>JBBBDQ010000375.1:3320000-3742500 GCA_037127315.1 Ascarosepion bandense | reverse complement strand
AAAAACAACTAAATGCAATGTCAATCATTATTTACTGTCTTCTGGATTTATCCTCTTTTATTGTTCTCTCTTTCCTTAATAATCTTTATCTTTCACATTCAGTGACCCCCTGTCTTTCTTGGGGCCCGGGAAAAAAAAAATTTTAAGTGTATACATATTACATAGACAAATGATGTTGGAAGCTTATTGGCTTTCTCAAATTCACATTTAAGCGGATGCTGAAAAGAAATCCATTGCAAAATAAATAAATAAATAAATAAAAATAAAAAATTTTTCATATTTTGGGAAGTGGGCTGGATCCAAAACTTATCAGCACCTTTTGATTTAAACATTATCACAAACACAAAAAAATATTTAAAAAAGTATACAAGCTGTGATTTCTTTGGCACTGTTTTTTTTTTTTCCAGATAAACCATAAAAATTTTTTTAAATTTAACTTTTTGCAGGTTATTTAAAGCCAGAAAAGATTTTTAGATTGCAAGAAAGTTTTGGAGATAATGATTTACGAATACAAGTCCTACCAATTAACCCATAGCTGAGGATAGTAGAGGTAGATTCATACCATTCCCAAAAGTATTTGTGCTTAAGGGAATATAATTGACCCAGATGGAATCGAACTCAGCTATCCAATTTCCAATTCTACATTGTTATCCATTACACCACTTACACGTGCATGCTTATAGTACCTGGCATTTCCAAGCGATCACCCATTTAAGTACTGACGAGGATCAACATTGGTTAACTTCAGTGATCATATGAGAACCAATATTTCAACAAATGGCTATAAGTCTTTAGATAAACAAAGGCTAATAGTATTTAAAGGATATCAAAAGTAAAAGCATTGCCATTCAATGTTATTAAATTTATTGTAATAAATAAATTTACATAAAACATTCATAGAAAATTTGACTTAATTATTATTTGGAATTCATTTGAAAGTGCCTGCTGCAAACCAATTTTGATGACAACAATTTGATAAAGTTGTCCCTGATTATAGTAAACAGCATATAATGGTTACTACTCATTTCAGGACATTCCTGTCTGTCAGGGCAGCTAGCCAATCCCTGATACAGACACTAAGTCAACCCACAGTGAATACTTGTGGTTTTTTTACTGTAACTATGCCAGTGGATCTTAGTTACAGTTTCTGGTAGAAAGAGAGTATAATATAGTATGATTTTTTTTTTCTTTTTTTAAAAAACAAGGTCAGTACACTCAAAACCTCAGTCACAATTCCTAGTGACTGTGCTAACAAGTTGCAAATGGATAAGTCAACCCAATTTCAAATTTGATCAGCTTCTGTAAAATTAAGATAAAAAATAAATAAAAAAAAATAATAGAAAATAATAGAAAGATCTTTGCTAAGAGAACATCACATGATGGCTGGAGTTTAGATAATCTCATACTGAACAATGAACATGTTGACATTATTTTGCCTCTTCTGCATAACATTAAAACCTCTTCATTTAAAATGCACAAGACTTTCTTAATTGTATTTGCATTCTGAATATTGATTTTTCAGATCACATCAATGAAGAAAAGAGGATTTTCTACTGCATTTAGGAATTCATGAAAAAATTAAAAAAAATAAAAAAGTTAAATGCTTGGATATTAGCCAGTTTCATGAGCAACAATTGTGGCTTTGAAATGTGGGTGGGGGGAGAACTTACAAATTAAGATTCATCTAAAAATAAATAAAAAAATTTAACACCATTTTATTGTTAAAGCAAGTTGGATTTTTTTCTTTTTGACAGTGCTTCCCAATTTCCTCCTAACTATTATTAGTCATATTAAAAAAAAAAAAAAAAAAAAAAAAAAAGAATAACTAATAATGCAACAGACCATTCTTACCATTTTGGCTTACCTGATGCAATCTTGTTTGAACAAAACCTTACACCAATCCCAACAATAAAATCTAAATTAATTGAAGAAAAAAGAAAAAATAAAACTTTCTGAGTCACAAAACCTGTTCTCAGATTTTACTAACAAGATTCCATTACTATTACTGTAATATGAGGCATTAATCAACACCACTTAAAAGCAAACAGTCTTTCTGTTGTCATAACACTGGAATATTTTGTAACTAAATAGTGAACCCAGGTTGCTAATACAGTTCTTTTCACTTCAAACACACACATATATATATATATATATATATATATATATAAATTGTTGAGTTTCAATTGGATATCTAACTGTACTGATCTGATCTGATGAGCTGTGATACAGCGAAACAGATCTGTCTGAGGGTGACTATTTACGCTCTCACACCCTGAAAGAATGGTAGGCTTTAAAAAAATAGTAGCTACTCTAGCATCTATGCATCATTCATTCAGTAATGAATTAGAACACTCTCAGCCACTGGCATGTATACATTGTACACGCTAAAAGTCTGCCATCTTCTAACATAGCTCAGAGGTAGAATCACCGACTGACGTCAATTCGGTGGGTTTCAATCGGATGTCTAACCGTACTGATGAGCTGTGATACAGGGAAACAGATCTGTCTGCAGGTAACTATATATATATATATATATATATACACACACACACACACATTTATGCTAGCTTTCTTTGTAAATTTTTTACAATAAATAATCTAGAAAATCAGAATTCCTCATGCATTCATTTCTCAATAAGGGAGGTAAATTTTAATTATTAATTGAATTCTCATAAAATCAAATATTAGATTGTAAAATAAAAATGTAATAACAGAATTGACAGGTTCTGTATGAATTTCTGGGATGAGGAGTTATTTGCATTTATTTACATGTGTACTAATATCCTGATTTTTGTTGTTATTAAGGTTTCAGCCATTATTCTTATCCTGCTGTTCATATCTAGGGAAATCTTATTTAGTTCTGCTCAGTTATTGCTTGCCATTGGAGAAAAAAAGCCTAGTGGATTAAAATGTTAAAATGCTTGGTAAAATTGTGAGTTCAATCCCTGGGATGGGCAGTGCATACTTGGATTCACTGGAAACAGGGACAAGTGATAATTGAGCAGTACTAAATAAGGATAAAAGATATCCCTAAGCATGGTCAGTGGAATGAATAATCTATCTCTATAAATAGAATAAAGGGTTCAATTCAAAATTCCTTGTAAGCTACCTGGATCAACAAACACCCAACACCAGAGAGCACTATGGCCAAAATGTGACAATAACAAAGATGAGAATTAAGTTACCTAATCTAGATATATAAAATGCATTGTCTAGGTACATGCTTTTGTGTGCTATTCACAGTTTAATGATCTTAAACAAGAAAATGCAAGAAAACACTTTAAAAGTACAATGCAAAACTACTTAATCCTTGCTGTCAACTTTTGACACAAAGGGTAAACACACACACATGTGTGTGGAGTTGTGATGATGATTAGTGCTAAGATTTTTTTTTGTTATTTTTTTCACTAGTTTATTAATAGAAAGATATTTTGGCAAGCAGGTTTTTTTTTGTAAAGTGCTCGATGTACTGAGAGAGCATTAATACGATTAATATAGAGAAGTTTTTCACTTAACTGAACAGAGCCATGACAACTTCAAAGTTTTGTGAAGGCACCACTATGATGTCCTCAAGCTTTTTTGTTAGTATTTGCATAGCAAAAAACAAATAAACATAACACAAAGCCAAAACTATCACAAATATATAAACACTCAATCAAGGCAAAAAAAAAAAAAACAACATAAAAATTACCAAATGGAAAGGAATACACATAAGTACACACACGAACACAAACACTTAACTATGATCTAAAAATCCTTTAAGCAATAAAATATACTAACATAGCAAGAAAAAGGTCAACCCAACACAATAAAAGGAGGTCAACCAAAGTGACAAGAAACCAATTCATTATAAAGCAATTAAGCAGACACTAAAAAGAAGTCAACACAACAAAAGCAATTAGAACTACTCACATGCAAAAGTATCAAATTACACCAAACTCCATATATAAATAAGAATAAGACCAGAACACAAGAGCAGATTGGAAAAAAAAAAAAAAAAAAAAAAACCCTGAAGAGTGTTTTTTTTAATGTTGCTAAAAATGAGCAGAAATCACCTGGACAAGGAATCAGCCATCATTTATGTTTGTGACATTGTTTCTGTAGAAAAGAGACTCTTCTTTCCTTATGGGTTGTACACTTGAAAACCACTTTAAAACAAATTATTGAAAACATTGTGACAATAACAAAAACAGCACAGAAAGACAGTTTAATGTTTAGAATAATAACTTTTCAGAAGTATAAAATTTAACTTTAAACAGTTGAAGGTGTTCAACTAATCAACTTGTCAATTAAGAATATTCTTAACCTTCTTACAATGACTTATCTTCTTTTACATGGTTCTCACCCAAGGCACTACAATCTTCAAGATGGAATTTATAGCTTCATAAACTCAAGCTTTTTCATTTAACATGTTAATCAAAGAAAGTTAATTCCATAACATCCCCTATTTGAAATTCATGCCTTGTCTACATTTTGTCTTCCACACATCGTGAATAATACCTGCTTACCAGTGACATCAATTAGTTTCTAGAGAATGTCAATTGTTCTAATTTGGGCTTAAACATGTCATTCAAGATGTTATAATTTTTTACCATATGTAATCAACTGAGTCAACATATCAACCACTTGCTTTTAATTAAAAAATGTTAGTTATATTGAATCATTTATGATTGCAGTAAAAATAAAAAAAAAATAGCTAAGAATTGATATTTCTATTAAAATTAATCAGGTAAGAAAAAAGATACGACTACAACAATTGTCAACTAAATACATATATAGGTATATTAATATGTCTAGAACTTAATAATTGGGGGGGGGGGAGCAGTAAATATCTTTAAAAAGTTTTAATATAATCAACTTTGTCAGCTTATTTAATTCAGAGGTGAATATTAACACATGACTAATATTCACCAATGAAGTAACAGTAACATTTCAGGCCACAGGCTTATTTATCTACTCAATTTGTGAAAGTAATTTAAGAACCACCTCTATTAAAATGTACATATTTGTATAAACACTAAGCTTTAATGAGATTCATTATTAATCATGTTTAGAAATATTGCTACTTTGACCTAAAAAAAAAAAAAAAAAGTGGAGGAGGGCTCAGTTACATTCTAAACAAAGATAAGAGTTCATATCAATGAAAAAAGTAATTTTTTTTTCTAAAAGCATTTTTAACTTCTGCATGATCAAATTTATAATAATTAGATTAAATCTAACTAGAAAAAAAAAGAAATTCTGTTAAAGTTCTATCTTTGTGAGAAAGAAAAAAAAAACAAAAATGGAATACATTAAGTGTTTTTATATTAGTTAAAAGATAAAGAAGTTAACAAAATACCTGTAGAGTACAAAATATGAGGGTAAGTAAAAAAAAAAATTATCCACATATTCACCATAATATATTTTTAAGTTTGTTACCCTGCCTTCTGCTCATGCACGCTTATAGTTGGTAATGTTGAAAAATCAGATCAGTGCTTTGTACCTCCTTGGTACACACTAACGGCAGCAAGAAAACTGGCGTGATCAAATTCAATCAATCCCGTGACAATAGTACCAACTATAAACATACATGAGCAGAAGGCAGTATGATAAACCCAACGATACATTATGGCGAAAGTGCATATAAGGTCAAATTTGGAGTTGGGTCAGTTTTACATTGAATAACAAGGTGAAAAAAATCAGTCTCATGACAAATGGATAAAGCAATTCAAATTCCAGCCAAGGGAATTTGTATCCACTTCATACCAATACTCTTGAGAATGGCATAAATCCAGCAAAGTGATTACTTCATGTAGCTGGTATCATGTAACCCAGCGCAATCTGCTATATGTGACTTAAAGAGAAGGTGGATACTACAATGTCAACATTATTATTATTCTGAGAAATGCCATAAAGGATCAAGAATGGTACCCCAATAACCTACCAGGTCACCTGATAATTTAGAAATTCATATATTACATAATATTTTAACATATTTACAATGATTGCAAGATTCATCCTACTTGTAACTTCAAACTTACATAGCATCTGCTTTATTTAACTTCTGCATATTCCAGTTTAAATTTTTTTAAAAATAAAAGAAAAGAAAAGAACTGAAACTTACAACTCCATTGTCAAAGAAAATAATTGCGATCTTATCATTAGATACAATGTTTTATAATTGCAGTTTCCATTTGCAGCTAATTGCTTACTAATAAGACTTATTTTTCAACATTTATTTTAATTTTGAACAAATTTAGTGCCTGCGACACATTAGCTGATGACCACAGAATTGTGTTATCCCTCTTCCTCAGTTTCGTTTTTCCTGTACTTTTTCCAGAAACCACAACTTCAAGGATAGTTTAGTTAGCCTTGCACTAAATCTATTAACGAGTGTAGTTTCAAGGATTTTCTATAGAAAATGGTATTGAAAAGTCAAAGAAAATTGGTTACATTTTTTTAACAACTAGAATCAGGAACAGAAACTTGGGTTTCAAATACTGATTTTCAAAACTGTCAGACAATCTTTACCAATTGGTGGGGGGAATAGATAAAAAGAAAATTTGTCTTCATTCACTTACATTTGGTCTGGTGTTTTACTAAATGTCTAGGGAATATATAAACAAGATTCTATCCCACTCCATATCTCTAGACATTGTCGATATTTGCATCAATTTAAAAAACATACACCTCAGTTGGTTTCAGTCAAACATTTCCATTTTAATCTTATAGACTAATAAACAAGAAAAATAAACTTTTGCATCTTCAGCATCTGATTTTGATGAAAACTGAACTGACAAAGAATTGAGATTTCCAAATTCATTTTTAACTATAAAGTTTAAGAACCAAAAATATCACATTTTTACTATATTCAGTTATTACTTTTGTAACCAACAAATATGATTGCATATTTCATAATAGCCGACACATTTTGTATGTGAATATGAAACCAATATTTTGAGACAAAGGTAGGATAATAAAAAATAAAATGGATTACATATAATATGGTTAAATGATACATTAACTCAAGTGAACAAAATAAAAGTGAAAATGTGGATGCATTTGAAATATCTCACATATTTATTTGAACATTATGCTTAATCAATACTTGTATTTGAGTAGATATTCTGTTTTTACTCAAACAGTATATTTATATATATATATATATATATATATATATATATATATATATATAAATATACATATATGACTCTACCAGACTGAATATTTATTAAAAATTTTGTTAGGAAAATGAGTCATTTGGCAGGATTCGAACCCACAACTCCTAACAACATAGGGGAAGCTATCAATTGATGCATCTTAATCGCTTGAACACGAAGGATTTCATAGCCTGAACAAAGCCAAATCAAAATATCTTGGTTGTTTACACCATTTCATTAATCTCCAGAACTTTCCATAAAATATATATATATATATATAAATGTTCATCCTTTGATAATGGCTTATGTAAGACGAAAGCTCAGTCCTGATAAAAAAAAAATCAACAATTATTGCGATTTCTTGTCTTTCCATGACAACACTATCAAGCTAATCAGATCATACGAACGGATCTTACACAAAATAAACTTGTCTATATTATTCAATGAAACCTGTATTTATATATATATATATATATATATATATATACATACACACACACAAAAATGTGTTGGTCAGTCATCATAACAAGACGGATCACAATTTTGACATAAAAAATGCTATTCTGATCAAAAGAGAAAACAATTCACTATGACAGAAATGTCTGGAGTGCATTGATCACAAGGTCATCTATATAATAAATTTACACTATGTACCTTACAACATTTCACTATTCCTGACAGAACTTGTATTATCACTGTATGGGATATCTAATAAACATGATGAAAAGAAAAGAATCTGAATGAAATCAGCTAGATAAAACAAAAAGAAAAAAAAAAAAGCCCACCAGCATCTCCGGTTCCTACATATGTGAAGACACAGTGACATAAAAGGACAAAATAGCATCACCAGAATACTTTCTTTTTTGTCATACATTTTCCCCAATTATTATATATATATATATAAAATGTCTATGTTCGATTTGGTCAGTTTTGTCTAAATACTTGAAAAGATCTTAAGCAAATCATACTCTCATTTTATCATTGTATTGCCGAGGTTGCAATACGATACCAGATGATGTGTACTGAAATATCTACAGCATAATATCCATTAGCATGGATATTAAGTACAAACAAGATAAACAGACAAGACAAAATAATTGTTAGAAAGAGAGGAGAGGTCAAGTTGTTAGTGCCACAGAGAGCACAGTCTGATAAGAATCGACAATGACACTGGAATCTGACTGCTATTAATCTTTATTAATATAGCTATTTTGGTCCACAGACCATCCCATCTTTGCGAGTGCTAGAGGGGTGTCAGCTGCTCTATAACACTTATATCGAGAAATGCATACAGCTATTATTGATTAAATGAAATGGCAACAAATTATTTATACAGGTTTAAACATCGCTCTTCCCTTTCCAAGAATTTTTAGACATTGTGTTCCATGGATAACACCATTTTAATTTACATCTAAAACCAAAAACTATTTTCATTATAGATAATTACTTTTAGTCAGCAATGTGTGACAATAATCAAAATTCCACAAAATTAGTATTTAACACAATATGGCAGTTCTGTTCAAAATAGTGTCAACATTATTATATTAATAGAAATCAGGTGAATAAACTGGGAATATTAATTGGATGTCTATTACTCAGACCAACAGCTTTAGAAGAAATCATTTGATATTCGAATAACAAATTAGTATCTTCTAGAGGTAAAAAAGGTTACCTCCTCATATATGGTGTGGCAGAAATACTGCCAGGTAATACATAATAGTAAGACATCAGTGGTAATTTGTTTAGCTAATGTCTTACCATTATCTGGAAGGCATTTCTGTCACACCCTGTACTTAATAAATATCAGGAGCATCAACATTTGAACAAAATATTTTGTATGAAAAAATTATGCAGTAGAGCCATTATTTTCACTTTATATTTCTACAAAATAAAACATTCTTGCCTATAACACAACAATTTGAATCCAAATTTTAATTGAAGAATCTCCTTTGAATAAACATTTACTAGAGTTTCATAGACAATTATCTCTCAGCATCCTTTTGAAAGATACAACATTTTACTTTAGAAACAGCCATTTTACATTATTGGAAAATGACATAAAATTGATCAGATTTAAGGAAACTTGTACATCATAACATCCAACCACCTGGATACCTGGACATGGTGTAAGGGTTAGCAAGATTGTCTCGCTAGAACAATTATGAGTGAGTAGTGAGTTCACGGATGTGCATTGTGGTGCAGTGAATATCAGCTCGAAATGACAAATCGGGGAGCCAAGTTTGAATTTCAGGTATTCATTTACACACAAATAGCCTTGGGAAAAGTATTAATCCATCTCTTCCCTCCAGTTATAGGTTAAATAATAGGACAGATTGGGTTCTATAGCCTTGGCTGCCAACCAGTCTACCGCAGAAAGCAATGGCAACCTACTGCGGGATAATCTTCTGCCCAGTCAGTCATGTCTCTTTCTAGACATGATCGCCTAAAGCGTTTATCACGTATGGCACTTAACTGAGTGAGTTCACTTCTCACTGGGCAAACCAGACTTTCGGTCAGGTTCTACATCTAAGCTATGCTTAGAAAAATCATCGTAACATCCAACAATTTTTTACATTATATGATCAGTTTCAAAACTAGTGTGCAAGGTTCATCCTGTCTCGCATAATACTCGTAGCAAGGATTGAAATTTGTTATCACCTTTAGAGAAATTTTACCTTTGGTGTTAGTGCAGGGTTTGTTTGGTTTTTTTTTTTCTATCTCCTTGAAACATTCTGTAAGAATTAAAAGACCTTTATGGTTTATTAAATTACAGTTCATGTTTCTTAACAGGCATCACAACCAAAATAACAAATGAAGAAAATGTAAAAACTTCAAATTTTTTGTCCTCATCTGGATTGTTATAATCACATTTCAGTCATTTTACTGCTTGACCTTTAAGTGTTTGCCATATTTGGAAGCTGATATATCCTGGAAAGGAATACAGTATAAAAAGATCAGTTGAAGAATGGAACTCCACACCAGGAATACAATATACCAGATTTATTGTACTAAGGTACAATTAACAATAATACACATATATTCAAGTCACGGGTTGGAGCGGAATCGACTATCAAATAGTGAATGCCTTTGCCTAAGACCTTTTTCCCCTCGTCGTACCGCTTGTTACCATCTTTTATAAAAGTAGAGCATTCTATTCTCTGGGATGACAGGATATTCCACTATAACAGAAGCCTTCTCAGATTTTCATACAGAACCTTACATTTATGAAGACAGTTCTCATTCCTCTGCCCATATGAAGCAGTGCCATATATTAATTCTATTGTCACTGTAGTTGACTTGTAACTTACCTTAAAATCATCACCTGACTTGGACATTTTAATGTCATTTAAATGAGATGGTCTCACATGCATTCATATGACATTGTCTGGGAAGGGTGGGGGAGGGTGTCTAGATATATTTTTTTTTAAACTGGCATTTTATTGCAGCAATAAAATTCCCTTATAACACCAAACTATGTTTCATGATGATTCAGCAAATTTAATAGATGCTGAGAGAACTCCTGGTAGCCACACCTTGTACAACAAATGTAAACACAATACAATTTCTTTTAAGTTTTGATTTTCCAGTGACCAGAAGATATAAAAAATGTAAAATTTCATTTCTGGCTATGATATAATTTTTAGCTAGATATCTTCATGCAGTTAAAGAGATTTTACTTAGCTAGCTTAATGGACACGAAGCAAAATGTCTAATTTAGCACATTTACATTTTACTCAGTGGAATTTAAAACAAAATTTAGCATGCTAATAACATTCTTTGGTGTTTTATTAGTAAGTGCAGACAATAATTTGAAGTATATGATAACAGACAGGCAAATAGTTTTATATACATATATTGTGAAGTAAAAAGTTTCTGAAATTTTATACTATTTTCCAAAAGAAACTAATAAGATACAAAATTATTCATTCATCACCTCTAATAACCAAGGTGATGTTTTTTTTAAACAACTATAATTCACATCAAGAATGTTATCAGATTTAGCACACAATGAATGCTGAATAAGACTATCTTTTTAACTCTTAAGCCTGCAAAAATACAACAAAACAAGGAGTATAAACATCATTAACCATATCAAAGCTGATTGTTGGAACAACGTTTTACAACCACTGCATGGACAAGTATTTATAGGAGAAAATACTTCCCAAGTGCTCTCTTTAACACAGTCAACAACCAAAGCATTTGTTAAAATATTTGGGATCAACACAGGGAAAATATATTCATTAAATTTACAAGAACTTAAGGTCAATGCAAACATAAACAGCCTCAACTTGAAAAGCCCACACACCTGTACCTAAAGAGAGAGAAAGTGAGTGTTTATACATTTTTAAACAGCAGTCCTTCATTAATTTATGTTTGATTAAAGATATAACAAGGAAACTGTTATATACCTACCTGTATACAGGAATTAAATATTCGTATTCTCTTATATACATACATGGACACTATTGGAGTAGAGTAATTACACTCACTAGCAGTGGTATCTACTTCATGCAGGGTGTGAGTCTTGTATTGGTGATATAATATTATTCCCAACTTCCGTTTTGGTAACTACTAATGCAGTAACCTTTTAGGGTTACAACAGAAAATTGTGTTTATTAATATTTAGTTAAATTTTCTTATATACAAGAAAACTGCTTGGATCCAATGAATGCAGATACTGAATAACAGGTGTGATTTAGTGATTTCAGCCAGACCGTTATCAAGTACAGGTAATTTTTTTTTATTTTTTAAGTACTTTTAAGCTCAGCATTATTGGGGTGCAGTGGATATCAACTTGGAACGAGAAATTGGGAAGCCAAGTTCAAATTCCAGTTGAACATCTTGCATTCACTTCCGCACAAATACTCTTGGGGAAAGGTATTAATCCATCTCTTCCCTCCAGTTATGGGTTAAATAATAGAACAGATTGGGTTCTATAGCCTTGGTTAGCAACCAATACTGTGGGATAATCTTCTGCCCAGTCAGTCATGTCTCTTTCGAGACATGATTGCCCAAAGCGTGTATCACGTATGGCACTTAACTGATTATAATCTAAACATTTTGACAACATTTACATTCATTAGATTCCAGTATGTATTCATTTATGTAAACAAAAAAAAATTAACTAAAAAAACAACCAACACATTGTCTAATCTTTAATCAAACTTTTATATACGTAAGGGGAAAAAAGCTAATGACAATCCTGTTTATTCTGTTTCTTAGGTTTTTATGAAGAGATGGAATTAATTAGAATAATCCAACAGAAAGAAAAATACATGCATCAGAAGAATTCACAATGAACCAGTTCTTAAATGATACCAATTCAGTAAGACTCAAATGTCACAAAGCTCATCAACATATTTAACCTCCAAGATTATTGACCCTATTTGAAGGAGAAATAAACAGCAAATAACTTTATGCTATTGCAGTTAATCATCTGATGAGAGAAAGGATGAATTCTAAATTTG
This sequence comes from Ascarosepion bandense, assembly GCA_037127315.1. Lineage (NCBI taxonomy): Eukaryota > Metazoa > Mollusca > Cephalopoda > Sepiida > Sepiidae > Ascarosepion > Ascarosepion bandense. The sequence goes on along the minus strand of JBBBDQ010000375.1, from coordinate 3,729,893 downwards.
TTTCTTCAATATTAGATTCACATACAGCAATTTCATCAATGATTGAAATGGTTTGCTGATAAAGGCTGGTCTCTTCTACATTCCTGCTTGCAATAATTAAAAGATAATGTTTCATTTTGTAAACATAAATTCCTTTGCAAAACAATATCAATTGATTATTTAAGTCAAGACATTCACAAAAGACTTGTCAAAAGATATGACCATTTAAAAGGCTGTACCAATCATATGCCAAAGCGTTCAGGAAAGGAAAATGATCAGCACTGTCATAAAAGAAACATAAACCAAACAACTTTAAACAACTATAACAGCAATGTTGTCTCCATTATTTATACAAATAAGTCAAAATTTAGCAGATTCAATTTGAACAGTCATTGGCCTTGTGTAAAATAATTTCACATTTCTACAAAAAGAGCTTGTGAACTATACAAATGGGGTGGTGTGATTCAAGCAAATGACAGATTTTTTTCATTCAGCATTTTTTATATTCTATTCATTCTTAATATTAACACAACCAAAACAGATACTGCTGAAATTGCTCAATATGACCATAAGTTCTATTCTAATAGTTTTCCTTGCATTTCTTGCCTGTGGAACTCCCTTCCAGCCTTTTGCTTTCCTAACATCAATTGTCATTTTCTGTCTTTTTGAATCTTGTACTTTCAATGTCCTTTCCTCACTAACATTTTCTCAGTTTCTTTCCCGTTGTGTCTTAGTGGATTTATCACCTTGCTTGGGGTGAAATAGTTGAAAAGAAAAACAAAACAAAAAACCAGCATACAAAATTATTTGATTGTTACATGATCATGAAAATCCATTGTTTAATTATGTTACTAAGTAGTGTTCATATATTTTGAAAATCTTGTAAATAAACAAGATAACAAATCATAACATTTCTGTTTTTAAATTTATAAACATAGCTTTTAAAAAACAAACATTATTGAAGGAGTATACAGTAATAGCAATGTCAAGAGAGAAAAAATCTCCCCTTTTGACATTTTTTTGTGTGGGTTTTTTTTTTTTTTTTTAAATCGTTTCACCCCAAGCAAGGCAGTAAGGCCACTGATGTGCAGGGGGCTACATAAGAGTAAAAAAATTAGATAGGAGGAGAGTAAAGAGAAAGACGAACCAGTTAAGGATGGGAATACAGGCGTGATGACAGTTGCAAAGGTGGAGAGGAAGGAAAAGATTTACAGGGTGATGTAGAAAGAACTAGAGTCAAGTGGTTAAGAGATGAGTATTGACATTGCATTTAAATTCCTAGAGGTTGTAACTGTCAGGAAAGCAAGAATATGGAAGCGAGTTCCCCAGGTGGGAAGTGCAAGAAAATAAGCTGATAGAGTAGAATCATTATCTGCATTTGGTTGATCTAACTGTAAATGGGTGAGACCCAGTTGCCAGTCTGATTGCGTGAGTAAACACCTATTGCAGATTCACCAGTAACTTAAGTTGGTTAGAGCAGAAGCCATTAAAGTATTTATAGAACAGACAGAGGGAAGCCATATTCCATTGGTGAGGAAGTGACTGGAGTCAAGCCACCAAGTCGACACCTATCACATTACTGATTCTCCTTTGGAGACTATCAAGAACACCAAGATGAACAGTAGGTGTGCCTGACCATATATGACAACAGTACTCCCTGCACTGACAGATGGATTGATTTGTATATATGAAGGATGGATTAGGCAGAAAAAACATCCTGGCCCAACAGTGACCCAACCTTCCTAGCAGTGGATTTAGCTATTGATTCAATGTAATAGTTCCATTTGAAATCGGAAGAGAAGGTAAGGCCAAAGAGGCACAGTGTAATGCTCTCAGGGAGACTCGCTTGGTCCATGCTTATGGGATGCAGGAGAGATTGCCTGTGATGATTGACAGACAGCAACTTGGTCTTAGACACATTGAAATTTACAAGCCACTTCTTACCCAATTCCACCACAGAATACAGATCTCTCTCAAGATCAGCAATGAGGTTATATTTGACCGCCACACCAAATTTCTTACTGATGCTGGAGTAAATTGTGGTGTTATCTGTGTAGATACCTACTTGGCACTTGATCACATCTGGGAGATCATTTATGAAAATAAGGAAGAGCCTCGGGCCTAGGATAGAACCCTGAGGGACACCAGCGTTTGTACAGTAAGATGTGGAGGCATGCCCATTCAAGACGACCTTCATTATGCGGTTATATAGAAAAGATTGGATCAGATCATGCAATCGACTGGTGATACTGTAACCTCGTAGCTTCCATAGAAGGCCAGCGTGCCAAACCCTGTCAAAAGCCTTGGAGATGTCCAGGGCAACAGCATGAGCCTCACCAGACTTCTCAAGGGCCTGGAACATGTACTCCGTGATAGTCGTTAGTATGTCAGCTGTGGACCTGGTAAAGCAGAAGCCATACTGCCTGTCTGAGAATAGTTTATGGGCAGTAAGATGTTGAGCTATTTCAGCATTAATAATGGCCTCAAACACTTTCCCGAAAATTCGTAGAAGGCTGATAGGGCAATAGTTGGATGTGTCCGAGGGTTCATCCGAATTCTTAAATACAGAAACGACAGAAGAGGACTTCCAGCATTCAGGAAAACAGGAAGCTGAAAGGCAGTAATTATAGAGTTTAGAGAGAACAGAGGAGAGTTCAGGGGGCATGTTTCGTAAGGACAATCACCAGGATTCTATCACCTCCGCTCGCCTTATGGGGGGTTGAGTTTTGATATTACCTTAGATACTACTGTTGGGATAATGTATACATCATTCAGTTTAGCCTCAGTTCTAATTGGGTAGTTGGGTAGGGGTACTCCAGATGAGTCAAATGTAGAGTTGGATGAGAATCTGCGAGCAAAGCACTCAGCCTTGTTTGCTGATGCTGTGAGGACCTCAAATTCATTAATTAAGGAAGGGATAAGGATTTGCTGTTGTTCAGCACCTGTTTGCATAACCACCAATAGTCCTTGGAGCCGAACTTGCGTTCAGCTATGGGCTGTCTCATTCTCTCAGCAAACAACTGCTTGGCATCATTCAGGATCCTCTTGCACTCATTACGAGCAGACGTGAATAGGTGCCTATTGTGGTCAGATGCATTTCTCCAAAATAATCAGAAGTAAGGCAAGAGAGAACCGAGAGGAGGAATGAGATTTGAGACAAAACTTTCTGGTAGGTATGAAGGCATCAATGTCAGCTTTTCCCCATGAAATCTCAGAGGCACAGTCATCAACTGGGAGATCGAACACTTTTCCCCAAAGAATGTTGCATAGGAAATTGCGAAAGGCGTCCCAGTCAGCTCTTTGGTAGCAATAGGAGGTCCTATAGGTAGGAGGCTCCTGTGGAGAGTGAGAGTGGTGAGAAATATTAAGAGAGACAACAGCATGATCGGAGTTGCTGAAAGGGCAAAGCTGCGAGACTTGACAGGAGTCAGGTGCAGAGGTAAAGCATAGATTTAGTAGAGAGACGTGTCCTGAAGGAATGCTGGAAAGCATGTGGGGAAGTCCACTACTTGCATAAGGGATAGGGAAATGGCAAAGCTCATGGCATGGATGACAGCTGAATCAGTAAAAGAGTCTTTAAGCCACTCAGCATGATAGGCGTTAAAATCTCAGAATACAAATATGTGAGCGAACGAGTGGGAGGAAGTAGCCTTATTTATATTGTCAGAAATGCTGTCTAGAAGGGAGCAGTTGGGAGAGGAGGGGGGGAACGGTAAAGGAAGAAAAGGCAGCTAACCGAACTGAGAAGTGACAGATGGAGAGAGAGATATATATATATTGGTGGTCAGGGGATTCGAGAGATGTCACTAACTACAGAGAGGTGTTCACTAACGTAGACCCACAGCCCATGTATATAGACAGTAAAATCCTTCCTTAAGAAGGGAAGATAGCCAGGGATTGAGAAGTCTGAGGAAGGAATTGATGGGTTGAGGTTAGTCTCACAGAGTGCTAGGATGCCAGGGGACTTTTTGTGGAGGAAAGCTTCTACACTACAAAAGTTAGTACGAATGCCCTGAATGTTAGGAAAAGAAATGTTAAGCAGTTTTGGTGATATGAGTTTCTGAAAATTAAACTTTGCCAAAATGTTCTTATTTTATGTTCTGAGAACATTTTCCTAATTGAATACATTTCTTCACATAGGATTAGAATAATTTTTAGCTAGAAGCTTTGCTTTTGTCGCTTATTCACAAGGATTAACTAGTTGCTATAATATAGGTAAAATAAATATTTCATTTCAGTTACTATTTTTCATTCTCTGATGAAAGACTTCTAATCATATATGAAACGCCATTGTATTTTTTAACACAAATTATTGCAACAAACAGAGGGAAATTAAATGAAAGAAATCATGAAATAAGATAAAATAAATAAATTTGCAACCAGTCTACTGCAGAAAGCAATAGCAACCTACTGCAGGATAATCTTCTGCCCAGTCAGTCATGTCTCTTTCGAGACATGATCACCCAAGTGTGTTTCACATATGGCACTTAACTTACTGACTAAATGTAATCGTTGAAAACATGATTAAGGCTTCTACTGGGCATAAAGTGGGGGATCTGTTTTATATTGTTATGAAGTAATAAACTGATTCTCCACTAATTACTACTTAAAAATACATCTTTTTCCCCTTCTACCTATGAGTCAAATAACAGGACAGATTGGGTTCTATAGCCTTGGTCGGCAACCAGCCTACCGCAGAAAGCAATGGCAACCTACTGCGGGATAATCTTCTGCCCAGTCAGTCATGTCTCTTTCAAGACATGATCGCCCAAAGCATGTATCCGTATGACACTTCACTGACTGACTATCTGAAATATTGAGGAAGTTTTATTTGGAAATTTAAATATTGAATATGTGCAAAAGTTCACATTATTTATTAGGGGTGGGGGTTCTATATAATATACTTTAAGAGTTTGACAGACAAGTTTCTAGAGAAATTTGGATCTTCAAGCATGAAAAGTTTTCAAAAGCCTAAAATCTCGATTGCTACTATGAGTGGGTGCTAAAGAAAATCATCACCCAAGCCACTTCCAAAAATCTAATCAAACATCAAATATTTGGACAGAAAAGCTTCTTTCTTAGGGTGAGAGCTTTTCACAAACCAGTTTCAGTGTACGTGGTGTCAAAAAAATTCTTAGCCTACCCACTTCCTAAAATATAATCAAATCATCACACATAAGAATTTCTTTCTTTTTCTGGGGGAAAGGCTTTTTGGTAAAGCCAATAACGTTTCAGAATTTCCATGTACAAATTCAATATAAGAGGAAGCTGCTTTCACATGGAAACTGAGCCTAATTTAGTTCTTTATTTTTAATCTATTTCATGATTTCTTTGACACCAAATAAAATGAATGTTCTTTAATTACTTTTAATTAAACACATAACAACATGAAGTTTAATTTAGCTTCATGTTTACACATACCAAATTGGTTTTATTTGTGCTACACTAGTGCTTGGATTGAGGGCTCTTTTGCTCAAATTTTCTTACAAATGATAGTAACAGGTTTTTGCTACATTTCACATGTTGAATTAAAGACTGACTTTTTTTTTTAGCACCACTTCATATTTAATCAGCATTTAAAATATTTTCAGGTGGCTTTTTGAAGTAAATATATTTGATCATATAAAAGAAACAATGCAATTATATTTAGTCATTCAGTCTGATCTCCCCTGCACACTAATGTAATATTCTTTATCATGGTCATAGGAGATATAACATCAATAATGAAACATTTCTCATGTAACTATAAGGAAATATCACATTTGTAAGTAGGGGAGATCAAGCTACTATCACATTATGATTTTACTTTTCTATCCTGCTTGCCTATTTACTTACTTTGAATGTTACTATATGCAACAGTAGGTACCATTGTAGAAATACTAATCCCAGATTACTCATGCAAAAACTATAATCAATGCAAGTGTGAAATGAGTTAAATATGAACATTCTTTAATGGTATTCAGTCAGTTAAGTGCCATACGTGAAACACACTTGGGCGATCATGTCTCAAAAGAGACATGACTGACTGGGCAGAAGATTATCCCGCAGTAGGTTACCATTGCTTTCTGCAGTAGACTGGTTGCCAGCCAAGGCTATAGAATCCAATCTGTCCTGTTATTTAACCCATAACTGGAAGGAAGAGACGGATTAATACCTTTCACCAAGGGTATTTGTGCGTAAGTGAATGCAATGAATTCAACTGAAATTTGAACTCGGCTCCCCGATTTCTCGTTCCAAGCCGATATCCACTGCATCACAATGCACATGGTATTAGTAAACTAATAAAAAATTTTCGAAAAGTTACTTTATTTAAGCAATTTCTCTAAAATCTAAAAATTTCATCAAAAATGAAAGTAACTAAAAATAAATATTTCTGTTACTTAATGTACAAAGAAAAAGTACAGTTAAATCTGTTACTATTTATAGTATCAGGTCATTAGTGGAACATTATACTGTGACAAGCTGGAGTATACTAATAGGTCAAGACTTACATTACACCTGGTTCAAATGAAAGTAAAAAGATTCCTTAGCTCTCTAGTCCCACACAACCTTTCTTACCAGAGTGAAACAAAAACTTATAGCTAAAAGATTGTCTATTCTACAATCTTTGGGGTTAATTAAAAATTTGTCCTGATTCATATTTACAGACTATTAATATGTACAGATGTTTTGTTTACACTAACAATAAGATAGAGTGTCACCTTTTGGATATTGAGGCTTGCTTGGCTGGAAAATAACCAAATCAGCCTAAGATCCAAAAGGTGAGATAATTGTCTTTTAAAAAGACAGGTGAAAAGAAGCTTATGCATGGAGATATTTGTTTAAATCAACAATAATTGATCAAATTCATAGAAAGGTTTTTCATAATAATTGATTTAAATGAATGAAGATATATTAGTGGCTTAAATGAAGAACAAAATAAATTCTTTTTATTCCAAAGAAAAACCTATGAAAAGTAGAAAATATATTTGAATGAAGAAAGTTGTTTTGATGCTAAGTCAGTCAGTTAAGTGCCATACGTGATACACGCTTGGGCGATCATGTCTTGAATGAGACTGACTGGGCAGAAGATTATCCCGCAGTAGGTTGCCATTGCTTTCTGCGGTAGACTGGTTGCCATCCAAGGCTATAGAACCCAATCTGTCCTGTTATTTAACCCATAACTGGAGGGAAGAGACGGATTAATACCTTTCCCAAGGGTATTTGCGTGTCAAAAATTCAGCAAGTATAACAAATTTTAGGAGTTTTTTGGTGTTTTGGTAATGTACAAGAGACAAACAAACTATTCCAGGAGAGAATGTTTAAGTTTACATTAATAAACAAAACTACACATCTTTATTAATTTCAATATCATTTTCTTTCATGTACACAAACTATACACGATTGCTTAACCAGATTATCATGCCATACAAACACAATACAAAGTCATTTAGCTTCTAGAAAAAGAATTTAATTTTTGAATTTTATTCATGAACTGACAAAAAAGTTAAATTCCACATATGAAGGCAATATTTTATGCACTGAGACAACTATCCCCTAGTGACAATGAGAAGATTTTTATTTCAAGATCATTTGAAATGGAGACAGTGAGAGAGAATAAAACTACATATCAGGATTTTGTAGTTAATTGAGTCTTGTTAAGAACAGACATGAACCGATTTTTTTGTTCTATGCAAATTAATGAGATTCAACACTTTCCAAAGAATTGTCACACATCCATCAAGAGACAACTGAAGGTCAATAGAAAAACTGCACTAAAAGAAATACTCCATGGCTGCTATGAACAGCAAAAGTAATATTCATTGCACTGTGCATAGAAACAAAGACAAGGCGTATTTGATTTGCTTGCTTTAGCCAGGAAAGCTTAAGCGAAGAAGAAAGTAAAATTAATTACATGAGCTTTCTCGAATCATGTGTCTGCAATATAGACAAAAAGTATATCTGCATACTTTACAAGTTCCAGTAGAATGGGTTTAACACTAAAGAATTAGATTTGCATGATCACATTTTCCAGTCAGTCAGTCAGTCAGTTAAGTGCCATACGTGAAACACACTTGGGCAATCATGTCTCGAAAGAGACATGACTGACTGGGCAGAAGATTATCCCACAGTAGGTTGCCATTGCTTTCTGCGGTAGACTGGTTGCCTGCCAAGGCTATAGAACCCAATCTGTTCTATTATTTAATCCATAACTGGAAGGAAGAGACAGATTAATACCTTTCCCCAAGGGTATTTGCGTGTAAGTGAATGCAAGGAATTCAACTGGAATTCGAACTCGGCTCCCTGATTTCTCGTTCCGAGCTGATATCCACTGCATCACAACGCACATTTTTCAGACTTTTCCTTAAAGCACCTCATTTCCAGTTACTTGTCAGCTGCAAAAGCCTTAATCTAAAATTTTTCTATCTGATGATAATTAGAGATCATTTAAAATAATATCCCACAGATTTAATATCACTAGTCAGATCACTTTAACATCCCGTCTGCTAGATTGGTTTAGTGGAGAACAATGCTCAATTGCCAGAACTAAGTGGGTGGAGATAACCCAGTTGACATTCTTCCACTGTTTACTGAAGACCAATCAGCCTTTTACAAGGAAGTGTTGAAAGGTTCTTGATCCTACACACTTACCAAAATCTGGCCAAGTGACCAAACATGAGATTCTTGGTTGAGACTATAACTTTTCAGCAATCCCCTAATATGATGATACACTGAATTGGATCTGATCGAGAAAGTGTCCTGAAGAATATGCTTAAAAATGTCAAAAGTTTGGTGCATTTAAAAATTTATGAATTCATGTGAGTGAATAATAATTTTATCAATAAATTAATACATTTCTCTCCTTAGCTTTTTTAGGACTAGATGCTTAATTGCCAAATATTGAGGGATGATATTCAAATAAATCTAGTTGGGAGGATGTTTGGGATTGTGTCTTTCTATGTGCAGTGTGCCTTCAGGACATTGGCAATCATGTCTCTCCACTATTTCCTGTTTTTTGTAGATCTTAAGAAATGTTATCACTCCTAAAACTTGCTTTGCTTTCATTTAATCAAGCTCTCTAAGTTGGCTATGCATTGTTTTTCTGTCTCTCTTGCCTTCAATCTGACCTGTGGGTAACAAATTTTCCAAGCATTCTTTCCTCTTTATGCCCCCTAGAAATTTCAACAGTCTCTTCCTGATGTCAAATTTTCTTTTTTTTATTTTCAAGAACTGATTATAACAATCAGCAATAAACATATCCAAAGAAAAATTTTGTTCTTGTAACAAGCAATCCATAAATTAAAATCTACCACCATCATATAATAATTCTGCTTGTTCCTTCCTTAGTTCCTCCGTCCGTTACACCACTGAAGAAAGATAACACACTCTCTACACAAGGTTTTTCTTCCTCTCTATCTTTTTATAACTGCTACTCTCCTCAGCCTTTCTCTCACCTTTGCCAAACGGAAGGGCAGTAAAGAGTGAGAGAGTTAAAAGGAGAGAACCTATAGCATTACCATAGCAGTAGCAGCTTAATCTGGTGGTTGTAGCAGTAATTGTGCGTGTCGTGTACAAAATAGTGAAAATAAGTAGTTTTGTTATCGTATCTGTGACCTCACAAAATTTCTGGCCTCTACAGCCTTGGCCATTACTCAGTTGGTCTTTTCTGTTTACAATGGACACAGGAGCCAAGATTTTTCAGTAATAAAAAACATTGTCTCTTTCAAAATTTCACAAAATAGCATACCGTATTTTGGTCATGGTCTGTGCATATGCCACTTAATATAAGATTACAGTAAAGTAGCTTCTATGAACATTACTTTTATAGATATTTTAATAATATTACACTGTGTTATCGTTATTTTATTATCCAATACCTTTATGTTTGAAGACGTTACTATCATTTGTAGTATGACAAAGTAAAATTTTTCCAGGAAATCATAATTATCCTTCTGTGGAAATTCTACGATTTCCGCTAGTCTAATATAATAATGGAAATATCAATACTATGTTAAAAAAAAAAAAAAAAAAAAAAAGAAGTTATATTGAGATTAAACAGGCTGCAAAATTAGCATTTTTTTTTTATAATTTTTAAGAATCTGGAAATTTTTCAGGATTTGAATACTTTTGTTTTATTAAATATCAAATGTCAAAAAATTGAAGTTACATTTAATTGTTTTTTGATAGTAGGATGATAATTACTTGCAGTAATGGGGGGAGCTACAATTTAATGTTAAAATTGGTGTAAAATTAACAAGTAGATTGTAAATACTTTTCTTTCATAAATTTAAATATGGAAGGAACTTTTGAGATGAAGAATTATTATACACTAGCAGAACATGTGGAATTTCCACAGAAGGATAATTATGATTTCCTGGAAAAATTTGTCATACTACAAATAATAGTAACGTCTTCAAACATAAAGGTATTGGATTATAAAATAACGATAACACAGAATGTAATTTTATTAAAATATCTATTAAAGTAATGTCCATAGAAGCTTCGTTACTGTAATCTTATATTATATTAAGCGGCATATGCACAGACTATAACCAAAATACTGTACGCTATTTTGTGCTAGATTTTGAAAGAGAAATTGCTTTTTTTTATTACTGAAAAATCATGGCTCCTGTGTCCATTGTAAATAAAAATGACCAACTGAGTAATGGTCAACGGTGTAGAGGCCAGAAATTTTGTTATTAGGTTGCGGGAGATGATAACAGACCTACCTATTTTTACTATATTGTATAGTACACATGCACATATACACACAATTATTGCTACAACCACCAGCTTAAGCTGCTACTGCAATGTTATAGGCTCTCTCCTCCTACTCTCTCACTCTTTACTACCCGTCCTTTTGGCAAAGGTGAGAGAAAGGCTGAGGAGAGTAGCATTTATAAAAAAGATAGAGGGGAAGGAAAAGCTCATGTAGAGAGTAAGTGTGTTATTTTTCTTCAGTGGCGTAACAGATGAAGGAACTAAGTAACTAAGGAAGGAAAAAGCAGAATTATTATTATTATTATATCAATCTAAACTTATTTATAAATGGAACTTTGTGTGTGTGTGTGTGTGTGTGTATCCGTTACCTATAGACTCTGAAATGGCTAAACCGATTTTCTTGAAAATTTACAATTATGATTGTACTATAAGCGTCTGCGAGTGTTCTTAGCTAGGTTTTGTGTCAAGGTACCCCAATAAATATCGAAAATCGAAAAAAATCGGGTTATAGAAGGAGTGGTCTGATTTTAATCAAACTTGATACATTCATAGACAAAGGCATAAGAAACAATATTCAGAAGTTTCAAGGTTTCAGTTCTTACAATAGTGCAGAAAAATCAATAATATATATATATATATATATATATATATATATATATATAAATAAAAGGTAAGATGTTTGCGTGTGTGTATTTATCTGTCTGTATGTCCTTTATACAAATACAAAATTTTTATCCGATTCTCACCAAACTTCACACAAATATTCTTTAGGCTGAGTCTGAGTTCCAGGACCATGGATTAGTTTTAAAGCTTTCATTACACCCGAGCAACGCTGGGTTATACTGCTAGTTATACATAGATTTACTCACTATTATCCTCATCTTCATTGTTATAGACACAATGCTTCAGCCATTGTATGATCCAGCCTTCAGACTTTGCTAAATTCTTGATAACACTGAATTGTCCAGATTTTATTGAATTCTGTCATTACCTATGTTCATTGAAGAAAGCCCGAGGATACCTCAACAGCACAAATTTAAATGTAATACTAGATTAGTGACTAAGTCTCATTATTTCACTGTGGAATTAGATAAAATAGAACTTACAGTTACATTTAATAGTTTCTTTTCTCACACTTCTTTCCTGTGGAACTCTTTGCACTTTCTTGCTTCTCCACCACATACAATCTTCAAAATTTAAAATGCAACTTCAATTGTAATCTTGTCGTTCTAAAACCTGTTCTTCTATTGTCTTCTCTCCTCACTAAAGTCTTCTCATTCTTTTTCACTCCCAGTAATCTCTTGCATCTTAGTGGCATTATTGTCTTGCCTGCAGTGAAATTTATATATCTAATCTAAACTTATTTATAAATGAAACTGTGTGTGTGTGCGTTACCTATAGACTCCAAAACAGCTGAACTGATTTTCTTGAAAATTTATACAGTTGTACCACAAGTGTCTGCAAGTGTTCTTAGCTAGGTTTTGTGTCAAGGTACCCGCGATAAATATCGAAAATCGGGTTATAGAAGGAGTGGCCTGATTTTAATCAAATTTGATACACTCAAAGACATAAGAAATGATATTCAGAAGTTTCAAGGTTGCAGTTCTTACAATAGTGCAGAAAATCAATTATATATATATAAATATAGATAAGGCAAGATGTTTGCGTGTGTGTCTATTTATCTGTCTCTATGTCCTTTATACAAATACAAAATTTTTATCCGATTTTCACCAAACTTCACACAAATATTCTTTAAGACCATGGATTAGTTTTAAAGCTTTCATTACACCTGAGCAATGCCAGGCTATACTGCTAGTATATATATAAAAAAAACAGTTCAGAATATTGTGACTAACAATCAAAACAAAAGATACTAGTCCAGGTAAATTAATGTACAATAAAAATTTTAAATACTACTAAATATGTTTTAAGAATTCTCCACAGAAAGAGAAATAAAGATATAAATAGATGCTTTTATTTTCCTTTAAGATTTAAACTCTTAATTCATTCTTCCTCATTTTAAAAATATAACCCTTATTTTTTTTCTTTCCAAAAAGGATACATCAAGAAATTCTTACCCAGTACTTATCTTCGCCCCAATTTGCAACCTAAAAAAAATGTCAACCCACCAAATGTCATTGATAACCATGATAAACATTCATGTGAATTTTTCATCTTTTTTCTAAAATTATTTCAAATTTAGAAACATTTCAAACAATCAACCAGAAAGAAAATTCAACAAGCAAGAATGTTAACTTTTCAGATCTTATGCTATTTTTTTTTTTGAAATTGCTAATGTGAAATGATTCATCAGAGCTGTTTTGACTTTAAGGCACACAGGGAATCAGTTCTCATTTTAGGTATGGCTACTCATTTCTGAACATGTCTATCTTCTAAGGGCCTATTTGTATTTCATTAACATCCACAGCGCCAACCTGTGGTTTATACTGCAGCTATGGTTTTATGATCAGCAGTTTTGAACGATGCCAGTATGCTCAAACACTCAGTCAAAATGACTTGTGACTTCGTAATAGCGTAACAATTGACAGCTATTGAAAAAGTTCTTACACAAATTCAATTCATGGTATGGTTTTCAGGCACTTTCCAAAGATGCCTCTCAAGGCCATCAAGCCTGCATTCCTGACAAATTGACGATTGTTAAGATTTTGAAATTGCTAATGTAAAAGGATTTATCAGACCTATTTCTATTTTAAAACTCACAGGGAATCAGTGATATTTCTCATCTTTAGCATGGTTACTCATTTCTGAGCATGCACATCTGTCCAGCCTTATTTGTATTTCTTTAACATCCACAGAGCCAACCTGTGGTTTATACTGCAACTTTGCTGAGCAATCCTCAGTTACAGTTCTAGTATGTGCTCTACCAAGGCTACATATAGTTTTGAATTTTGTAAAATTCTTACAGCTGAGGTGGGGGAGAAGAAATGGATTCATAGTAAAGCAACCAAGGAAGTGAGGGTTTCTCCACAAAAAGCAAGAAGCTCATGCTATTTTTTCTGAATTGCTAATTTGAAATTATTACTTGTAAATTTTAACAAATATTGGCAGTAATTCCTTGATTAATTAATTATTGAAGAAAAAAAAAAGTAATCAATTAAACCAACCCCACAACACTTGATTGTACAAACAAGTAGTTATTTCTAACATTCGGGTGGGAAGATTTCACTTAACTGCTACCTTAAGGAACCAGTAGATCTTGTCCAAGGTTTGTAATAATTATTTCTACTATCAACAATTGAAATACAAATCCTTAAACTGGTCTATGTTTTGTTTTTTTTGTTTACCAATTTGAACAATCAAAGAGTACAAGTGAAATAGAAACCAAAAGAGGGATTTTTTTTTTTTTATAACTTGACCTTTTGTGGGTTATTTAAAACCAAAACATTTTGGATTGTAATTTTTTTTCTTTTTTTTGTGAGTGAATATTGTTTTGCTGATGAATTATTTCCAGATAAAACTCCTATCTAACCTATAACTTTGGTGGGGGAGATGGATTCATGCCTTCCTCGAGTGCATTTGTGTATATCATATTGAGAGCAGAATGGCAAGATAAAAGGTTCCTTTCCTTTTTCTACAGAGTTAATTAGATACAAAGACAGTGAAATAACATACTTCCACAAAACTAAATTTTTCATATACGATCAGTCACCAAATTTATTCTAATGAACATAAAAAATTGCCTATTTTGTAAACCTCTTATAGGCCATACTGGGTAGTCTTGTCAGTCTCCTCCAGCCTGCAGATCGTATTTTATATAGAACCTAATTAGGCCTAACGAGTCAGTATTTCATTTAGACCAGACAAGAAATTCTGATATGCTTTACAATGTTTGTCTTTGATTTCCTCAGCAAATTAATTCTTGTAAACACAATAAAAAATAAGACTATCCGTCTATTTATCAAGAACTGCATCTTTGAAATTTTATATGTCAAGTCATATTATGAAAACATGGAAATTTTACAGGCACTAACAACTAAGACTTAATATCTCATGTATTTACATCTTTATCTCTATCTTACTCTTCCCTCAATCTTCATTGCCCATCCATGTTTTTCTCTAAATCGTATGCGAACATAGATTGTATACCTGCAGACAATTAGCCTGATCTTTGTTGTTATAACATTTCGATTATTGTGCTCTCCAGTCTTCGTCAGGTGTATCTTGATCTGAGTAACTTACAGGGAATTCTGAACCAAACCATTTGTTTCACTGCCCATGTCAAGGAATACTATACTTAGTTCTTTAGTACTGTTCAAGTTATTGCTCACCCAGTTTCCAGAGTCCAAAGGTTGCATATCTAAGTCTAGAAACATCTTTATAGTTACAAATTGGATGAAAACTTTAAAAAATTAATTCACAGGATATTGCATATGTACACAAAAATTGATTATTCCATTGAACACATGCAATATAAAATTACTTTTTTGTTTCTTTTTTTAAAAGACAAAAATATAAGTTTAATGCTCTGGAAATATAGAGATAACAAATTGAATACTCCTAGATTTATAGTTCTTTTCTATTGAAACTATTTACAAAGCTTTCAAAAGTATAAAATACATAAGACAAAAACTAAAATTTAGCAGAGAGAGACAAAGAGAGAATTACATGAAGCAACAATTTTAAGTTATCCAAAAGGATTTAGTGACACCAATTACTAAAAAATAAAAAAAAAGGATTTTAAAACTGCAGACAAATTTATAAACATTTACACCTTAATTTAAGTAGAATAAAAGAAATACAATTTTAAATTATCAAAAATTAAAGTACATACACATTAAAAAAAAGATTTTAAAATAAATGTAAGGCTTGTAAGCAATGAAAATTCAACGAAGAAGTAATTATTTACAAAGAGATAGTAAATTACTTCAATTCTGATAAAAATATGGCGGACCTGAAGGAGACTACCACCACCTTTAAATTTGTTGTTTTCCATGTTTGTTTTTTTTTTACTTTTTCCGTGAAATCTTATCGAATATACTAAACTTTCCGACTGACAAAAAAATTTTGGAAAAATTTAAATATTTCAACAATTTTAGGGGGGCTCAGTTTGTCATACAACTGAATAGTAAATCGATCCTCCATTTTGGAACCACTCGCCGGTTCGACACCACCTGTAAATTGGTTGATTATCAATTTGTTTTTTTACTTTTTTCAGTGCAATCTTATCGATTAAAAAACCCTAAACTTTCCGAATGACCAAAAAAAAATTGTAAAAATTTCAATATTTAAAGTAAACTAAACAATGAGGGAGGGCTCAGTTTTTCATACAACCTTGAATCGATCCTGTCCAATTAACTTTATTGCTTGCGCATATTCAACTACTGCTGAATGCTCTGTGAATTGTTTTAATAAAGCCATTTTTTGGAGTTTCCGAGGAAAATGCCATCTTAAGAACTAAAGAAAACTTCAAAAAAGACAACAAAAAAAAAAAAAAAAAAAAAAAAAGCGACCCCAACGCGAGTGGTTCCAAAATGAAGGATCGATTTACTATAACGTTGTATGTGAAAGTGAGCCCCCACCTCCTAAATTGTTTAAATATTGAATTTTTTCAAATTTTTGTTGATAATCGGAAACTTTATAACCGATAAGACTGCGCTGTAAAAAAAATAAAAAAAACAATGAAAAACAACAAATAAAGTCCTAAAGGCGGTGGCATTCTCCTTCAGGTCAGCCAAAAAAAATATTAAAATTATGTCCACATTTTTTCTATAAATCTGAAAAGAATTAAAAAAAGATTATCTTGTACACTGCATAATGAACAAACTTTTAAATGAGTTGTGCATCTGCATCAGATTGTGTTGTACTCGAGGGCAAAAGCTTTAAAGAAAATAAAACAAGTTCGAAAGAAAACGACTTAATTTCTACTTAATCTAATTAAGAAAAATCAGAAATATATATTTTTTTTATGACGAATATAAGTGGTCACTAAAAGCATAACCGATTATTAAAAAAAAATTATGAAATAAAAATTGAATGACATGACAATCAAATAATCTTGAGTGTCTAATGTCAAATAAATAAACAAAAATGGTGTAAGGCGATACATGAAGGAAATATAATTATAGCCAGTAATTAAAATTAAAATAATAATAGCGATAATCACTTAAAGAAGAATGAGGAAGGATCAAGGGTCAGTGTCATTAAAAAAGCGTGAAATTGACCCCCGACTTCGAAAACCTATCTCTACTTCCGGTGTAGCAATGACGTCAGTTGGATTAATTCTTCGACTAAATCACACAAGAAATTTAAAAAAAAATGGCTAATTTTACCTATTGGTATTTTATCCCTAGAATTTATCAAGTAGAATTAGCTTATTTCCTCCCAGTTCTTGTTTAAATAAAAATAAATACATCTCTACTTGGCCCGGGACAGTAAAGGTTATCATCAGCTCGTCAATAATGAATAAAAATAAGCTTTAAAAATTGTTGGTAAAAAATGTGTTCATTTCTTAAAAAAAAGATTTTTTTTTTTAATTTATTTATTCAACATTTTCCTTAAAAATTAATTTTATTTGTCTGGCTATATCGACAAAAGAACATGGACTAAAAAAAAAAAAAAATAAAAGTCGAAACAATACTTGTTAAACAATTCTGAAGACATCTATCTCACTTCGCAGAAATACGAAGCGATAAATTAAAGGGCTACTTACTACCAAAGAATGATTTTCTTTTAATATCGCAAAGAAAAACTTCAATTAAAAAAATAAATAAAAAATAAAACTACCTAAAAAAAAAAACACTGATTCAAAACGAAGCAAATGTATTTACAAATGGAAGCTAAAATAAATGAAATCTCAAATAAATCAAATTATAAATGGAAATTGAAAATGCATTAAAATTTTCTTCTTGCACAAATGAAATTAAGTGACTAGAAAAAAAACATCTTGTTTTCTTGTTCGAGTTACAAAAACAAAATTAAAAAAATGTCCATCTGTTGATCTCTTTTTCAGTTCGGAAGTTTTAAATTTATTGTAAATCTTCGTCAATTTCTCTTAGATTGACTAAGAAAGTAACACACGAGGTTAAAAAAAAGGCAATATTTCTCCTTTTCCGACAAAAATACTTGTTAAGAGAGCGATTTTTTCGGATTCCTCGTTAATTAAATGATAGTACCCAATTTCTATTTAAATAGATTTTTTTAATTTAATAAATCTGCCCGCAAAATTTAATTTTATGACCATTGACGCTAAAAATAGTTATTTGCATTTTAAACATGCACAGCTCGGATTGATTTTTGATTTGAATGAAAAAACATCACTAAAACTTCAAAATTTTGTTTTTGTTTGTAAAAATCTTTAAAAGTGAAAGTGAGCTATTTTTTAAATTTTACAAATAAATATCTGGTTCCTGCTTTAAAGTTATATATAAATTTTTAAAAAATGAATTACTCTGAGCAGATGAAGAAAAAAATTACTTTTCATTAAAAAAAAACTTAGTGATTTTATCTGATTTTTTTTCTTATCAAATTATTAATTAACAAATTTCAACAGCAATACAATTAATTTTTATTTATTACTTTAAGAAAGTAATAAATAAAATTTTTTGTATTATTGCTGTTGAAATTTGTTAATAATTATTAGTTTTTTTTAATGAAAAGTAATATTTTTCTTCATCTGCTCAAAGTAAGTAGCACTCCGGTTGTACAAAATTCAAAAACATACTCATAGAAATTTAAATTTTGTACTAAAATAAATATTTTAAATAAAACTATTGCTTTTTAAAACTAAAAGAATATTTTTTCTGGTAAAGAAAAAAAAGAAAGAAAGAGAGAAAAAATTTTATGTCAAGGAATGAAGAAATATAATAAAAATATAAAATTAATTTTATGAAGGTGCTAATTTAGGCAGATTTAGTTGTTATTCGATGCATTGTTGTTGGAAATAAAAGGTTGTTCAAATTATATATTAATGTACTAATTAAGTGTTTGTAGTTGGTAAAAGCAGTGTTTATTAATCACTACTACAAGTAAATAGGAGTAGTAATAGTAACGTCAGCCTGAGACATGATTTCTTTTATTTATTTCAACTTAAACAGGCAAATGAATATTAAAAACTGTTACAAAGAAACAGAGAGAAAAAGATTTGGATTGATCAGGGCTTAAAAAGTATTACAAAAAAGATTTTTAAATAAAAAATTTTTAAATGCTACATTTTTTTTTCAAAAAGTAAAAATAATGAAAACTAAAAACCAATTATTTTTTTTTAATCAGTTGAAACGCTGATATGTAAAGAAATGTAAATCCTATTTAAAAAAAAAGTACAAAATGATTTAATTTGTAATAATAAATTAAAACCTTTATTTAAAAACAAAAATAAATGGACTACCGGTGAAAGAAAATAAAAACGCAAGACGGTTGACCCATTTTCGTCGAGTCATTTTCTACGGATGGCCAATCGTTACAAGATTTTATTTCAGAAAAACCAAGAGATGCAACAGATTCTCATAAAAATCGACGAAACTTTAAAAATTATAATTTATTTCTGTTTGGATCATTTCTTTTTCGCTCTCACACACACACAAAAAAAAAAAAACAACAAATACGGAAACAATTTCAACAAGAAATTTAACCACACAATTTCGCTGCACACATTTCCGAACAGAGCTAAAAATAAAGGCTGTAACTAGAGAGAGGGTTGTAGTGTACATAAATTAAAATTACCTATGCGATTTGAAGTTTTACATCACGAGTCTCTGAAGGGCGATGTGAAAAGCACCGTTCGATGAAGGTTTGATATTTAATTTGACGCATTATAAGATGAATAATGTGTCAAACTAACAATAAAACCTAATAAATAATAATGGCAAGCTTTGACGAAGTCGATTGTTCAAGTTGAAACTAAAAATTGAACTATAATTGTTTTTAGCAAATAACATTAAAATTATTACTAGCTTGCTTTAAAAAAGAAACTTTTTTGTCTGTCATTGAATTTGAAATGCATCAAAAATCTTTTTAGCCACAAGACTGGCTCCCATGACAATCAAAAAAAGTGATCAAATGATGATTTTTTTTCCAAACTGTTAGTGTTCGTCCTTTAGAAATGAAACTCAATAAAATAAAATGCTTTTTTTTTTTAGAGAGGAGTATAGTCTCATATCTCCAGAAGACCTTAAAAAAATAAAATAATTTTTTTTTATATTTTTCATGGTCATAGAACAAAAAGACTGAATTAATCATAAAAATAAGTTATGATAAAAAAGAAACAAAAAAGTCATTTGTTTCATATACAGCAAGACACTGGCTGGTCGATCAGTGATTTTCATATTGACCACGTTGTTCACTAGCAGCTAAAAATGACCAATTCTTCCCCATTATCTTACTGATCGATATGCTTGAATATATTCTCTTTCCTACGGCTAGAGAAAAGATTATTGACATGGTTAATTAATGGTTTTAAGGAAAGAATGAATAAATTAAATAAATGACTAATTAATGTCCAACGAAAATGATTTGAAAGCATTAAGAAAGAAATAATGAAAGTGAAAAAATATTTAAGGGGAAATAATAGTAACAATAACAAAAAATGGAATAAATTATTTTGAAAGGTTGGGTTTTAAATATTTTTTTTTTAAATGGTAAGAGAAAAATAATCAATTATTTCTTGAATTTGTTTCATTTTTTAACAATCATAAAGATTGAATTTTTTTTTTTTAAATTGCAAAAAATATTTAATGAAGTTTATATTTTCTACAAAATGTCTTTTTTTTAAATAGCAAGAAATAAAATTCTGGAAGCAAATATTCATTTCCCCATCACATACACAATTTTTTTATTTATATTAAATATGAAATCTTGAATTTAAAAAAAAATGTCAAAGTACAGATTTTTAGGAGTGGTAGAGAAAGAAAGTAGATAATCCAACGCATTTTTTAAAAAACAAATATTAAAATAAGGTTTACTTTTCAAATTTTGGGAAATTTCCAAAGTACATTGTAAGACAAAAATATTTCCTTATTTTTTTTTTATATTAATTTTTTTAATTTTACTTTTTTTTTCCCTTCAATCACAACAAGATTTTTAATTTTAAATGATGAAAAAAAAATGTTAACGGTGGTATTTAATTTGGCAAACAAAGTAGGAAGGAAATGTAAAAAAAAAAAAAAAAAAAAAAAAAACACAGATGAGTAAATAAATTATGGGTTTTTTGTGTATTTATTTTTTAATTAAATATTTATTCCCTAAAGAAAGCATAATAAATCCAGATCAGATATGAATAGAGACGAGAATAGATATGATGTCGGGATACACAAGTATACATAATTAAGAAAAAGAAAAAACATTTAATTTCATTTAAATATTTTTCATGCGCTGAAGAGCGTGAAGTATTAAATGAACATGAACAGGTACTTTTGCTTTAAATTGGATTAACAGAAACTAAAAAAAGAAATGAATCAATGGACACAGGTTTTTTTTGTTAAATAAAAAGAAATGAAATGCGTTTACTGGTTCAACTAGTATGAAAATTAAATAAAAAAAATAGGAAACTTTTTCTTTTTTAATAATTTCTTTTTGTACATTAGGCCGCAACACTTGCTAGAATCGAGAATTATTTATTTTTTGTTTTTGCACACACACACACATTATATATAGCTGAAAAATTCTCGGCCTCACTCCCTTTTCAAAAACTGATTAACAAATGAGATACTTATTTTTGAAGAAAGGGATTCTTGAACGTCAACGTTTCATCACCATATATATATATATATATATATATATATATATATATTATAGTGCTGAAATTTATTTTATACACACACTCAGTAGAGACAGAGGGGATTCAAAATGGATAAAAAAAGACAAGAAAAAAAGAATTATTATACACAGGCACTGTTACTAGGCTTATCTCGTTAGAGCTAGAGATCAATTACGAGTTCGATCCTCACTGGATGCTCCATAATTTTAGGCCTTGGGCCACATCTCAGTTACGCTTTAAATCGCTATTAAAACGGAAGTAGAAACAGAAAAAGACAGATATAGGTGAGATAAATGGAAATTAAATAAAAGAATCAAATAATAATTTTAAAAAAAATTAAATACGTACTCGAAGCAGAAGAACAACCCACTGGTGACAATAATAAGAGTGCAGGTAAAGTAAAAAATCCCCGTCTGTTTGGCCATCATCACTCGACCGTCACAACAAAAGCGATTCTTTCCGGGGAAAATTTCCCATTTGCGAACCTTTTTCGGCATTTTTTTCTTTTTCTTGATTCCGTCCGTCCCGTCGTCGTCGTCCGAAGAAGAAGAAGAAAGTTTGGTGGGCGAGGGAGATTCCGTACAGACAGCTGTGTAGGACGACGACGACGTCGGGTGGTGATCTTTCATGCCCCCCAACACCCGGGTAGAAGGCGGTCGAGGTGGAGTCAGAGTTGGGGGGACGACGACAACAACGACCTCTGCAGGTTCGAACCCTGGCCGCTCAGTTCCGAGTCCAAAACTTGGCCGATCTTTCTGTCTGTTGCTTTCTTCGTCTCTCTCTTTTTCCTGGTCGCCTCCTTCTTCGACAACGACTAGTCCAGGACTTTGCTCAACTTCGTCGTCAGGCATGTAACGAAATAAATATGCTAAAAATAATATATATATATATATATATATATATACCTAACTATCGATAGTAACTGAAGATTAATATCGTTTTTAATTAATTATTAATTAGACTTATTGACGAAACGGACAAGTGAACTTTGACAAAAAGGGGAAAGGTTGAAATGAAATCTGAGGTCTCTCTCTAAGACTTACAGATCAGAACCTTTTTAAAAAGAAATAAGGAAAAAGGATAAAATTTAAGTTAAATAACCAAATTAATCTCTAAGTTAAATTAGAGAATAAACAAATAAAAACTTAGATTTATAGTTTTTAACTATTTATCTTATTTTTGTTAAACTCTAAGGTATTTTTTCGTTAAAACAAAACAACTAAATACTGCTAATTTATTTAGCAGTTTTCTTTTTAAGGAATCCACGTTTCGTAAACACCTAGCTTAAAATAAAAAGAAACGAATCCGTATCCAAGTCCCTTAATTATTTTAATATCATCCAATAACGATTTTGTTTCCTTTTTCGATCGAATATTATTAATAATCCAACCAAAGACTACAACATTAATGTCGGCTGCTTTGGCAAGTTCGTATGACTGGGCGACTCCCCCGTCGTATGATCGGGCCACATAATAATAACACAACAAAACGTCAGCGAGCCAATATTAAGCCCGACACTGACGTTTCGATGTCAAATCTTGCATTCTGGCTTCCATTTGCCTGTATTTTCTCCTCTTTTCACTGTGAATTTTGCGTCTGTGTCCAAAGAAACGTCACAGGAAGAGAGATTTTGTTTGTTGTACAAAGAACCATTACATCACTTGGCTGACCTGAAAACTGAATTCATTGCGCAGGCGCCTACATACATACAAGCCGGAACAGTGCACCTGATTAACTATGGAAGACCGTACGTGCAACCGGTGGATTAAAAGCAACATTTAATGCTACGTATTATGGAAATAATTTTATTGTTTTAACTTAAAATTACGGAATAAATATGCATAAAAGGGTGAAAATTTTAATAAAATAAAATAATGTGGGTATCACTAATAATACAAATCTAATTTACCAAAACAAATTTGTTTACCCATTCACCAAAATACGTTTTTTTACTCAAAACCATTCTTAAACGAAACCCTAACCACGATTTTATTTTATATTTGTTTTGTTTTTACGGTTTATCAACCCTTTCCCGTTGATTTAAAGCTGAAACATATTTTGGATTATAAGAATGAATTTTTTTTTTTTTTTTTTGGCAAGTGAATATTAAATAGATTTTATTGTTAATATTATTTAACTATTTTTCCTATTTTTTATTTTTATTTCTATTTAACTATTTTGTTCATTTATTTTATTTTTTTTGTTGGGGGAATAAATAATTTTTCCAGGTACAAGCCTTACTATTTAACTCATAGCTGAGGAGAAGGTTTATCTTTCCTAAGACGAGTATTTACACATAAGTGAATGTATAATGAATCTGACTAGACTTCAAACTTAGCTTTCTGATTTCTCATGCTGAGTCACTATTCATTACATTAACTGCACATCCCTGTGACCACAAAAAAAAAAAAAATAATTAATCACCTGAGTATCATCTAGGTCCGTCACTAGAATGTTTTTAACTTTTGAGTGGAGTGGGTGGACTTCAACCCACAAGTAAGAATGTGCACAGTAAAATTTGTCCGCATTATTTTCATGGGATTGGGATTGAGGCAAATGAATGTCGAGGGCAACCCCCACACCCCCAGTTGTATAAATGGTAGTTATTAATAATAGTAGTAAAGATTATGAAGCACTTCCGGAATCAAAATTATGCCCCTTTCAGTTTTATTACATTCTAAATTATTGCCCGGTTCACACTCCACCCACATCTTTTGAACAGGTGAAGCGGCTCATCCCTTGTTTCCTGTTTAGGATGCGGTTTCCGGTTTTCTCTTTTCCAGTCTTTTCACTCTTTTTTTTTTTCAATTGGAGTAGATAGACTAAACTATCGTCCGGTTCACACTCCATCCACATCTATTAAACAGGTGAAGAGGCTCATCCCTTGTTTCCTGTTTAGGATGCGGTTTCCGGTTTTCTCTTTTCCAATCTTTTCACTCTTTTTTTTTTTCAATTGGAGTAGATAGAATAAACTATCGTCTGGTTCACACTCAACCCACGTCTATTAAACAGGTGAAGAGGCTCATCCCTTGTTTCCTGTTTAGGATGCAGTTTCCGGTTTTCTCTTTTCCAATCTTTTCACTCTTTTCTCTCTTTATTTTATTTTTTTTTTTCAATTGGAGTAGATAGAGTAAACTATCGCCCGGTTCACACTCCACCCACGTCTATTGAACAGGTGAAGAGGCTCATCTCTTGTTCCCTGTTTAGGATGTGGTTTCTGGCTTTCTCTTTTCCATTCTTTTTACCCTTACGTAGCCCCCTGCGCATCAGTGGCGTTATCGCCTTGCTTGGGGAGATATGATAAAAAAAAATAAAATAAAATAAAATTTTGCAATATCTGGTGTTTGGAATGAAAGGTCTTCAAACATATTTGTAGTTGTTGCTGCCCAGTTGGAAAACAGGAGCCTGTAATTGAACTAACTGAACTGGATAACTCGAAGCATTAGACATTTCAAAAGAAAACAAGTCCTCTTGGGAATCAAACTGGATCATCACTCACAATCAATATCTGTTTCCTCTGTCATCCTTAAAGAAATACATCCTAGTTTTGAGAGGATCAGTCATCTTACTCAGACACTTATACTGTGTTCCTTGTGTGTTTGGGGGAGGGAGTTTAAAATAATATCAGCTCAAGCCCCAGGGGACCATCCTCTAAACTGTATCTTTCCTTCAGGAGGGGTGCTAAGGTCATTACCAAGCACCTGAGACATTTCCAAAAGAATGAGTGGGCTTGAGCAATTTTTTCATGGTATTGCTGTTAAGCTAACTTTAAACTGACCTTGTATCACATTTGTTTGCAACATGAATGCACTGAATAGACAATAGACTAGGTTTGTTTATTACAAATTTCTTTTGAGGGAAGTGTTTGAAAAAACATTTATTAAAAGAAGAAAGTTACCAAAACTGCAATAATAAAGCCAGGCAGTTAGTAAAAGTGGTTTGAATAAAATTTGATGGGTAAAACTTTGTTTATGTGAGACTTGAATTGGTGTAAAAATACTACCAAAATGAAGACTAACAGTTTTAAAAAAAAAGTATGCACATAAAATTTATTTTTCAAAACTTGTATTGGAAAGAGAATAAAGTCCAATGGTTTGATAAACCTACTAAAATATAGTTCGAAAAAAGGCGTGATTTTATTTGTCAATACATCTGTTATGCGGCAGTATTCACATTATTTACACTGTTCAGATTGTTGCCCTCATTTTTATTGCCATGTTTACAACATTTCGGCTGTTGTATACTCTTCTTCAGGTACTTTATTTCAATCACTGAGGTATATCATTCTCGTTCCATGTATGACTAGCAGTATAGCCCGGTGTTGCTCGGGTGTAATGAAAGCTTTAAAACTAATCCATGATCCTGGAGCTCAGACTCTTTGGACGTTGGCTCGAAAGACTAAAAAGCAATTGTTGTTTCCAGTTAAAGTGAAACTGTAGACTGAAAGAAAAATGAATGGATGTAAGTCAAATTTTGATTTCCTGCTATCAATATCAAATAAGTTTTTATCATCGTAAACTGAATTTTGAAGGCTAAATAAGTCCTCTGAGTAAATGTTATTATGGCTGAGACATGAACTAAAATTATACCTACTTAGAGCCAAACCTGAAGCAAAAACTAAAATTAAAGGGCTGAAAAAATAGACATACAGGCAGATAAACAGACACACACACGAACATCTTGCCTTTTATATATTTATATATATATATATTATCGATTTTCTGCACTATTGTAAGAACTGCAACCTTGAAACTTCTGAATATCATTTCTTATGTCTTTGTCTATGAGTGTATCAAATTTGATTAAAATCAGACCACTCCTTCTATAACCCGATTTTTTCGATTATTGATTTTCAATATTTATCGGGGTTACCTCGACACAAAACCTAGCTAAGAACACTCGCAGACGCTTATAGTACAACTGTGTAAATTTTCAAGAAAATCAGTTTAGCCGTTTCGGAGTCTATAGGTAATGGATACACACACACACACACACACACACACACACACACACACAGACAAAGTTCCTTTTATAAATAAGTTTAGATGTCACTTCCAGATGCCATGAAATTATCTCCCTTTGATTCAACTCTCTAAGTTATTTACTCACCACTGCTTGAGCTCCTAACTCTTTGGGTCTAGTCACTGGAACTAACCAATGCCTATATCTACTGGGCCATGTGTCCTTGAGGCATGATTTTATAGGAATTGGATCCTATATATATTTCTCAACAAATAAAATCCCATCAAAAACAATAATTATTAGGGCAAATACTTGCAGACATGTTATTTTGGAACCATTTAGAAAATAACAATAACTCCCTTTACTATTCCTGCAAATTTGAGAAAAAGATTTTTGTGAATCTGTGTGAAATTATTTTCAAATGAAAGTCTTATATTCAAAAAATTTGCACCTCTATGTGAAATTAGATTTTGGACCCCCCTCCCCATTACAGATATAAAAATAGGAGTCTACTGCATCTCATGGGTCAAAACAAATTCTGAGTACACACACACACACACACACACACACACACACACACACACACACACACAGAGTGGAAGAGATGGCAACCAACAGCCACCAACTAAGGCCTTGTCCACACACACAATAGATGACATTAAACAACAAGTGCCTACTAAGCCTTTGTCTACAAACTCACAAACTCATTAAGGTGATTGTCATAAAGTAAGTCTGTCTACACATTTCACACTGCACTAAAAACACTTAATTACTTAATAAAACAAACATCACTGCAAGGAAAATTGAACATTTTATTGCTACTGTATATTTCTGAAAAGAATATCTGAATGTTATTTCAACTGACATTCTGCTTCTACTTTTCCTTCAGGGAATAAACTTTTTAATGTTTCATTTGAAATATGTTTTGTTGTTGTTAAATGTTTGGAATCCTGACACTTAGATAGCAACAAAAATCCCAGATAGATGAACCTGTACGGATTAAATAAAAATACGAAATAAAATAAAAATACGAAATAAAATAAAAACTACAAAATAAACTCAAAATACAAAATGAAATAAAAATACAAAATAAAATAAAAGTACGAAATAAAATAAACATAAAAATCTCCCAGGAGTCCTCTGACAGGAAAGACAATTGCCGCATGTGCAAAAAGAGAGGCCTCCTGGTGCCAAAAATAAACTCAATCTCTTTCTCTGTTGGACTTTGGATGGTAAAAACGTGCCAAACTGTTCGGGAAGGAATTTCTCCAACAAGAGGTCATTGGAACCAAAAATAAAATCAGTGTCCAAACTGTCCCTCTAGTGTCTCTGTATCTTTCCTTTTCTCTTTGCCTATTTATTTCAGCGGTGAAACCCATTCAACAAGTTTTGGGATGTTTAGGCGAAAGAATCAACCCAGCAGTAATAGCCATAAGATCCCATAGACCCCCAATAGTTTGAACATACATTTCATGATTTTTTTAACCACTGGGGAAAGCAAATTACACTTCTTATTCTTCAATTTTTCCAATTTTCCAGTTAATTTGTGGCTATTCAAAAAGTTTGGTTAGTCTAAAGGTCAGGAGGGTTTCACAAAGAAGATATCAGCTAATTATGGGAGATAAAAAAGAGATATCAGCTAATTATGGGAGATGAAAAAGAGATATCAGCTAATTATGGGAGATGAAAAAGAGATATCAGCTAATTATGGGAGATAAAAAAGAGATATCAGCTAATTATGGGAGATGAAAAAGAGATATCAGCTAATTATGGGAGATGAAAAAGAGATATCAGCTAATTATGGGAGATGAAAAAGAGGTATCAGCTAATTATGGGAGATGAAAAAGAGATATCAGTTAATTATGGGAGATGAAAAAGAGGTATCAGCTAATTATGGGAGATGAAAAAGAGGTATCAGCTCATTATGGGAGATGAAAAAGAGATATCAGTTAATTATGGGAGATGAAAAAGAGGTATCAGCTAATTATGGGAGATGAAAAAGAGGTATCAGCTAATTATGGGAGATGAAAAAGAGGTATCAGTTAATTATGGGAGATGAAAAAGAGGTATCAGTTAATTATGGGAGATGAAAAAGAGGTATCAGCTAATTATGGGAGATGAAAAAGAGGTATCAGCTCATTATGGGAGATGAAAAAGAGATATCAGTTAATTATGGGAGATGAAAAAGAGGTATCAGCTAATTATGGGAGATGAAAAAGAGGTATCAGCTAATTATGGGAGATGAAAAAGAGGTATCAGCTAATGATGGGAGATGAAAAAGAGGTATCAGCTCATTATGGGAGATGAAAAAGAGGTATCAGCTCATTATGGGAGATGAAAAAGAGATATCAGCTAATTATGGGAGATGAAAAAGAGGTATCAGCTAATTATGGGAGATGAAAAAGAGAAAGAAAGCAGAAAGTACCAGGGCTTTGGCAGTCAAAAAGCAAACATCGTTTGGTTCTAGAAACTGGACAAAAGAAAATTTATGCTGATGACTACAATGATGACGAAAAGAAGAAGCTGAAAAAAAAAAAGAAAGTTCTACAAATTTAGAGAGGTATATGATTAACTTTGTATAGTTTTTGTGAATGTTTGTCACAAAATTAGAGATATTAACCCTGATTTTGAACTTCTTATGACAATACAAGATTGATCTTTTCTCAGTTTGTGAAACTGAACTATTGTCTAAATAGACCATAAACCCAGCGATGATTGTGAATTGTCAACCTTTTCAACTCTTTTTGACAGTCATATGAATCAAAGTAAGCGAATATTCTTTTGATAATAATTGTTTTTTTTTATGAGCCCAAAATAATTGTCCACACCCATTTGCATTCAGAGCATCAAGACCATCATTCTCTCTTCTTATCTCCTTTCTTCCCTCTGATGACAGTAGCGGAGATAGCTGTGAAGGCCTCGTCTACTCTTGAAGAGTAGTCAATAATAGTTTGATGATGGCCATTCGTGTGAGTTTGTTTTTGGTGGACAGCACTGCACAAGAGAGAAACCTATACACTTGGCCAAAAGTGCATTCCTTGTGGTTCAAAGAGGATTCAGACAGGTGAGATCTGGCAAACCTGGTTACATCAGGATGTTGGATGCTTGATCTGTCAAAATCCACCTTGGTTACACCAGCCCAACTGGTACTGCCCTCTCCTGCTGGTCTGACTGTTGAGACTGTGTATATCTTTGCCTAATCTGCCATTGGGATCTGTTAGGGCGTTCTCCACCTTTGTTCTAATAATGGACTATTCCTATCACTACATAAAGTGGTAGTGGAAAGACCTTGAGCATTGCGTTCAGTGTTGACTGCTCAGTGTTCTTGTTGACTGTTCAGCTCGATACCAAGTCAGTCGAGTATTTCCGGTAGCGAACCGGAAGTGTGCTATACACGGACTCTATGTCTTACTACTATACGTGTTACTAAACCCTTGTTCCTGTACTCTACTAAGAACGCTGTTGTTCATACCTTTTCCCGGTAATATATTTCATTTACTTTATTTCCGTTGTTTGTGATTATTTACTCAACTACTTCTGTTACACACAACATAACAGGATCTTTGGGGTTGGTTGCTTTAAGTCTGGTCCCTCCTCCTCAACCTTACCTTGCATAACTGTTGTGGAGAAAATAAAACAACCCTGGTAACACAAATGAACTAGGAAAAAGGCCTTAAATAAAGAACTTGGGGGTTCAGGGACAAAGTTACAAAAGTGTTGTGATAGATTGTTTGCTAGAGTACTGTTGGAGTCAGTTGAGACATAATATTATAACTGTTAATAACAAGTTATAACAGCGGCAACGAGGAACTAGAACTTATACAGAATAGAAAAAAATACCTTTTTTACTGCAGCACACATAATACCAGTTACAACAAGAAATTAGGGTAAATTTTCATTTTAGGTCCCGAAGGCTTTTCCCCCTTCAAATTTATCCAAAATAGCATTATTTCTGTGCAAATGTATATGCTGAACTCAAATCAACAATTAGTTATTGAAGAAACCTACCTTTATTGATCTAATCGTCCAGAAAAAAAATCGAATTACATCTCGCTCATTTTGTCTCCCATAACTCTAACGCAGTCATGTAATTAACTGCTGAATGACTTTTGGCATAGGCAACAAAGTTCTGCCTATTTTCAGCCTATTTACTTCCTTTACTGAAATTTCTGCCTATTTACTTCCTGGAATGAAAGTAATATGTGATTTTTTTCTACACATATTACTTTCATTACAGGAAGTAAATAGGCAGAAATTTCAGTAAAGGAAGTAAATAGGCCGAAATTTGTTGCCTACATCAAAAGTCATTCTGCAGTTAATTACATGACTTTGTGAGAGTTACGGGAGACAAAAAGTGTGAGATGAAGTTCAACTTTTTTCTGGTCGTTCAGATCAATAAAGGTAAATTTATTTCTTCAATAACTAATTATTGATTTGAGTTCAGCATATACATTTGCACAGAAATAATGCTATTTTGGATAAATTTAAAGGGGGAAAAGCCTTTGGGACCTAAAACGAAAATTTACCAAAATTAGAACCATGTTGGTGTATTTTTTCTTTGCTGTGTGCAAAAAAAAAAAAAAAATACCCAGATATTTTTAAATGTGAAAGAATTATTAGCCCCAATGGGAAAAATACAACAGTAACAACAGCAATTGTTGGAACTCAAGAAACAACAACAAAAGTGAATTAAAAATATTCAGAAGAAAATAGAAAATTTTTCAATTTCCCTCACTCCTGACATGGTGAAAGATTCTCTAGCTGAATTCATATGCAATTCATATGAGGAAATTACTTTTTCTACTTATTTTAGAAGATACAAACAAATTTACAGAGAAGAATGCAGGGACTGGGAAGATGAGAAAAAAACAAGACTTTTGTTGAGAAAGTTAGCACCAGTAGAACATGAAAAATACTATAATTTTGTACTGTTGAGAAAACCAGGAGAAATTTGCTTTGAAGAAACGGAAAGTATTCTGATTAAATTTTTAGCAAGAAAAGGTTGTTATTCAATTTTTGTTGGAAGTGAATAAATCTGACAAAAAAGAAGACAAAGATTTTGTCACATATGCTGGACTTGTTAAGAAGAATAGTGAAAGATTAAAATTAAATGCATTGATGCCAAAGGGTTAACAACAAAAAAAGATGTAGAAATACCTGCTAGAGTCCTAACAAAGCTGGAACAAAATAAAAAAAACAACACTAAAAGAAATATCGGATGAATGTCAGAGAATTCTAAATCTGAAATGTGATACAGAAGAGATTGAAGAAAAAGGATGTGCATATATACCAGCAAAAGAATAATATGAAAAAAGAAAAAATAATGCATGTTTCAGATATGGAAGGTTACATCTTGAAAATGACTGTTTCTTTAAGAATGTAAAGTGCTACAAGTATGGAAAAGTAGGATATAAAAAGTCACACTGTAAAACTAAAGTGAGGAAAAGTTCTCACAGAAAAAAATTTTGTACACAACATTGAAACAAGAAATATAACTAGAGAAAACTAAAGAAAATCTGTGTTGATGAAAATTATTAATGTGGATGTAAAAATGCAACTAGACACTGGTAGTGATATCAAAATAATTAATGAAGCCACATGGAAAGCAAATGGAAAACCTATATTAAAAAGAACTTCAAAAATTGCACATGATGTGTTGCGGGAGAAATTATTTGTTATTGGTGAAATGACTGGCAACCTTTCATTTCATAACAAGTGTGTAAAATCAAGTGTGTTAAAAAATACTACAAACCTATTTGGCATTGACTAGATGGACGTATTTGGGTTATGGGATTTACCCATAAATATTTATTGTAAAAATATAAGTAGACAGGTGACCAGTTTAAAAGAAACAATGTGAAAATTTAAAGAAACAATCAAAAAATATTTTTCAGATGTTCTGTCTGATGGGTTGCCAGTATTTAAACTGAAACATAGTGTACCATTTGAAGAGTTGGATCAAGTTAACAAAAAATTAGACTGACTTGAAAAAAAGGGTGTAATTGGAAAAATTAACCATTCAAAATGGGCAGCACCAGAAGTGTATGTAAATAAAAATATGTGTTTGTGGTGATATTTCAACTGGATTAAACAAATGTTTAGAACCACATAGCTACTCATTACTAAGTCCAGAGGATTTCTTTCAAAATTAAACAATGAAAATTTTTTTTGAAGTTGGATCTTTCAGAGGTGTATTGGAAAATACAGGTTGAAGAAGAATATAAAAGAAGAAAGAAAGAAGACAGAAAGAAAGAAAAAAATATGGTGAAAGGAAAAAATGGGAACACAAAAGACATTAGAATCAGTTAAAGAAAAGGTTTACTGAAGAAAGGCTTGCAAGAAAGGAAGAACCTATGCAAGTTCTGTATGATATCTTTGACATACCACCACACCAAGAATTCATTGAACATACAAGTATGAGGACCTGAAAAAAGAAACATGTAAAAACTAGTGCTTGACCCAATACAAAAGAAATCCAAAGTTCAGTACGTGGTGACCTCATAGGAAGTACATGGTGAACTCACCAGAAAGAGGATGGTGTAAATGCTAAGAAATAAAATATTTAAGAATATAAAAATCTCAAAAAAGAAGATATTGTGGAGTAAATATGACATCCCAAATAACACAAGTGAACTAGCAAAGTGTTATATCGCCAAGATGGATATGATACACAGAGAAAGTGTGATGCAGTATTATTCAGCACAATATCTGGTGTGAAACGAATATACACAGAACACTACAATAACAGACAAGACTGAACTTACAACACAGAGGAAGGATTTAGAGCACAATAGTTACAAAGTAATGTCTAAATATTAAATGAATGACATTCAAATATTACACCTCAAATTCCTTACTTATTTATTCTTTACTTAAAGAGACCATTTTAGGCCATGGGTTATTTCATTATTGAGAGTGCTGCAGGGGTGTCAGCCACCCTACAACAGAAAGATATCTTAAATAAAGAACTCAAAGTGAGTTCAGAGTAAAAGTTTCAAGAGAGCTCAACCTTGTCAGATTCTTTGTCTCCAGGCAGAGAGGAACCCAGATGAGGATAGGCTGGAGGACAGAATCTCGTCTGGAGAAAAAAAAGACAGGAACAAGATCTACAGGAAATTTTTGCTCTAGCCTAAGGGCTTGGAATTCTCACACTAAGTAATCGATTTTGTGTCCCTTCCAGCCTCACTGGGGAGGTTTCTGGCAAATACCCAAAGTTCTGAGAGAGTTCTGATAGAATGTTTTTTTTTTTAATCATATCACCCCAAGCAAGGCGGTAACGCCACTGAAGCACAGGGGGCTACGTAGGAATGAAAAGATTGGAAAAGAGTAAGCCGGAGACCATATCCTAAACAAGGAACAAGAGATGAGCCTCTTCACCTGTTCAATAGACGTGGGTGGAGTGTGAACCGGGTGATAGTTTAGTCTATCTACTCCAATTGGAAAAAAAAAAAGAAGAAAAGAGTGAAAAGATTGGAAAAGAGAAAGCCGGAAACCACATCCTAAACAAGGAACAAGGGATGAGCGTCTTCACCTGTTCAATAGACGTGGGTGGAGTGTGAACCGGGCGATAGTTTAGTCTATCTACTCCAATTGAAAAAAAAAAGAAAAGCGTGAAAAGATTGGAAAAAAGAAAGCCGGAAACCACATCCTAAACAAGGAACAAGGGATGAGCCTCTTCACCTGTTCAATAGACGATCATTAGAGTACCATTAGAGTCACTCGAGACATAATATAACTGCTAGTAGCAAATTGTAGAACTAACATAATTGTACTTTAAAATTATTATCTTGTCTAATTATTTGGCATACAAAAGAAAATTTTCTACAATCTTGTTTTGTAAATTTTATATTCTGTGCTATTATTGAGATAGTCAAATACAGAATTTACATTAGAAAGAAAATTCTTAGAATAATAGGTTTCCTGGCATCTTCATTCATATACCACACAACAATATAAATTAAATTGAAGAAAACAAGACAAATTGTCATACAAGAAATGACCACAGGAGAGTGACTAAAAATTCAACAGTAAAAGAATTTTATATAAACAATAAAACGTACATGTGTGGTCGAATAATTTCTTGTTGATAATCACAAGTGAAAAAATGTCTGAAAGATTGTTCATGCAGAGTATAGTTCAACAAAAGTCAATATTTGGGATTTGGTTAGAAAAATACAATAGACGTTTGCTGCAAGAAAAAGTTATCAAAATGTGGGTGTGTGTGTGTGCGTTGTTTAGGTAGATAGAAATAAGTTGTCGATAGTTATTGGGTTTTATCTGTTGGATTTTTTGTATAAGCGTACTCAATAATTTGGTTCGTGAAGTGAAGGAATATTCACTCTTTCAAGTTAATTGTAGGAAGAATCACAATGCAGTCAATTGTTGAATAAATGTTATTTTTATGCGGTCGATTGATGAGTCCGTGATTAGACACGTGTGGAGGTTATTGGCATCTCTCAGAGTTTGCAAAGTGACTGACTCGAATTGAGTTATATTGCCACTTTTATATATTTGGGATTCTGGAAATCGGCTCCAAAGATGGTGGCGCAAAAGAAGAAATCAATTTCAGTTTTAGAATGTCTCGACCAATGAAAAGATAAATTTGTAAGTTCAAAGTGTTGATTGGCTAAAAGGCTCTTTATATGAAGAGTCTACTTTTTTGAGAAAGGGTAGAGAAAGGTTTATATGGAATATCCCACCCTTTTATATCATTACCCTTTATATCCCACCCTTTATGTCATTTAAAAAATGTAAATTTCCTTCTAATTTCACATATATGAGTAAGAGTCTTATATTTTTTCATTTCTGCCATTCATAGTACTCAGGATAAAATATTTAATATTCTCTCTTGTCCTCCTCTCCCCACCCCAATCCATTTACAGTATCCTTTTTCCCTTTATTCATGTGCATGCGTGACGGCTCCACGGCTCCACTGACCTCATGTCATATTTGTTTCCATGAGAATGCATATAAATAAAGTTTCTTGTAGTTGATTAATTTAAAATTAAAATGTCTTCCTTTATTTTTGTCTCAAACCATTTCAACCTCAAGCAAGGGGATACACTCACTAAGTGTTATGTCGTGAGTAAGAATAAATAACTCAACAACAGGAATAGGTTAATTGTTGTATTCCGTGAAAATAGTATTTACAAAGGTTATTAGTATCCAATACCAGAATAGAGGTTAATCGTCTCAACCGTCGTAAGATGTAGTATGAGCAATGGTTACTTCCGGGTCGTCACCGGAAGTCTACGACTGACTTGTCGATCGGCTGCTCGGCACACTCTCTGTCTATGTAGATGCCACCATTACTTTACATAGTAATGGACTAGTCCATTGTAGTGAATATGTGCGGGCGTCCCAACACTAAGACATAAGGAGTTGCTGAGAGTGAAGGAAACTGAGAAAACATTATTCAGGAAAGAGGACAATAAAAAGATCAAAGTTCAAGGAGACAGAAAATGAAGCTTGACAACTGACATTGGATTTAATCATTTTGAAGATCATAGTTGACAGGAAAGCAAGAAGCTGGAAAAGCAACAGTTAAATAGAAATTACAGTTACTTTCAGCAATTTCAACAATTAGATGATGAGAGCTAGCTGCCAATCTAGTATTATGTTTAAGTTCAGGTAGAAGTACCCAAGAGGCAAACTCATCAGAACAATTGCCATCTCTGATTGGGATATTAGAAATTTCGAGGAACATGAAACCATCTGTTAATTGTTGTTATTCCTAGGTCTACCCTAGCCCAGGATGGGAGCACCAGTTATGGAATCAGCTATGGACAAATAGTGTTCCCCAGCAATAAATAAAACACCATGAAAGTATAAAAATACATTTTTATAGTCAAAATACCAGTAATATATATTTATATAAAAAAATTACCTATAACACATATTTATAGTAAAAATACCAGTAATATATATTTATATAAAAAAATTACCTATAACACATATTTATAGTAAAAATACCAACAATACATATTTATATAAAAAAATTACTTATAACTCATATTTATAGAAAATTACCAACAATATATATTTATATAAAAAAATACCTATAACACATATTTATAGTAAAATTACCAACAGTACATGTTTATATGAAAAATTACTTTTAACTCATATTTATAGTAAAATTATCAACAGTACATATTTATATAAAAAAATTACCTATAACTGATATTTATAGAAAATTACCAACAATACATATTTATATAAAAAATTACCTATAACACATATTATAGTAAAATTACTAACAATACATATTTATATAAAAAAATTACCTATAACACATATTTTCTATAAAAAAATGACCTATAACACATTTTATAGTAGAATTACCAACAATACATATTTATATAAAAAAATTACCTATAACACACATTTATAGAAAATTATCAACAACATATATTTATATAAAAAAATTACCTATAACTCATATTTATAGTAAAATTACCAGCAATACATATTTATATAAAAAAATTACTTATAACTCATATTTATAGAAAAGTACCAACAATACATATTTATATAAAAAAATTACTTATAACTCATATTTATAGAAAATTACCAACAATACATATTTATATAAAAAAATTACTTATAAGTCATATTTATAGAAAATTACCAACAATACATATTTATATAAAAAAATGACCTATAACACATTTTTATAGTAGAATTACCAACAATATTTATATAAAAAAATACCTATAACACATATTTATAGTAAAATTACCAACAATACATGTTTATATGAAAAATTACTTATAACTCATATTTATAGAAAATTACCAACAATACATATTTATATAAAAAATTACCTATAACACATATTATAGTAAAATTACTAACAATACATATTTATATAAAAAAATTACCTATAACACATATTTATATAAAAAAATTACCTATAACAAATTTTTATAGTAGAATTACCAACAATACATATTTATATAAAAAATTACCTATAACACACATTTATAGAAAATTACCAACAATACATATTTATATAAAAAAATTACTTATAAGTCATATTTATAGAAAATTACCAACAATACATATTTATATAAAAAAATTACTTATAACTCATATTTATAGAAAATTACCAACAATACATATTTATATTAGTACCTTCAAGAAGTTCTTGTGGTTTTCCACAGATGGCGTTCCTAGAATTGTATGTGTGTAATTCCAGATGGTAATTCCAGATGGTAAATCCAGATGGTAATTCCAGATGGTAACGCATCTATAAGGAAGTACAATAAGCAAGCTTGAAAATCAATGCATGTCATTTGAGCCAAAGTGTAAACAACTTTGTTTTTCACAGCGGTAAACATTTTGAATTTTGTGCCAAAGAAAGTGGATTTGCAGTGAATTTTACTACTTTATTCAAAAGGAATTTGCAGGTAAAGCACACAGAACTTACACCTGGCCTGGCTGAACAGCACTTTTGTTCTTATGAAGATACCAAAAAATGAGTTGACTTGTAGTTAGCCTCAAAAGATTTGTTCCAACATGGAACTCAAATACTGCCAGAAGGATTGGAAAAAGTAGTGGCTAGCAATGGATAATACGTTCAGTGACATGTTTTTACTAATTTTTGTAAATAAAAGATTACTTTTCACAAAAAATCAGTGAGAACTTATTCAAGGTTCTAATAATAAAATGACCAACAATACAATTTTAAGATAAAATGACCAGCAATACATTTTTTATTATGATATACCGACCATACATTTTTTAGAAGAATTACCAAAAATACATTTTATAGCAAAATTACTAGAAATATATTTTATCTGTAGTTGCATTCAAAATATATTTACTTGAAGCCATGAAATTGTGGTCAAAATATTTACGGTATTAAATAACCTATAGCGGTTGATATGACACTAAACAAAATCAACAAACTAACAATTACCATGAAAATATTTACAGAAAAGACACAGGAAAGCTATGTAATGACAGCGAGAAAGTGGTTGAAGCTGAGATGCTAGGTCAGCACTGATAACATTACAGATTTTTTTTTATTTTGTCAAGAATTTCTAACAGAAGCACCAAGGCAGATGTGACAGCAATATTCAATGCACAGACGAATGGTAAACGCATTAAGATGCATGTAAATGCATGTAAGATAGATTAGAGTAAGAAAAATATTTTATCTAATTTAGAGTTTATGCTAATGATTACAAGTTTTGCTCTATGTAATAGCTTCATGGTATCTCAAACAATATTTTAGTGTGCTTCAAATTCTGTTTTTCCTCTTTAAATGCTTGATAAGATTATCCTTAATAGGTTTGTTTGCAGTATATCTACACCTTATGGGCCATTTAATGCTGAAATTTAATTTTCTTTGGAGCTTTAAAGTAATAAAAATATATGTTATTCTGTTTTCACATTTGAATACATGGTAGATGATACTCAGATTTTGTGTATATACAAAATTTGTTTGGCTTGGTTCATTTTGTTTTACAGCATATCAGCCTCAATCGTTTTTTAATGCAGACAAGATTTTTATGATAGGTTTGTATGAATAGGATGTGCGTTGTGGTGCAGTGGACATTGGCTCGGAAAGACAAACCGGGGAGCCAAGCTCAAATTCCAGTTGAATTCCTTGCATTTCACTTGCATGCAAATACCCTTGGGAAAGATATTAATCAGTCACTTCCCTCCAGTTATGGGTTAAATAATAGGACAGATTGGATTCCATAGCCTTGGCTATCAACCAGTCTACTACAGAAAGCAATGGCAACCTACTACGGGATAATCTTCTGCCCAGTCAGTCATGTCTCTTTCAAGACATGATCGCCT
Source organism: Ascarosepion bandense (assembly GCA_037127315.1). Lineage (NCBI taxonomy): Eukaryota > Metazoa > Mollusca > Cephalopoda > Sepiida > Sepiidae > Ascarosepion > Ascarosepion bandense. The sequence goes on along the minus strand of JBBBDQ010000375.1, from coordinate 3,690,727 downwards.
AAAGCATGTATCACATATGGCACTTAACTGTATGAATAGAATATGTATTCTTTGTAAGAAATCAGCTTGTAGATCAGGTTTCATTGATGTACTTTTGTAAAGAGGGTTTTTGTCAATAGTCTGGTTTCATTGATGTATTCTTTTCAGATATACATGTTATATACTCTTTGGCTGCGGGGTATAATTTTGCCAAAAAGTGTATTTTGCACTGAGTGACGCAGGACCAACAGGATTTGAGGAAAGGTGGATATTGTTTTGAAATGTCAGAGAGTGAAAAAATCCAGGTGCAGGCTGGGTTTTGTTTTGGTAGAGGTCGATATCAACAAAATAAGCACTCAAAATATAATAAAACGCAGCAAAAGTACTATATGTTGAGTTAGGCTCACCTATTTAATAGCTCAAAAAGAGAGAGAGTCAGTGGAGTTGAGATTAAAGAAAGACAGAGAAAAGAAGAGAATACAGCCATCAACTGTTCTTCATATGTATGTGTGTTAACACTATGACCAAACCTCTACTCCACACCACCATCACTGAAGAAAAAGAATAAAAGTATAATTGTACATTTTTATATATCCATGTCTGTGTTATCAGCAAAAGTGAGAACATCGTCATTTTGGTTTGAGTTTATTTTTTTCAAAGTGGATATGCAACATAAAGTCTGTAAAGAAATTGATTTATTGGTTTGGTTTGAATTATTTTGTTTTACAGCATATCAACCTTCATGCGTTTTTTAATGCAGACAAGATTTTTAGGATAGGTTTATGGTGCAGTGGATATTGACTCAGGACAACAAATCAGGGTGTCGAGTTCGACTTCCAGTTGAATTCCTTGCATTCACTTGCATGCAAATACCCTTGGGAAAGTTATTAATTCGTCTCTTCCCTCCAGTTATGGGTTAAATAATAGGACATCATGGTTCTATAGCCTTGGTCAGCAAACCGTCTACCACAGAAAGTAATGGCAACCTACTGTGGAATAATCTTCTGCCCAGTCAATCATGTCTCTTTTGAGACATGATCGCCCAAAGTGTATCATGTACGGCACTAACTGACTTGTACGAATAGCCATACTTGATGAGCTTGAGCACATGGATAGCAGAGCAGAGTTTGGGAGAGGTAACAAGAGAAAGGTTGTTTAGAGCTACAAGGGATAGGGAAGTGTGGAAAGCCATGATTGTCTAAAGAACAGGGCACATAGAAGAAGAAGAAGAAGAAGAAGAAGAAGAAGAAGAAGAAGAAGAAGGTTTTAGTTTATTTTGATTTGATTTATTTTCTTTTATGGCATAATGATATCAATGTGCTATGTAATGCTGGGAAGATTTTTAGGATAGGTTAGTATGAATAGAATATGTACACTTTATAAGAAATACATTTATAGATCAGGTTTCATTGACATATTTGTGGGAAACAAAGGTTTTTTTTAGAGTCTGGTTTCATTGATGTATTATTTAAGATATACAGTTTCTCCAGAATTTGATTTTATTGGTTTTATTTGGTTTATTTTGCTTTACAGTATATCAACCTTAACGGGTTATTTTATACAGACAAGATGTTTAGGATAGGTTTGTATGAATAGAATTTAATGCATTGCTGGTAAATTTTTTTTCAAAAATGTATTTCTGGTAATAAAAGTCTGCCACCTTCTACCGAGTGCCCATAGCTCAGAGGGAGAATTGCCAACTGATGCCAGTTCGGTCGGGTTTCAATCCTGAGTAAAAGGCAATCGACTGTCTAATCGTACTGATGAGCTGTGATACAGTGAAACAGATCTGTCTACGGATGACTATATATATATATATATATATATATATATATATATATATATATTTGAAATGATTTGTTTGAACATTATTTTTGATCGATACTCGTATTTTAGTAGATACTCTGTTTATAATCAAACAGTATTATATATTTATTTCTACCGGCCTGATTATTTACGATAAATTTTTGTGACAAAAATCTGTGTCGTCCTGCCAAATGACACACATTTTCGTAACAAAAGTTTATTGTTTTTTTGTTTTTGTACGAGGTAAAGAGATTTTAAAATTTTGGCTGGAAGTGAATTGCAGACAGATATTGACATGGGTTACATGGTGTCTGGGCTCAAATCTTTTGACGTTTTTTAAAAAATGAATTGTACTTCTATAAAGAAAAGGAAAAGAAAGAGAAAAAGGAAAGATACAGAAGAAGTAGAAAGTGAAGGGGAAAATAACATTTTTTAATTAATTTAAAAATTTTTTTAATCCCTTCCAACATGTTCAAAATGTTGGTAAAATATCTAGTTTTGATTTGAGTTAGTGGGTAACCAAATCATTACAAGATTTTACAGTGGAAAACATAATATTACATAACTCAGTTTTTTTCAGGTGACAAACACATTCATTTGGAAATTCTTGCAAAAATCAAATAATTGTTGGATTTTAATGAAACTTTCAGAACTTATTTTCAAATAAATGAAATTATTTTTTAAATTATCAATTTTAAAAAAAATTGATAAAAATATTTTTTTACATCTGATACCTCATTCCATGTGAATTCATGAAATTTTAAGAAATTAAATTTTGTTGTGAAAATTGGTTTTATTAGTTAAACACAGGACTCATTGAGGAACGTAAATGATCTATTATTATTTTGAAAAATTTTGCCTCTATTTCCAAAAATCTACTCTCAATAGTAAAATAAAAAATGCAATATGACAATGACATTATTTAATTTGATAAACTTTTAATTGCTTAAATAAATAATATAAATTAAGAACATTATAGTCTGAAGAAAAAAATTGTTTTGATTAATAATAAAATTTTAAAAGAATTGTTCTCATTTTGTTAATCATAATAATCTATAAAGTTTAAAAAATACTTTTAAAATACTTCAAAGATTTGTTGGGGTTAGTTTATAAAATTATAAAGCAAAGATTATATTTACTAATCAAAAGTTAAAAAGTTTAATACAAATCATTTTGCCTCCCTATTTTTAAAATAAATTTTTAACTTTTTTTTGTGTGTATTTGAAGTTTTTTTTGTATGGTAATTTCTATGTGTAAATTAAAAGATCATGTGTGTAAGAGTTTTGGAGAAAAAAATTTGTACAATTATGTCAATTGTGATCACCAAAAATTTTATATTATCTTATCTTGCATCCATAAATCTCTCAACACATATGGTGAAAAGGTCAGATAGTTGAACTCTGTGTTTAAGAAATAGTTTTATTTTAAATTTCATGCTATAGATAAGTAATACTTGTGCAAATCAGATTAATTCAACATTAAATTTGCTAATTTTACAAAAGTCATGTGTCACAGATGTATATTTTATTTTTGCAAGAGTTTTAAAATTAATTAACTTTGGCTTACAAATGTGTCATTTGCTCAAAAATGGCTAAAAATTTGAAAAACTGAAAAAAAATCTCAAAATTTTAGATTCCAATCAATATAATTTCTGTTTGAAATACACCAGAGTATTTTGCTTACTGAAAATAGTAAATTTAATCATTTGGCTTTCAACTAAAACTAAAATAAAAGTTTCAAGAAACCTTTTTTATTTTAAAAAATTCAATTTAAAAGTTAGTTATCAAAAATGAGTGGCGGTACCTAAATTCACGGAACCAAATATGTTTATTTTCAAATAAAACTTAGAAAATCACATGTGTTGTATGATTATTTCCGTGAAGAATTCTTGCTTTATCAGTGACAAAAATCTTTTATTACGGCAAATTAAAAAAAAATTCATACATCAGAAGTTCATTTGAAAAGAAGAAAAATGAAAAGAAATGAGAAAGAACAGTGGGAGGAGGAGTTAAAAGAAAGAGAGAGAGAGAGAGAAAAAGAGAGAGAGTATGTTAAAAGATGGCTGTCTAGACTAGCTGTGGGAAATTTACCAAACTGTGGGAAATTTACCCCTGGTGGAAAATTTGAAGCTACCACAGGAAAAATAATTACACTACCCACTAAATAAAAAAAATCTCATACGTTGTGCACTTGCCAAAACTAACCCTGATATTAATACACTGGTGCACAAGAAGCAGCATCACCCTTCTCACTAATTTAATTATGAAGTAGAAGAGCAAACAAAAGTTCCTTTATTTGTTACTAACCGCTCTCTATGGCTATGCTTAGTTGTTACTAACTGCTCTCTATCCACTTTACTCTGTAACTATAAGTTTATCAGTATATTTGTATATTTGAAAAATAAATTAGTAAATAGTCTCAGTGTGTTTTAACTTCTCTTGCTCTCATACACATGAAGGGGGAAATCTGGATGGTTGAACTGTGTGTAGGGGGGAATGACAGAAAAAAGTTTGGGAACCACTGGTCTAGACATTGTTACAGAGGGTAGGAAGAAGGGGTTGAACCAGAGAGACTGCAAAATGATTTCAAAATCAATCATTGAAAGACTTTTAAAGATAACATATATGTCAAGAAGTCAAAGTTAAGCATGTCACAGAAATGGAAATAGAAAAAAGGAAATGGGTAAGAAAAACGGAGTAGACAGGGAAAGAGTTAAAGAAGAGATGGGGGAGAAACAAAGAAGAAATGAAAGGAGAGAAAGAGAGAAAAAAAGAGAAAAAAAATTGCATGTTGAATTAGCAGCTGTAACAACTGCCAGCCAAAGAAAGTGAAAAGAAAGGGACAGATACTTAAAATAGAAAAAGAAAAAGAAAAGGGGAAAAGAGAAACAAAGAAAATAGATGCCGTGATATAATATTCGGTTTTACCAAAAGTTTTTCAAAAGATTTTTTTGTTTAAAATAACCTGGTCTGACTATTGTTGGGATTAAATTAATTTAATTTAAATTCTCCTACTGGAATAAAAGGAAAGAATGGAAAAAGAAATATTGTATTGCTGGGGGATATAAAAAGGAAATTTTGTTGAAAATTTTTTTTTTTATTTAAAAAAACATTAATACCCAAAAAAGAAAAGAAAATTGAGAGAGAGAGAGAGAGACAGACAGACAGACAGAGAGACAGAGAGAGACAGAGAGAGACAGAGCAACCATTATAGGGAATTCTAAAGATAACAGACAATTATAGCGTAGATCATAGGTATGCTTAAGTCATCTCAATATATCAATAAAGTAATTGATATGATAGAAGTACTAAGTGACAAATGAAAAATTTTCCAAAATGATATAAATATATATACATATACATATATACATTCACTCCTATATATGTATATAAACACACATACATCTACGTATAAATATCAAGCAAATATAAAAGGAATATGAAATAAAATAAATTTAGGATAAAGTAATTTAAATTAAAAGATATATACCTACACACAAACACACACACACTCATACACATATATATAGATATATATATATACAAATAGATACCTATATACATACATACACACATGTACATGCATAACATATATATACACATACTCATACCTGAATAGAAATAACTAAACATAAGAGTTTATTCCTGATAAGAAATGAAGAATTTTAGAAGTAAAATAAGAAATTAAAAAAAAAATTATACATATATATATATGTATAGATTTATTGTTTATATATATATATATATATATATATATAAACAATAAATCTAGGCATAAAATAGTATAAATAGTATATATAACTTAAAGGATGAGCTAAAGTAGAAATACGTACAACTATATATAACACATTACATTGCATTTAAATATAGGGTTCTTTTAACATTTCGAGCTCTCACGCGGTGTGATATCATAGAACAGTATTGCAAATTTATGAACTGCATTTGCTATTTGGTAACTGTTATCGTTGCTTAGCAAAGTTTTAAGTCAACACAAGATAAAATCGTCTTTGATGGTGGATGTTTTTATGTTAACGTCCTTGTAACCTCTCTGAAGATGGCTCATCTGAGCCAAAAGCTTAGAACCAACTTAATAAAAAATTATCCAAATGTTGGAGAATTTTTGTCTTTATTTTCACCTGAAATTAAAGCCAAAATACGACGTTTAGAACGACTCATGATTAAGCATAATAGACAATCATTGTCTCTTGTATTTAACAGTACATGTTTAGAAATCTATCTATCTATCTATCTTAATATATTCTTTTCTATCTATCTATCTATCTATCTATTCATATCTATCTATCTATCTATCTATCTGTCTTTTCATATCTATCTGTCTTTTCATATCTATCTATCTATCTATCTATCTATCTATCTATCTATCTTAATATATTCTTTTCTATCTATCTATCTATCTATCTATCTATCTATCTATTTTAAAATCGTCTTTGATAGTAGATATTTTTTTTTGTTAACGTTCCTGTAACCTCTCTGAAGATGGCTCATGTGAGCCAAAAGCTTAGAACTAACTTAATAAAGAATTATCCAAATGTTGGAGAATTTTTGTCTTTACTTTCACCTGAAATTAAAGCCAAAATACGATGTTTAGAACGACTCATGATTAAACATAATAGACAATCATTGTCTCTTGTATTTAACAGTATATATTTAAAAAATTATCTGTTGCCTCAATACACTAAATTTAACTATATATATATATATATTTTTTTTTTTTTTTCTAAACATACACTGTTAAATATAAGAGACAATGAATGTCTATTATGTTTAATCATGAGCTATTCTAAGCATCATATTTTGGCTTTAATTTCAGGTGAAAATAAAGACAAAAATTGTTCAACATTTGGACATTTTTTTATTATGTTGGTTCTAAGCTTTTGACTCACCACATGAGCCATCTTCAGAAACATTAAAGGGTTGTTAACATAAAAACATCCACCATCAAAGATGATTTTATCTTGTGTTGACATAAAACATTGCTAAGCAACAATAACAGTTACCAAACAGTTCGTAAATTTGTAATGCGGTTCTATGACGTCACACCACGTGAGAGCTCGAAATGTTAACAGAACCATATATTTAAATGCAATGTAAGGTGTTAGGAGCAGATTGAAATATATATAGCTGTACGTATTTCTACTTTAGCTCATCCTTTAAGTTAGCAAAAATAAAAGCATACCTATGTATATAAGTGCATGCTTACCCATATCCATACACCAATTTCCCTTCAAAATCCCCTTTTATTTTACGTTCATATATACAAAATTGAAATAAAAAATATCTGAATTAAAAAAAAAATTTAAATACGGCTATTCGTTCATAAGTTTTTTTCAAAATGTTAAAACTTCTATAAATACTTTCATGGCTTCTGCTCGGATGAGCTTAAGTCACTGATGCCTCCTCAACAGGTGTTTACCCGTGCAACCAGACTGGCAACTGGGTCCCACCCATTCACAGTCAGGTTAGCCAAATGCAGACGACAATTCTACTCCTGCAGCTTCCTCTCTCACACTTCCCGCCTGTGGAACTCACTCCCGTATTCTTGCTTTCCTGACGGCTACAACCTCCAGAAATTTAAATGCAAAGTTAATACTCATCTACTAACCACTGGCCTCTAGCTCTCTCCCCTCCCCTGTATAACCTTCCCTTTCTCTCCACCTATGTATCTGTCATTGCACCTGCTTTCTCAGCTTTCTATTGTTCCTTTCTAACTAGTTTGTACTCCTCACTCTTTTCTAATTAATCTTTTTACATTTATGTAACCCCCTGCACATCAGTGGCGTTTCCGCCTTGCTCGGGGTGAAATGATTAAAAAAAAAAACAAAAACATACATAGTTTTTCACACACACACACACACACAGCCACACACCCATACATGTATATATACATGCACACACTCATACACAACTATATATATATATATATACATATACATGGACATTTATAGAAAAGAAATAAGATAATAAGTAATAAAACATGACCTGGAAAGTGAAGGCTTAAGTTATAATAAAAGAAGCTTTAGGACTTAGAGTTTAGAGAATCAGAAGTTATTAAGTCGTAAAAAAAAATTAATTAAAAATTTTTAGGTAGAGGAAGTATTCTGGGATTAGAAAAATAAACTTAGAATTTATTATTAGTTGCTATCCAAAGTACAGGTTCAGAAAATGTAAGTGCTTAAATGTTTGATCTATATGGTTGTGTTAATTAATACTGTAGTGATTAGGAAGAAGGAAAGAAAGCTTCTGTCAGACGGAAATTAATTTTGAATTATTTTTAGTTGAAGTTTTATTTTACAATTTAAAATTTAAAAATTTAGATTTGCAACAGCATTTGCTTATGAATTCCTTACATAAATTTAAAAGCTGATTTTGTTTAGGATCAGTCAGTTAAGCGCCATACGTAATACACGTGATACACGCTTGGGCGATCATGTCTCGACAGAGACATGACTGATTGGGCAGAAGATTATCCCGCATTAGGATGCCATTGCTTTCTGCGGTAGACTGTTTGCCGACCAAAGCTATAGAACCCAATCTGTCCTGTTATTTGACTCATAGCTGGATGGGGAAGAGCTGTATTATATTATTAAGTAGTAATTATAGGAGGATCAGTTTATTACTTCATAACAATATAAAACAGATACCCCACTTTATGCCCAGTAGAAACCTTAATCATGTTTTCAACGATTACATTTAGTCAGTCAGTTAAGTGCCATAAGTGATACACGCTTGGGCAATCATGTCTCGAAATAGACATGACTGACTGGGTAAAAGATTATCCCGTAGTAGATTGCCATTGCTTTCTGCAGTAGACTGGTTGCCAACCAAGGCTATGGAACCCAATCTGTCCTGCTATTTAACCCATAACTGGAAGGAAGAGACAGATTAATACCTTTCCCAAGGGTATTTGCGCATAAGTGAATACAATGGATTCATCTGGAATTCGAACTCCGCTCCCCGGTTTCTTGTTCCAAGCCGATATCCACTGTACCACAATGCACATCCTTGTTTAGGATACTTTATCTTAATTTTTTCAACTAAATATAGATTGTAAAGGTTTTTGAGGGTGTGGTCTGAATCTATCAGTTTCCAATATATTATAGGGTTTAGAACCTCTTCTTTCATTTCTCAAAATCTTTAGGAAAAGAATGTTTGAAATTTCAAATTGTGGTAGGGGTAGAAAAGGAGTGTCTGTGAATGTAGTATTGTTGTTTAAATTTACCTGTGGAAATACCAATCTAAGTTTGGTAATTTTTCTAGTTGTTTGTTGGTGAGATTTGGGCTTGGTAGATTATATGGGTAGAGCTTCATTTGCCTTCTATCAGACAGTTGTTAACAAACCTACAATTACAAGAAGTTAAAATACCTGTTTTAGTGTTGGTATTATCTAGACTCTTTAAAATTCGATTATTATGAGAATTGATATGATCTCCCATAATATGAATGCAGGAATAGCTAATTTTAAGAATATTTTGATTGAAAATTTTGTGTAGTGGAGTTTTGGTGTTGAAGTTTTTACTTATTAATTTAAGAAAATGTTTTCCTCTATTAATATTAGATAGTCTACAAAATGGGAGGTTAAACCATATTACTTTCCTTTTTCTACGCTTATATTTAATATTACATGGTTCAGGATTAATAAAAAAGTTTTTCATATACCACTTTATTCTTGAAACTGCTCTCCTTAAGAGCCTTGTTTTATACTTCTTTATTTTCATTGAAAATTTTGAAGTTGCACAATAATTGATTCATCCTCATGTTTACAATGTTGGGTATTTGTTTATAATAGTTTTAGGGTGGTTGAAATGGATATTAACATAACTGGGGGTATTATTATCTTTGAGATAAGGTTTGTGGGCAACGTCATTCAGATTAAGGGTAATGTCTAAATAATTAACTATTTTTAGATTAGAGGACATTTCTCTTTTAAAGCCAAGGAATTTAAGGGCTCTAATGATTTTTTATGGATTCTATTCATTAAGGGTCCATTACTGTTAGGAATGAACATAAGGCCATCATCTCAATATAATCCAATTTGTTTAGGGTCCAAAAATCTACTTAAGATACCTATGATGTAAATTCCTACAAGATCAATGATTTTTTTATAATTTAACTTTTTCTTTACTTATTGTATATTATTATTCATATATATATTTTAAAGTAAGTTTATTATTATTATTATTATTATTATTATGTCATTTTTCATCATATTTCGATTTCTGCTTTGGTCTCACTACCAACCAAGTCTGCGGTGAGATCTAAGGCAAGTCGTGGCGTGTTGTTATGACTCCATTTCATGTTTTTCTATCTTCCCTATCATCCCTAGCATTACATAGATAAAGTTTTTCTTAGTGTGTGGGCTGTACTTAATAAGACAATTTTTTGTATATCTCTTAAGCTGGGGTTTCCAGGGATTCTTTCAATGTGTTGTTTTGTTCCATTTTTTATCATTCCAAGTGCACCTACTATCACTGGCACAACTCTTGTTTTCAATTTCCACATTTTTTCTATTTCAATTTCCAGGTCTTTATATTTTGACAGTTTTTCAAATTCCTTGATTGCTATGTTACAATCCACTGGACAAGCCATATCAATTAATAGACAAGTTTTCTCCTTCTGGTTTTTAACAATAATGTCTGGCCTGTTTGCTTCAATTTTTCTGTCTGTGTAGATGGTGTAATCCCATAGAATGGTTACATCTTCTATTTCTGTAACCGGTGCTGGGTGATGTTCATACCAGTGTTTGTTTACAGCTTTTCCATAATGTTTGCACATTGCCCAATGTAAATATTGCCCAACTCTATCGTGGCGATTTTTATATTCATTTGGGGCAAGCACAGAACAGCCTGAGATTAGGTGGTCTATTGTTTCTTGGTGTTTATCACAAAACCTGCATTTTGGATCCATATTATTATGCATAATATTTGCCTGAAAGTTTCTAGTAAAAAGACTTTGGTCTTGTGCTGCAAGAATAAAGCCTTCAGTTTCAGACTTTAATCCAGATGCACGTAACCATCGATGAGTATTAACTTTGTCAACATTGGATTTATTGGCACGTTCTGGATATTGGCCATGCAGAGGTTTGTCTTGCCAGCGCTGTTTCATCTGTTCAAGAGCTTTATCTTTGGCTTTCATTTTCATATTTTTTGCCGCAATAGTTGGTTCTTGGCTTCTGTTTTGCTTTTCTACAGAATCTACTAACTGTAAATCTTGTTTGTATTTACTGCCTTCTTTTATTATTGAATATTTTTTCTTTCTTTCTTCATGTTGCCTTACTAATTGTATCATCCAATCCTTTGTTGTTTCTATGTATGTTAGTAAGCCAATAGTTGTTGTCTTGTATGACAATTCCAGCTGAATAAGACCTCTTCCACCTTCTTTACGGGGTATGTATAGACGGTCTACATCAGCCTTTGGATGATGCATCTTATGCTTAGAAAGAAGCTTTCTTGTTTTAGCATCCATTCGCCTGACGTCGTTCAGAATCCCATTTAAGATGTTAAAGCTATATTGGACAACTGGGATTGCAAGGCTATTAATGGCCATAACTCTGTTCTGTGAATTTAATTCAGTTTTTAATATCATTCGTAGCCTTCTATAGTACTCTTTACGCACTATTTCTTTCATTTTTTTATGGTGAATGTTTTCACTCTCATTTACACCTAGGTATTTATAAGCTTCTTCTGGTTTCAATTCTTTTATTGTTACAGCAGGGTCTAAGCTAATTGAGGATGTTTCTTGTATTGATCCACGTAAAACTGTAGCTTTAGCACATTTATTCAAATTAAATTTCATTCCAATGTCTTCACTGAAGCATTTTACAGTTTGCAGAAGACCTTCCAGCTCATTATCATTCTTAGCATATAACTTTAAGTCATCCATGTAAAATAGATGGCTTATTTTCTTTTGGCCTATTTTATAACCACATTCTGTCTTATTAAGTTGACTGGTTAGTGCTATTAATGATATGCAGAATAGTAATGGAGACAAAGAATCACCTTGAAATATACCTCTTTTGATGTTTATTTCATCAGACTTATAGGTTCCATTTATATGATTCAGGTAAAGGGTTGTTTTCCATATAGACATGCACTGTTTGATGAAATTGGTGATGACGGGCGATATCTTGTATATATTTAAAGTCTTTAAAATCCAGGAATGTGGCACATTATCGAATGCCTTTCAATAATCTATCCAGGCAGTACTAAGATTTTTCTTTGTACTGTAGCAGTTTTCCAGGATTATTTTGTTAATTAGCAATTGGTCTTTACATCCATAACAGCCACGTTTGCACCCTTTTTGTTCAAGCGGTATCATGTCATTTCTTTCTAAGAATAAATATGTCTGTTTTGTTAAAATAGATGTTAATAGTTTATATGTTGTCGGAAGACATGTAATTGGTCTGTAGTTTTTCGGGTTGTTTGCGTCACCATTCTTGGGTAGAAGAAATGTAATTCCTTTGGTCATCCATGCAGGAATTTTAGTGGGATCGTCAACCATTTCTTGAAGTTCTTTGGCTAGTTTTTTATGTGCTGTATTTAAATAATATAGCCAAAAGTTAGGAATTTTATCTATACCTGGGAATTTCCAATTGTGTGCTTTTTTTAGTGCAAATTTAACATCATCTTCTGTAATTCCAGACCATGTCTGTTCTGGTTTATTTTTCATTCGTTCTATCTCTTGCACAATCCAATGTACTTCCTTGCTATGTTCTTTAGGGAAAGCCCATATCTTTTCCCAGAACTGTGTGACTTCTTCCATTCTGGGGGGGACTGTCACTTCAATTCTTTTTTTACCTATTTCCCTGTAAAATCTCTTTGTATCAGTTTGAAAAATCTTGTTTTGTCTGTAAAATCTTGCTCTTTTCTCATAGCGCCTTATTCTTTGAGCCTTCAGTTGGATTTTTTGCTTTATTTTTTCTTTATTTGATAAGACTTAATTTTCATTTCTAATGTTATATTTTCTTTCGGCTCTTCTGCTTTTCCTAGTTCTTACATTTATTCCTCTACTTAGTTCATCCAGTACTGATAGTTCACTTCTAAGTTGTTCGATTTCTTTTTCTATTTTTCTTTTCCAAGGTGGATCTTCATGTCTGCGAGACTGCCTTGTTTTTATTTTGATATTCAATTTTTTTGTTGCTGCTATTGCTGATGCATATATTGCTTTGTTGAGATTTGTATGAGTGTCTTCATCCAATATTAATTTCAGTGCTGCATTGTAGAGTTTAATAGTTTGGAGGTTATGTTTTGTTGGTTGTAATTTTGGGAGCTGTTCTCATTCCTCCATTGTAATATTTTGTATTTGACTTAGATGATTCTTTATTTCTATCTTGGCTTCCTGTATACTGTTCTTATTTTCCGTCAAATAATTATCTTCGATGTGTTCTGAACTCGTTTTATTTTCGTCTTTTAACTGACTCAGATCACACCTTTCCAGCACTTTTAAACTTACAGCATTATCTTCGCAGTGATTTGCTTGTTTCACGGTTTCTACATTATGACCTGTGGCTTGTTTGATGTTATTACTTTTTATTTCTGATTCTGATTCCGGTTCCTTTTCATATTTTGTTGATTCATCTCTTCTTGTTACAATTCTTTTAATTTCATTAATTTCAGCCTCTGTCAGTCGGTTATTACGAATAATGTACCTACGTACATTGGCTAATTTATTTTCGTCAATATACTTTCTATTTGCTTGACCAACTTTTTCACGCCAAATGTCATATGTTTGGCGAGTCATGTTTTTTTTAGGTTTATTATTATTATTATTATCATTATTATTATTATTATTATTATTATTAATTATTTTGGGTTTAGGCTTCCTACTCCTAAATAATCTATTACAAAGATTTGGAGGTTATTTAATGATTTATTTGTTGTTTTTGCTACAGACTTCTTTCCCTGACAAATCTCAAGAACAAGATATATGAATCCTTTAATTTAACTGTAAAGATTTTTCTAATTTTCTGTAGCCTGTTTGTGTCAAAGGATTGGAGTTATGACAAGTCTGTAAGTGTTTACTTAGTTTAGGGATAGATAAATATTAGCTGTTTATATGTGAATTTAAAAGTCTTCACTTCAAATAGGGTGAATAAAGATGTTTGACCAATAAGTCTATAAAGTCATATTCTGTTTTATATTCAGAGATCCTTGATAAAATCTCAAAAAGAATCGGCAATATCTTTGATCCTAACCTGGCATGTTGGTTTCAGTTAATTTCGCACCACCCTAATGTAGCTTTCCTGTGTCTTTTATGGTAATTATTCTGATGATACTTTATCTCTAAATCTGAATACTATATTGGTGCAGTGGATATTGGCTCGGAACAAGAAATTGGAGAGCCGAGTTCAAATTCCAGTTGAATTCATTGCATTCACTTACGCACAAATACCCTTGGGAAAGGTATTAATCCATCTCTTCCTTCCAGTTATAGGTTAAATAACAGGACAGATTGGATTCTATAGCCTTGGCTGGCAACCAATCTACTGCAGAAACCAATGGCAACCTACTGTGGGATAATCTTCTGCCCAGTCAGTCTTGTCGCAAAAGAGACATGATTACTCAAGTGTGTTTCACATATGGCACTTAACTAACTGACTATATTGGATGTGTGTCGTGATGTAATGGGTATCAATCCTGATCTACATAAACAATCTCCCCGATGTAATAAGATCCCAAGTAAGCATATACGTTGATGACACCACTGTTTACTCTCGCCTCGATCAAAAATCTACTGAGGTTGACAGAGATAACCTCGTTGCCAAGCTTGAGAAGTACCTCCAATATGTGGTGGACTGGAGTAAGAAATAGCTTGTAAATTTTAATGCTTCCAAAACGAAGCTGCTATCTATTAACCATCATAGACAATCACTCCTACCCCCATTAGCATGGATCAGGCTAGCCTCCTTGAGAGCAAAACACTACGCCTCCTTGGCCTAACACTCTCAGCAGACCTCAAGTGGAATGACTATATTGAATCTATAGCTAAATCTGCTGCTAAGAAGGTTGGTTCACTGTGCAGGGCCAGGAAGTTTTTCCTGTCTGAATCTATCCTGTACATATATAAATCTACCACCTGCCCATGTATTGTATACTGCTGCCATATCTGATCAGGTACCCTCCTATTCACCTCGGTTCTTGACAAAATCCAACAAAGAATATGTAATGTGATCAATACCGACTTGGCAGCTCAGCTGCAGTTGCTCTCTCACTGGCATGATGTGGCTTCCCTGTGCCTCTTCTACAAATACTTTCGTGGCTTCTGTTCCAATGAACTTAGTTCACTGGTGCCCCCTAGGTATCAATTTACATGAGCTACTAGACTAGCAACTAGGTCCCACCCTTTTACAGTGAAACCGATAAAATGTAACCGCAATTTCTACTCTAATAGCTTCTTTTCTCATACTTCCCGCCTGTGGAATTCCCTTCCCTATACTTGCTTCCCTGACAGCTACAATCTCCAGGAATTTAAATGTAAGGTCAATAGACATCTCCTATCTCACTAACTCATATCCTTTCTCTCAAGCTCTTTTCTCTATATACTCCACCCATTACCACCAGTATTCTCCGCCGTCTATTACCCTCCTCCAGACATCTCCTATAACTAATCTCTCTTTCTCATCACTTTCCCCTATGTAACCCCATGCACAACAGTGGCAGTAAAACTGCCTTGCTTGGGATGAAATGATTAAAAAATTTTTTTTTTAATTTAGAATGAGAAATCAGAGCTGAGTTCAAATTTAAGTTGAATTCCTTGTATTCACTTACGCACAAATACCCTTGGGAAAGGGATGAATACATCTCTTCTCCCTCCAGCTATGCATAATTATAGAACAGATTAGGTTCTATAAACTTGGTTGGTAACCAGTCTACTGCAGAAAGAAATGATAACTTACTGCAGGAAAATCTTCTGCCTAGTCAGTCATGGATCAAAAAAGACATGCTCGCCCAAGTGTGTATCATGTATAGCAATGAACTGACTGACTATATTAGAGGCAAAATCTCATCATTTTACAGTTGAAATGGCTAGATGTAGCCGTAAGTTCTATGCTAACAGTTCCTTCTCACACACTTCTTGCTTGTGGAACTTCCTTCCAACTTTTTGTTTTTCATTCAATTTTGATTTTCAAAAATTTAAATGCAATTTCAATTGTTATCTTTTGTTTTTTTAATTCCTGTCTTTTTATTATTCTCTCTCCTTAATTATGTTTTTTCTTCTGACATTATTATAAGTCCTATGTTAATAGTTTCTTCTCTCACTTGTGGAACTCTCTTCTGGCTTCTTGATTTCCCGTCAACTTTAATCTGAAAAATTTAGATACAATGTCAATCACTATTTTCTCTCTTCTTAATTCCTGTGCTTTTATTGTTCTCTCTCCTTAATTATGTTTTTTCTTATTATTATAAGTCCTATGCTAACAGTTTCTTCTCTCGCTTGTGGAACTCTCTTCTGGCTTCTTGCTTTCCGGTCAAGTTTGATCTTCAAAAGTTTAAATACAATGTCATTCTTTATTCTCTGTCTTCTTAATTCCTGTTCTTTTATTGTTCTCTCTCCTTAATTATGTTTTCTTCTTCTCATATTATTATAAGTCCTATGCTAACAGTTTCTTCTCTCGCTTGTGGAACTCTCTTCAAAAATGTAAAGCAATGTCAATCGTTATCTTCTGTCTTTTTAATTCATGTCCTTTTATTTTTTCTCTCTCCTTAATTATGTTTTCTTCTTCTCATATTATTATAAGTCCTATGCTAACAGTTTCTTCTCTCGCTTGTGGAAATATCTTCCAGTTTTTTGCTTCCCATTCAACATTTATCTTCAAAAATTTAAATACAGTGTCAATCTTTGTCTTTTGTCTTCTTAATTCCTGTTTTTTTCTCCTTACTAACGTTTTTTGTTTTCTTATATTCTTATATTCTTATATTCTTATATTCTTTCACACTCAGTAACCATCTACATGTTAGTGACTTTGTTACCTTTCTTGGATGAAATGATTAAAAAAAAAAAGAATCAATTCCTGTAATTTGGTAAATGATTGAATGACTAATTACATTATTGATTGTTAGCGAACATGCAGTCTTTATTAAAAATCTCAGTGGATAATCAATTTGCAATTGATACAACAAAGAAATTGATTTTTGCTGGTTACTGCCCCAACTTCATGGCTATATTCTTACTTCCATTTGTTTTTTTCTTGCTGTGCTGTCCAATTTTTCTCTTGGTTTAACCAATGGTCACTCTGACATTTTGTTCTTTAATTAAAATAGTAAATGAAAACAAACTTATGCTAAACAAACTCCAGAAGAGCAACACCTTGTGCCTTCTTGGGCTCATGTTTTCCACTAACATGAAGTCAAATGATGGTGGCATGAAAGAGTAATGGCTAGCAAATTGGATTGAGAAATCGGAGAACCGAGTTCAAATTCCAGTCAGATCCATTACATTCACTTACATGCTAATACCCTTGGGAAAAGCCTGAATCTATCTCTTCTTTCTTTCTTATTATCATGTGTACTTATAAGGAGGCATGAAAGAGTAATGGATTTGTTATGTCGTGAGTAAGAATAAATAACTCAACAACAGGAATAGGTTAATTGTTGTATTCCGTGAAAATAGTATTTACAAAGGTTATTAGTATCCAATACAAGAATAAAGTTTAATCGTCTCAACCGTCATAAGACGTAGTATGAGCAATGGTTACTTCCGGGTCGTCACCGGAAGTCTACGACTGACTTGTCGATCGGCTGCTTGGCACACTCTCTCTACGTAGATGCCACCATTACTTTACATAGTAATGGAATAGTCCATTATAGCCGAATAGGCGCGGGCGTCCCAACAGGATTGCAGTTCGGATTGAGGAATTGGAGAATTCCAGTCGGATTCATTACATACACTTATGGGAAAAGTATGGATCCATCTCTTCTCACCCAAGTTAGGGGTAAAAACAGACTGGCTTTTGTAGCCTTTGGTGGCAACCGGTCTAGTAGAAAGAAAAATCTGAATTCAAAATCAGCCTGGAGAGGGTTAGGCTTTGTCAGGCTATCATGCCCCCCAAAAATGCCATTTCTACTGCGACTGCAGTACATGTGGTGCCCATAGAAGTCTAATAAGTCACAAACTAAATGGATCTGGATCTGGAAGTCGAATGATTATATTGAATTAATCACTAAGTTTAACGCTAGTAGCATTGTCATCTTGGGGATGAAACGATTAAAAGAAATCTATGATTTGACTTTTTTTATTTGAATATAATTCTTAGCAGTTCAGAACAAGAAATCAAGGAGCAAAGTTAAAATTTCAGTCAAGTTTTTTACATTCACTTTCATACAAATACTGCTGGGAAAGATATGAATACCACCAGCTATGGGTTAAATAGCAGTGGAGACTGGGCTTTTTAGTCATGGTTGGCAACTATTCTACAAAAAGGAAAGCATATGTAGTCCTGGCAGGGCATATACTTGATTTGTAACTAAAGTCCTCTTTGCATAGTTGAAGCATAAACTCTGAGATGACTCTCTGGGTGTTGAAAAATACAAAAGTGGCCTGAAAAATAATTACATGCTGAAGATGAGAAATCACATAGATTACTACATTAAACTTGTGGTGCAACAGATATCAGCTTGGAATGAGAAATCGGAGAGCCGAGTTTGAATTCCAGCTAAATTCATTGCATTCTTTTATATGTAAATACACTTAGGAAAGGTCTTAATCCATCTCTTCTCCCTCCAGCTATGGATTGAATAGCAGGACAGATTAGTTTCTGTAGCCTTGGTTGACAACCAGTCTACCACAGAAAGAAATAGCAACCTACTGCGGGAAAATCTGCCTAGTCAGACATGGACTAAAAGAGACATGATCACCCAAGTGTGCACTTAAGTGACTGACTGATATTATTATTTGCACAAGAGCTATTGTCCTCATTTTTGAGATTTGAAAAAGAAAACAAAAAATGAAATTTTGATTAAAATTTCAAATGTGTTTGAAAGGATTTAAAAATTTAAAAAAAATAATAACCACAAAATTTGATCTTTTCTCTTAATAATAGCATAAACATTTTGATGATTGTTATGTCGCCAAGTATAAATGAATAACTCAACAACAGAATCAGAATATAAGTTGTATTCCGCGGAAAGACGGTTAGTATGTACAGAAGTGATTAGTAATATTTACAATAGAAAGATACAAGAGTCCAATCCGTCGTAAGACGTGTGTATACGTGATTACTTCCGGTACGCCACCGGAAGTGTGACTAACTCTTCACTGACTCGCACTGACTCTTCAGTAACTCATTAGAGACTCTCAAGTGACTCTCTACGACTGTATTTACTAGCCTTCCCACGTAGGCTGGATGTGACACATGGTCATTTTATAGTGGGTATTCCCGGCCATATAGCCGGGCCAAAAAATGTCTGTCTATTTTTCCCCAGTCGTGGTTCTACCCTTCGGCGGAACCACGACTGGGTTATTGCTCTCTGCTCGGAAGCAGAGAGCGCCCTCTACCCGAAGGCAGAGAGCTGACAGTGTCGTAGAGTCGTCAGTCTAGTGACTCTCTATGACACCCCTGTAGAGAATCCACCATTGCTATATATATATATATATATATATATATATATAGATATAAACATTGCTATATATATATACAGTCCATTTGTAGTCAAATAGGAGCGGCACCCTAACAATGATAAAACTTTTTTTTTAAAGTTTAACATCATGATATGCTTTTTTTTTTTTGGCAATTAAGTAGAGGTACCTAAATTCATGGTTTATTTCCACTGTTTGGCTACAACCTCCATCTCATAGATGGTAAAAAATAACAAGTCTGATTTTCTCAATGATTTTCTATAAAAAATTACTTACTTGTATTATACTAGTAAGTAATTTTTTATACAAATTGTATAATTTGTTTTTCGGTGCGTGGTTGAAAGAAGGATGCATATTTTTTTTTCTTTTTTTCAAATGTTCATTTTTACTTTTCGTAAGCAGGAAGGAAATATAGGATAATATTTTTCCAAATGAGTTTCTAAACACCTGTGAGTGTCTTGAATCTGGGGGACAGAGACATTTTGACTCCACTCTAGAAACGTTAATTAAATGAATGTTTACACTGACCGGGACAGTAAAAGCCAAGAGTTCAATAATGTCATTGTAAGGTAAAGTAACTTGTGAATCATATAGCAATCCAGTACTCTCCTCTTTGTTTCTAGTGAAATTGCCCTGTTTTTTAATACCTTGATCAACTTCTGGAATGCTTCCTTCGCCATCTCAATTTGCCTTCGAATCTCTGTGTCTCACTTTCCGTCATCTGTTATAACACTTCCCAGGTAATTTAATTTTTGTACCTGCTTGATTCTAGTATCCCCGACCTGTATTTGGCATACTGGGCTGCTGTTTTTGCTGATGACCATGCATTCGATTTTCATGCAGGTTATTTGTAGTCCTTTCTTGTCACTCTCTTCAGCTACCTTCTGTAGGAGGTCTCTTAGCAGTTTTTGAAACATTAGAATTCGAATTAGTCAAAATATTCCTACACCACATAGGTGACCTCACTTGTAAGACGGTTACACAGAGCTTGATTGAACTGGAGGAACATTTATCAAATATTGTATATGTATAGAATAACAATAATAATAATATGGACACATTAATATAGCGTGAATCTAAATTCTCAATGATTTTCTTTAAAAAAATTACTTGTATAATTTGTTTTTCGGTGCGTGGTTGAAAGAAGGATGCGTATTTTTTTTTATTTTTTTTCAAATGTTCATTTTTACTTTTCGTAAGTAGGAAGGAAATATAGGATAATATTTTTCCAAATGAGTTTTTAAAAATCTGTGAGCAATCTGTGGCTGATTATAAAGAACAAATGTGCTAGACTGGCTTCTATCTTCATAAGAGCTACTTCTATTCTGGGTAGGTGATTATAAAGAATGAATGTGCCAAACTGGCCTCTATCTCCATAAGAGGTACTTCTCTTCTGGGTAGCTGATTATAAAGAATGAATATGCTAGACTGGCTTCTATCTTTGTAAGGGGTACTTCTATTCTGGGTAGGTGATTATAAAGAATGAATGTGCCAAACTGGCCTCTATCTCCATAAGAGGTACTTCTCTTCTGGGTAGCTGATTATAAGGAATATAATGTACCAGATTGACGTATTCATTACTTATAATTTATTTTGAGAAAAATTTTATATCAAAATATTAATTTGGATTCCTTTAGATACAAGTGATAAGGAAAATTCAATTACTATTTCGAATTGACTACGGACAAACAGGCTGAGTGCTCTATTGATTGTAAAAATTGCATAGAAAAAAAAATTTATTTCCTTTTTTGAGTCATTGGTTGATAGAGAAATCACAGCATTGTATGGCAATATTTATTTGAATACACCGGTTCTTGCTTGATCACTGAAGTTAAGCAACGTTGAGCCTGGTCAGTACATAGATGGGTGACCGCTTGGGAATACCAGGTGCTGTAAATGCTTATTGACGGATGTGCGTTGTGAGAAGGGTTAAAACCATTGTTTTATATATGAACCAAATTGTTGTTTCATTTTAACTTGGGTTAATTCTTTATTCCAAAGGATTCTTTTTTGTGTGTGTAACTCCCAGCTGTTGAACCAGTCTTCACTTCAAGTTTGCTTCATCAGCAATCTTCTCGTCTCCTAAGATCAAAAACATAACATGGCAGAGGTGGGAGTGGTTGTAAGCACTAGCTAAGTTGAGTGCAACCATGCCACCAACACTATACCAGCATCAAAACAAGCAATGCTTCAATGAGTGAGGAGTCAGCTTGATGATAACTGTGGGTCATAGGGCTACATTAGGACTGACTTAGAGGTTTAAACTCTCTCATACACTTTATTTCGTTCTCTATCTGATGCTATTTTTATCTTTGCCTCTTTGTTCTCTCTCAAACAATCCTTTTCTTTCTCTCTCTCTACTTTATACTCTTTTTATTTTTTCCTCTTTGTTCTCTCTCAAACAATCTTTTTCTTTCTCTCTCTCAATTTTATACTTTTTTAAAATCTTTTCAGCTTTGTTCTCTCTCATACAATCTTTTTCTTTCTCTCTCTCAATTTTATACTTGTTTAAAATCTTTTCCTCTTTGTTCTCTCTCATACAATCTTTTTCTTTCTCTCTCTCAATTTTATACTTTTTCAAAATCTTTTCCTCTTTGTTCTCTCTCATACAATCTTTTTCTTTCTCTCTCTCAATTTTATACTTTTTAAAAATCTTTTCCTCTTTGTTCTCTCTCATACAATCTTTTCTTTCTCTCTCTACTTTATACCCTTTTTATCTTTTTCTTCTTTGTTCTCTCTCGTACAATCTTTTTCTTTCTTTCTCTCTTTTTTATACTCTTTTTATCTTTTTCTCTCTGTTTTCTCTCATACAATCTTTTTCTTTCTCTCTTTCAATTTGATACTCTTTATCTTTTCTTCTTTGTTCTCTCTCAAAGAATCTTTTTCTTTCTCTCTCTCTACTTTGTACCCTTTTTATCTTTTTCTTCTTTGTTCTCTCTCATACAATCTTTTTCTTTTTTTCTCTCTCTCTCTACTTTATACCCTTTCTTATCTTTTCCTCTTTTGTCTATTTTATACTCTTTATTTTCTTCTCTCTCTCATCTAGTCTATTTCTAAGTCTCTCCTTATCTTTGAAAATATTATGCTCACTATCTAGTCTTTCTCTTATTATCTCTTTCTTAAACATTACATTTTTTTTCATAGTCATTTCTTTCTTTCTCTTATCAATTTTTTGCCCCTCTTTTTTTCCTCCTTCCATTTTCCTGTTTCACAAACATCACAAAACAAAATAAAAATACCTTTTATATTTAGTTTTAAGAAACAGGAATATTTCATCAGAAACAAAGAAAATAATGCTGAACTAGTATTCAATATTAATTCTCCAAAATATGACAGTGAATTCTGGACAATTTCCACACAGATGAAGAAGAGACTTGATGCAGCAGAGATATGGTTCTACAGAAGGATGCTGAGAATATTATGTACAGATCACACAAGCAATAAAGAAAATGGAAACAAAAACGGCATTTATACTTAGAAAGTGATTATTGAAATTTTTGTTACAAAAATGATGACAAAAGGTTTGGAAAATTTGATACACGCAGGACATATTTAACATGCTTGTGAACAAAGATTAAGAGACATGGTGAAAAGAAAGGACGACGAAGAAAAAATATTGCTAAGAGTTACAAGAATAGGAAGTTATGCATGTTACATGAATTTTTTTTTGCTCATGGTAAGTCTAAAAAAAACACTATATAAAAATTTTGTTTTTCTCATGGTAAGCCTAAAAAAAGCACTATATAAAAATTTTGTTTTTTCTCATGGTAAGTCTAAAAAAAATACTATATAAAAATTTTGTTTTTTTCATGGTAAGTCTAAAAAAAACACTATATAAAAATTTTGTTTTTCTCATTGTAAGTCTTAAATCTGAACAACATAAGATACGCAGACGACACAGTGTTGATAGCAGACACGGAAAGGAAACAGCAGGACCTCCTACAGAAGATAGCTGAAGAGAGTGACGTGAAGGGATTACAAATAAACTGCAAGAAAACCGAATGCATGGTCATCAGCAAAAAGAGCAGCCTCAAGTGCCAAATGCAGGTGGGGGGGGTGTTAAAATCAAGCAGGTACAGAAATTTAAATATCTGGGAAGGGTTCTAACTGAAGACGGAAAGTGCGACACAGATCCGAAGGCGAATTGGTATGGCGAAAGACGCGTTCCAGAAGCTGAGTAAAGTATTAAGACACAGGAAACTTTCACTAGAAACAAAGAAGAGAGTACTGGATTGCTATGTGAGGTCAGTTCTTCAATATGGCAGTGAATGTTGGATGATATCAAAAAAGATGAAGGGAAAACTTGAAGCAGTTGAAATGGGGTTCTACAGAAGGATGCTGCGAATATCGTGAACTGAGCATGTGATCAATGATGAGGTTTTGGAAATGATGGAAACGAAAAGGAAATTAATATTGAGCATCAGGAAGAGACAAATGAAGTTCCTGGGATATGCAATGAAGTAGGGCTTGGAGAACCTGATACTAACAGACCAGATAGACGGAAAAAGAGACAGAGGAAAGCAGTGGATAATATATTTAAAGGGCCTGAGCAGGTGGATGACAGAACAGGGGCTGAGAGACGTTGCAGGAGAAAGCATGCTAAGAGCCACCAGGGATAGGGAGACGTGGAAGTCCATGATCGCCTACGTCCCGAAGGAACAAGGTACATAAAAGAAGAAGAAGAAGAATTTAAAAAAAAAAACGCTATATAAAAATTTTGTTTCGCTCATGGTAAGTCTCAAAAAAACGCTATATAAAAATTGCAATTTGCTCATCGTAAGTCTCAAAAGACACACACTATAAAAATATTTTCTTTTGCTCATGCTAAGTCTCGGAAAATCACTATATAAAATTCATTATTATTTTGCATAATGTGTTAAATTATTCAACATTTTAACAAAAAATATCTCAAGTTGATGTTAAAATTGTTACAAAACATTGTTGCTTTATTTAAGATAGAATGATATATTATGACATGTCTTTAGTTACATATATACATATCTATTTTCACTTTGGAAACCCTAATAAGTTCTGAGGTGAAGAAGACATCCCAAAATTAATGTCAGTGGGGAACATTTATTGGCACCAAAGATTAGAGAGAGAGAGAGAGAGAGAGAGAGAGAGAGAGAGAGAGAGAGAGAGAGAGAGAGTGCTCTAATAGTGAATATCTAATGTTTTTTGATAAAGCCAAACTAGTCCAAAAAATTGAAATCCGCACTTCCAAAAAGAGGAAGAAATAACACCTAGTGACCTTTCTTTCATGCAAGAAAGAATATCTACTCATGTATGGAAGCTACCAGATAAGCAAGAGAGGGGCTAGAAGGGTTTCATTTGAAAAATATATTGATTGGATATGCGACAAATGGTCCCAGTATTCTTTGACATGAAGATTGTCATTGCAAGAATTTTTAAACAATCTTATTCTATTTTGATTTTTAATGAGATTATTTTACAAACTAGCAGTATAGCCCGGCGTTGCTCGGGTGTAATGAAAGCTTTAAAACTAATCCATGGTCCTGGAGCTCAGACTCTTTGGATGTTGACACGAAAGACTAAAAAGCAATAGTTGCTTCCAGTTTAAGTGAAACCATAGATGGAAAGAAAAATGAATGGATGTAAGTCAAATTTTGATTTCCTGGTATCGATATCAAATAAGTTTTTTTCGTCGTAAACTGAATTTTGAAGGCTAAATCAGTCCTCTGAGTAAATGGTATGATGGCTGAGACTAAGAACTATAATTATACCTACTTAGAGCCAAACCTGAAGCAAAAACTAAAATAAAAGGGCTGAAAAAATAGACATACAGGCAGATAAACAGACACACACACAAACATCTTGCCTTTTATATATATATAATTGATTTTCTGCACTATTGTAAGAACTGCAACCTTGAAACTTCTGAATATCGTTTCTTATGTTTTTGTCTATGAGTGTATCAAATTTGATTATAATTGGACCACTCCTTCTATAACCCGAGTTTTTCGATTATCGATTTTCGATATTTATCAGGGGTACCTCGATACAAAACCTAGCTAAGAACACTCGCAGACGCTTATAGTACAACTGTGTAAATTTTCAAGAAAATCGGTTCAGCCGTTTCAGAATCTATAGGTAACACATACACACACACACACTCAAAGTTCCATTTATTAATAAGTTTAGATATGTGTCGAAATATGGATATGTGTGTGGGTGTGAATGTATGAACACGTTAACCTCACCCCCACGGCCGAGTGCACCTGTCGATTACCTCTGTTTAGAACATTTTTTTTTTTTGAAAGAAACACAAAACACTGACATAGTCTTTGTGAGGGGACAGAAATTTGTCAGCTGCATAATAATTGCCTATTAATAACGATAGCTAAGGAACTAAGTTGGTCGACTGTGACCTGAAGGCTCCCTTTTCTTTTACTGCTGTCTTGTGGTATGGGTGGACATGACTTACTCCTGGATTTCTCCACTTACCCTCAATCCTCCTCTTTGTTGCTGAGTGCTAAGCAGAGAGGCTTTGAGTATCATTTTTAAAGTCTTTGGTATGACTCAATTGGGGATTGAACCCACAACCTCCCATACCATAGGCAAGCAGTGCACTACAGCCGCTATAACAATAGCTGAACACGTTGAAATCATAAAGAAGCTGACAATGTTTGATTTGACAGAAAAGTGACCTCAGATTATAAGTTTACTAGCTGAAGTAATTGTCTATACCAGGTAAGAGGTCGACATTTGGATCACAGCTGGTTATAATGATAGCGATGGTTTTCTTTTAATATTTTTGTGGTCACATATCTTGGCTTTGCATCGTCGTAATTCTTTCAGGAAAGTGGGTATTAAGAAGAATCAGGCACATTTTGATAAGATTTTATGGCAGTGTTTTCCATAACCTCATATTATTCAAAATATATGACGCAATAAATCAATCTCAATGCAAAATAATTGAAATACTAATTTACATATATATTACTCATATAAAAAAAAAACTACTCACTTTTGTTTATTAGGCATTGAACCGTATCACCTCATGTTCATGACGTTTCTGCTAACATGATGAATATTCTTTGGTATTTCTAGACCAGAAACACCAATAACATTTTTGCTCTTGTATATAAATCAGTGAGTTAAGTGCCATACATGATAGACACTTGGGCGATCATGTCTTGAAAGAGACATGACTGACTGGGCAGAAGATTTTCCTTTCTGTAGTAAACTGATTACCAGCCAAAGCTATAGAACCCAATTTGTCTTGCTATTTAACCCATAGCTGGACAGAGCAGCAATGGATTAATACTTTTACTTGGGGTATTTGTGTGTAAGTGAATGCAAAAAATTTAGCTGGAATATGAACTTAGCCGTCCAATTTCTTGTTCCCATTGCACCACAATAAATACTTGTCACAAAATAATATCCTTACATTTACTTTGATAAAGTCTCTCAGAGATTAAACTGGTCGGCTAAGATGAGTTTTCGGTTTGTTTTTATTCAGTCCTTTTTTTTTGTACTGTGTTACTATGGCCACCTACAGAAAAAATTTTAGATTTTGTGTGTGTTAAATTTAACTAATCAGTTCAACTTTTAAATTTCAACTTTTGAACTTAAAAAGTTCAAAAGTTGAAATTTTGAAAAATATATTGATTGGATATGGGACCATTTCTTGGACGAGTTTGGCATTAAAAGCATTAGATATTCACTATTAGAGCACTCTCCTTCTCTCTCTCCTTCTCTCTCTCTCTCTCCCCTAATCTTTGGTGCCAATAAATGTTTCCTACCGACATTAATTTTGGGATGTCTTCTTCACCTCAGAACTTATTAGGGTTTCCAAAAGTTCAACTTTTAAATTTGAAAATATAGTTTATATGTTTGGGGATATGCGTTTTTTTCTTTCAAGCTTAATGGGAAAGTGTCATCTACTTCAGCAAGTGTCTAGACTGCTTCTTTCTGGTGTGATGTATACATTTGAAGAATAGGGAGCGGGTTAATGTTTTTTTTATTCAGGCCTTGTGTCATACTTAACCGAACTCCCTACAGCTTACAAGTTTTATGCAGAATTATCATCAGAAGGTTGGTTGTCGGCAGGTTGGAATGTGTGGAATTGTGTGGAATAGTGTAAGAATAAAATATACATTTTTCATTTTAAAATAGAAATTTATTAAAATGAAAGAATAACACAAGTTGTAGAAGTTAATGTGCAATTAGAAACATTATTAAGAAGTGAAGGGTATGTTATATATCACTGTACGACGACAAACAACGAGAACACGCGTATATAAAAATATAAGATTATATTTCTATTCCTGACGACGAGCCTGTGTGGAACAGAGAATGGAAGAGTGAGAGCGCACATAGAATGAGTCGAAGGGAGTGTAAGTCTTGCCTGTGGTGTCTCTCTGCTTCCACTGGCCGTTCTCTGCTGGCGAATCTGTGTGTCGATTTCTTTTTATAGTCTTCTAGAACCGGGACTTTTCCTTCTGGTTTTGTCTCGCCTACGCAACGCCCATGTAATTCCAAGTGACACCTGTTTTGTTTACTTCTGTAGTCATTTCCGCCGCTGTCGGAAATAAGGTCAAACGAGCCCGACTCATAACCCTGCGACATCCGCTCCAGACGCCGACAGGATGTATTTCTCAAACACCTGTCTTGTCGTTCGCTGACCCCTTCATCGACGGGAAATATCATCGATTGCATCAACCTTCTTCGGGTGGGGGCTAGATTGCTATATTACAGGTAGAGTTCGTGTTCGGTGATAAAGTTATGGGTATCAGGATTTGTAGAAAATGTTTGTAGTAGTAATTGTTGAAAGAGCATATCTGTATGTACCTATGTATGTATTTATAGTGGGTTGCTTATCTATTCTTTTCTGTTAGTAGTGGAGAGTCCGTTCTAGTGAAGGGTAGTTGTATACTGTTGCAGGTTAACGGAATTTGGCCTTGTTGTAGATAGCCCACTATAAGTCATAAAGAAAGGTTATAAACCAAGAAAAGTAAATTGAGTTGAAAGATAACATTTTATATATAACACGTATCAATTAATGTTTTTACAATTGAAATAATACATGAAGTATAGGTCCAACGGAGGTTAAAATGTTTATAGCAATAAAATGCTGAAAGAGAATTAATGCTTAGGAATTTGGGAGCGTGTAAGTAAGGAATGTCTGATGTATTTGCTCCTTAGGTCAGTAAGTAGTTTTTGAGACAGGGAAGAAGGTAAGGAGAGGTGAAGGGGGGTGAGCATAGTAGCTGCTTGACTTAGGTCAAGGGGATATTGATTACACTCCTCTCTCTCTCGAGTCAGTCCATATGTGTGTCAGCCTGTGTCAGTCTGTCTAGCGATGCTTTCTGTATCCACTTTTTATATCTTCTTTTTGCAGCTCATTTGGGATTTCACACTTGTATTTGGTTCTGGGCTTCCTATTGGCTGATAAATGTAGGCTTGCAAACTGGAAATTTAATATTTAATTAATTTTTAGTTTTCAACCAGAACATCTGTGCAGAGCCAGCAGTGCAGCGACGACTTTTGGTCATTTGCTTTTTGGTTGAGAAAGCGCAAACATCCGGTCCATTGCTTTTGCTCGGTATCACCACATATTCAGTAGGAATGTCTTTGGATGGAGAAGAAGAAGTAAAAGGAATCAGAACATGAGAAGGAAAGAGAAAGAGGACGAATGTCCGAGTCAGCTTGAAGCTTCTCCCGTTACATTTTAGCTTGTCGTCTTTGCTGCTTCCATTTCTGACTTGATTGACACTGATCTGAGCCTTTGATTGTCCTTTTGAATTGCACACTGATTTGCGAAGTCCTCAAGTCTTGCAAGTTGCTCCCATTGGTCAA
This sequence comes from Ascarosepion bandense, assembly GCA_037127315.1. Taxonomy (NCBI): domain Eukaryota; kingdom Metazoa; phylum Mollusca; class Cephalopoda; order Sepiida; family Sepiidae; genus Ascarosepion; species Ascarosepion bandense. Next base: position 3,661,529 of record JBBBDQ010000375.1, on the reverse strand, counting down.
AAATCATTTTAACACCTGCTTGCAAAATCTGGTTTCGACTTTTTCTTCAAGCACATTGTCAATCCTTTTTCTGTAATGGGAAAAACCAGGATTTTACATGTCATTGTGAATTTTTGTAAAAGTGAAGAAGAAAGTTGATTTTAATTCTTAATTTCTTATTCACCACACATCATCTGCACAACTATAACTTAATTTTAGTGCATTTTTATTGAAAATCTTGTTTAATGAATTATTATTCAGAAATTTTTTTTTCAATGAAAGCGAGGAATTTTTTGCCTTGGTTAAAAGGGGGTGTATACTAAATACTTTTTCTATTTCTGTTTTTTTCTTTGAGGATTGATACTTTCCCTCATTTTTGATAACTAACTTTTAAATTAAATTTTAAAGATAAAAATGTTTCCTTGAAACTTTTATTTTAGTTTTAATTGAAATCTATATGATTAAATTCACCATTTCCAGTAAACAAAACACTCTGGAGTATTTCAAACAGAAATTATATTGATTGGAATATAACATTTTGAGATTTTTTCTTTTAATTTTTCAAATTTTCAGCCATTTTTTAATGATTGACACATTTGTATACAAAAGTTCATTCTCGGCTTTGAAAATCTCACAAAAAATAAAATGTACATCTGTGACACATTATTTTGGGAAAATTAACAAATTTAATGTTAAATTAATCTGAATTACACAAGTATTACTTATTTATAGCATGAAATTTAGAATAAAAAGATTTTTTTAATCACAGAATTGAAATTTTTGACTTGTTCACCCTATTTGAAATGTGTTGATAGTTTGCCAGATGTGAGATAAGTGCATAGCAATCACAGGTAACATATTTGTACAAATTTTTTTCCAGAAAGTGTATAGTGGGTTGTTACAGTGAAGTGTATTTGTGTGTCGAAACAGATTAACTGAATTTGGCCTTGTTAGTAGATAGCCCACTATAAGTGGGGTATAAAACAAGAAAATCAAATTGTGTATAGAAACAACATATATATATATATATATATATATATATATAAATATATATATATATATATCAAGGTTTTTTACAAATAAAAGTAATGTCTTTTGGTTGGTACAAAGGTAAAATTGTTCATAGCAGTAATTGCTGAAAAGAGCTTGTGGTATGTATGGTAGGTATGTGGATGTGCATCATGGTGCAGTGGATATTGGCTCGGAACGAGAAATCGGGAAGCCGAGTTCGAATTCCAGTCGAAATTCTTGCATTCACTTACACGCAAATACCCTTGGGAAAGGTATTAATCAGTCTATTCCTTCCAGTTATGGGTTAAATAACAAGACAGATTGGGTTCTATAGCCTTGGTTGGCAACCAGTCTACCGCAGAAAGCAATGGCAACCTACTGTGGGATAATCTTCTGCCCAGTCAGTCATGTCTCTTTTGAGACATGATCGCCCAAGTGTGTACGGCACATAACTGACTGATGGTATGTATGTGTGAGTTTGTTAGGAGTGTCTTTGAAGTCAGTTCATAAATTGTTTAAGTAGCTCAGTGAAGCGTGAAGAAGAAGATGAGAGAGAAAATAGAGGCAACATAATGTCAAGGGACTAGTTAATTATGCTGGTATTTTCTCAACTGCTTCCTTTTATTTCATCTTTGGGGATCTGAACAAGTCATTTAAGAATTCACACCCGGATTTAATTCTGGGCTTCCCATTGACTCATAGTAAAAGGGTCCATAAAAGGAATTTGATATTTATTTATTTTTGGTTTTCCACCAGAACATCTGTGTGGAGCCCAGATGTTCTGACCAGTTTTGGTCATTTACTATCCAGGCCTCTGAGGGCAAACATCCTGTCCCTCCCTTGCTGGTATCACCACTCCCTTGTTGGTATCACCACAAGGGGCAGAAATGCCGGAACACATGACCTTTTAATGTACACATAGAAATTACCAAAAAAAAAAAAAAAGAAAAAAAGAAAAATTTCAAATACAAAAAAAAAAAAAATTGAAAAATATTTTGAAAATTTGATGGCTAGATGATTTTTTTTTTTAATCATATCACCCAGAGCAGGGAATGCCACTGATGTGCAGGGGTCTAGAAAAAATAACAAAGTAAGATTGGAAAAGAGAAAGCCGGAAACCACATCCTAAACAGGGAACAAGGGATGAGCCTCTTCACCTGTTCAATAGATGTGGGTGGAGTGTGAACCGGGCGATAGTTTAATCTATCTACTCCAATTGAAAAAAAAAGTGAGAAGATTGGAAAAGAGAAAGCCGGAAACCACATCCTAAATAGGGAACAAGGGATGGGCCTCTTAACCTGTTCAATAGACGTGGGTGGAGTGTGAACCGGGCGATATTAAACTTTTCAATTTTCGATTAGTAAATATAGTCTTCACTTTATAACCTACCAGCTTAATGTCTACAAGATTTGGAAATACTTAAAAAATATTTTTGAAACTTTATAAATTATTATAATTAAAAAAACAAAAATGAAAACACTTCTTTTGAAATTTGATTATTAAGTGAAATAGATTTTTCCTTCTGGCTATAATGTCTGAAATTTATGTTATTTATTAAAGCAATTTAAAGCTTAAATAATGTCATACTTTTATTGTATTTTTATTCTACTATTCGGAGCAGATTTTCAGTAAAAGGGGCTAAAATGGGTTTAAAAAATAATACATGATTTACATTCCTCAATAAATCCTGCATTTAAAAAATAAAACCATTTTTAACTACAGAATTTAATTTCTTGAAATTTCATGAATTTACGTGGAGTGGAGGTAAAACATGTATAAAAATATATTTTTTTGCCAATATTTAAAAAAAAAATGATGATTTAAAAAATAATTTAAATTCATTTGTGAATAAGCTCTGAAAATTTCATTAAAATCTGATAATCATTTGTTTTTTGCAAAAAAATATAAATTGATGTATTTGTCACCAGAAAAAAAGTGAATTGTGTAATATTACGTTTTCCATTGTGAACTCTCATAATGATTTGGCTCGTCGCTAATGGAAATAAAAATGAAATTTTTACTAACATTAGAAAAGATTAGAAAAGATTAGAAAATTTTTTAAAATAATTAAAAAAATACTGTGATCATTTTTCTTAATAATAACAAATATTTTGATGGAAAAAATTGTTTTTATTAAGTTTGGGGCCTTTTCTCTTTATACTATGCGATTTTTCAGTGATTTAGTGGAGGTAACTATATGGAAGAATAGAATTCAGAATTGAGGACAGAGCATTTGTAGATATCGACAGTGTAAATATCAGAATCAACATTGTATGGCGACTGGCAGTTTCATGCTTTAAGTCACTCTCAGAGCATTTTGTAATGTGGTGAATATGGAATTAAAAGAAACTTGAAGCGAATACTGTTGTATTGTGATTCGACTCGGCATAAGATGTTATAGGAAATAAGAAACAAAACCAGAGTAAACAACGATTAAACATGTATTAACAATATACAGTATTGATTGAAAAAAGGGCATGTAAACTATCGCCCGGTTCACACTCCACCCACATCTATTGAACAGGTGAAGAGGCTCATCCTTTGTTTCCTGTTTAGGATGCGGTTTCCGGTTTTCTCTTTTCCAATCTTTTCACTCTTTTCTTTTTTCATTTTTTTTTCAATTGGAGTTGATAGACTAAACTATCGCCGGTTCACACTCCACCCACGTCTATTGAACAGGTGAAGAGGCTCATCTCTTGTTCCCTGTTTAGGATGTGGTTTCCGGCTTTCTCTTTTCCATTTTTTTTTACCCTTACGTAGCCCCCTGTACATCAGTGGCATTATCGCCTTGCTTGGGGTGATATGATTAAAAAAAAAAAAATACATTGTGGATGTGCATTGTGGTACAGTGGATATCGGCTCAGAATGAGAAACCGGGGAGCTGAGTTTGAATTCCAGTTGAATTCATTGCATCCACTTACACGCAAATACCCTTGAGAAAGGTATTAATCCGTTTCTTCTTTCCAGTTATGGGTTAAATAACAGGACAGATTGGGTTCTATAGCCTTGGCTGGCTGGCAACCAGTCTACCGAAGAAAGCAATGGCAACCTACTGTGGGATAATCTTCTGCCCAGTCAGTCATGTCTCTTTTGAGACATGATCGCCCAAAGCAGGTATCACATTTGGCACTTAACTGACTGACTGAGTAGTTGAAAATATGATTAAGGCTTCTACTGGGCATAAAGTGGGGGATCAGTTTTATATTGTTATGAAGTAATAAACTGATCTCCCACTAATTACTACTTAATAATATAATACATCTCTTCCCCCTCTAGCTATGAGTCAAATAACAGGACAGATTGGGTTCTATAGCCTTGGCTGGCAATAAGTCTACTGCAGAAAGCAATGGCAACTGACTGCGGGATAATCTTCTGCCTAGTCAGTGGTGTCTCTTTTGAGACATGATCGCCTAAGTGTGTTTCACGTATGGCACTTAACTGACTGAATACATTCGACAAAAGATAAGAAAACAGAAGTTTCTCCCCATTGATTGAAGTTGTAGCGGAACTCTGGATCCTGACTGGTCATCAAATCGCAAAATTCAAAATACGTCAGAGAAACGGTTTTTCCACAACTAAAAAAAAAAATTGTTCTTTGAGCCACCCCATGTGACTGGATTGAATATTTAAAGATGGTCTCTAACTGTTCACTGTGATCATTCAGAGGAGGCGGTTTGCTGATACACATCTAAAATGCAAAGGCAACTTCAAATCAACCCGGAGATTAGGTCAGGTTGCGCCCTGTTCTCTTTCTCCTTATCTCTCTCAACAATTACTGCTACAAACATTTTGCACAAATTCTTAATATCTCAACTTTATCATTGAACATGAACTCTACCCTTAACTTCTTACTTTTTCCAAGTGTACATTAATTTCTATTACTTATGTTAGTCTTTTCTTATAATCAATTTCTATTTTAACATTCAAAATGTATATTTTATTATTCCACTCTTCTGTACTAATTCTACATATTCCAATCTGCCGACAACCAATCTTCTGATGAAAAAAATTCTTCTGATGATAATTCAACATAAAACTTGTAAGCTGTAGGGAGTTCGTTTAAGTCTGACACAAGGCCGAACAAAAGAAACACTAACCAGCTCCCTATGCTACAAAGTAAAATGTTTAACTTGTTAAATGAAAGTTAGTCTTGAATAAAACAAAGTTTGTTTGCATGGTAGAAATGAATTGTAATGTACATTGGATCGGTCATTATTGTTCAAAAAATATAAGGTTGAAGAAGATCCAACTCGGCAAAGTTATGAGTGTTCAGAATAGTAAAACAAGTTGTTGAGTTCCCAGTAGTTTGAAAAGGGTAATGTGTGTGTGCACATGCATGTGCATAAAAAAAATAAATTGGCACCTAATTGCGACTGGCAATTAGTGCGATGTGAGTGAGTGAGAATTAAACCAATGTCCCTCTGCCGAACTGGATAGCAGGGGGTCTCGCTCGAGTTGGGAAACTGCTGCACATTCGCTTCCACTATCGCCAGCCGAAAGCAGGGCCCAACTGCCAGTAGACATGTGTGTGGCTCCTTAAATAACCACACCAAAATGTGCGGGAAAGTAAGGTTATCTTGTGAAAACTAAATGAAAGCTGTGTGTCTCAAAGATAAGAACACGCCTGACAGAAGTAAGCGTAGGTGTAATAATGTATATATGTAAATGCGTGAATGTGTATTCCACAAACTCTCATCTCTTTTCTTTTTTTTAGAAAAATTTACGGAGACGACCACCATCTTTAAATTTGTTGTTTGTCATTTTTTTTATTACTTTTTTCAGTGCAATCTTTCAATATTTAAACAATTTTAGGGGAGGGTTCAGTTTTTCATACAACCTTATAGTAAATCGATCCCCCATTTTGGAACCACTCGCTGGTACGACATTACCACCACCTGTAAATTAGTTGAAATATATTTTTTTAATGTTTTACATGTCATACGAATTAGACATAGCATGCCCACAGGAATACAACTTGCTCTGTGCAATTAACTTTTTTGCTTGTGCATATTCAACAACTGATTCCTTTGCAAAATTTTTGAATAAAGCTATTCTTAGAGTTTCTGAGGAAGATGTCATCGTAAGAACTGAAAAAAACTTGAAAAAAACCCAAAAAAAACCAAAGAACAAAGCAGCCCCATAGTTACAAAAACGGGTACGAACTCGTCAAAAAAAAAAAAAAAAAAAACACAAACAAAGCAACCCCAACGCGAGTGCTTCCAAAATGGAGGATCGATTTAATATAACATTGTTTGAGAAACTGATCCCTCCTAAAATTGTTTAAATATTGAAATTTTTCAAAATTATTCTTTTTGATAATTGGAAACTTTATGTAATAATTGATAAGACTGTGCTGAAAAATGTCAAAAAAAGTGAAAAACAACAAATTCAAAGTTGGTGGTAGTCTCCTTCAGGTCTGCCAAATTCACAATCCAGTGTAAAATTTAATTTTGACAAATAGGAAAAAGAATTGATCCCGTTTTGAAGAAAAAGATGAAGCCAAATTTCGCGATTCGATGTTAAATTAAATTTTTTGCAAAACTAAGAGAAAAATAACAAGCCTATGTGAAAAAGTAAATCAGTATAAAAGAAAGAAAGTCGAATCAATCAGTTAGATGGGGACAGAAATTAGAGACAGAGCTGCAAAGATGTGACAAAACTTTAAACCACTGACCCGGACATAAGGTCCCATCACACGTTTGTTCTCCTTCTTCGCATGTACTAATTTCCTTTATCTCATCTTTTTCCTTCTCCACATTCTCACAGTCAGCAAGGAAGAAGACAATAACAACAAAAAAATACTTCAACTACTAAAGATTAACGCTAAGTACAACTTTCCTCTATTGCTTTACCTTCCTTTTCATTTTCTCGCAGGCCATAAAAAAAGGAAAGGAACACAGACGTTATTAAACACATTCACTACTTGCAACTAGAAATGCTACCTACAACGACAAGCTCTGGATTCACTTAACTTCTTATTTTCTATCTGAACATTTAAATTAACTCCTTCAAATTGATGTTCTTCTCTGTTAATAAAATTATACTTTAACATAACAAACGAAATACTTTAATTCTTCTAACCTTCAATCTTTTGATGGTTCTGATAAACCTTAAGTTGAAGGGCGTTCGATTATGTTTGGCACAAGGCCAATTAATATGCATTCACCCTTCTCCCTAAATCAGTAACTCAGGGACACAAAAGCCAAACTTTTTAGAGATTTGCACATGAGGGGAATATGAATATGACCCCAAGTTAGTATTTGACAACATTCTGGAACAGAAGAGACCACTGAAAAACTCTAGATGCTATATTAAGTCGAAGCATTGTGGAAAACAAAGACAAGAAAATTAAAATGAACCTTCCAAACAGTTTATCGTACATTGAAAAAGTTTTTAAATTAAAATTTAGTTCACAACTAATTACAAAACTACCAATATATTGACCAATATTTCACAGGTTCGAGAAAAAATTCTGGTATTTGCCAAATTCAGAAACAACTTCTAATTTTCTTAAAATTATTAATTTGTCTTTTGAAAGATCGCGATATTTACTTCTCATTTAAAAAGGATCTGGAAAAATATAAACCAGGTCAGTATGACTCAAGGGAAATAACCATGACAAAGATTTTAAATGAGTTACTTCCCTTGTTAGATTTTTTTTGTTTTTTGGTCGGGGGGTGGGGTTGCGATTAGTTTTTGGAATTGCATATTTTTTTTCGGTAAAGAAGGTTGTCATAGCCGGGGTTGATAGTGGGAACAAATTCTCACTGTTTATTAAACGGTTTCGTGTTATGCGTCTCAAATAACCCTTGACAACTAAGTCAAGCTCCAAGCCGGAGAATGGGCGAACAAAAAAAGTGGGAAATTGGTGTCTTATCATCAGTTGTTTCAGGTAGATGGAGATTGGAGCTTAACAGCCCAGGAAGGCAGCCCATTGTAGGCGGCAAGAAAATCCTGATTTTTAACCTCTAACTGCTTTGCAGACATATCCAAAAAACCCTCATTCTTGAAACACACGGTAATCATTTATTTATCTATCACGTGTATCATTCCTGCGCAGTTTGGTTTGGTTTGGTATTTAACCAGCGGACACACAGGATTCTGACAGTTGAGTATCTGCTATCGGCCAGTGATGGTGGATTGATGCACAGCAGTTTCCCAACTCGAGTGAGACCCCTTCCTATCCAATATGGCAGAGGGACCTTGGTTTCTCGCACACACACGCTTTAAATTGCAGGTAGCAATTAGGCGCCAATGTTATTTCGAATGCACAACATGTGTGTGTGACACACACACATGTTGTTCACACAAACTCCAATCGAACATTTCAATTCAAGAAACAGTACTTTATTTCTATTTTCTTCATGAACATTTTAATTCCGTTCAACAAGTGACTTTCACTTACGTTTCTTAACGTTACAAGGGGAACGTTACAAGGGAAACAACTTTTATTTCACTATTTGCATGCTTAATCATGCAAATAATAATAGCAGAAGATTATCCCACAGTAGGTTGCCATTGCTTTCTGCAGTAGACTGGTTGCCAACCAAGGCTATAGAACCCAATCTGTCCTGCTATTTAACCCATAACTGGAAGGAAGAGATGGATTAATACCTTTCCCAAGGGTATTTGCGCATAAGTGAATACAATGGATTCAACTGGAATTCGAACTCGGAGGGGGTAAAAATGAGAGGAGAGGGAAGAGGAAAAAAGGTAAGGGGATGTCAAAGAAAGAGTAAGAGAAAGAGAGGGTGAGGTGAGAGAAGAGGGTAATTGGCTTTGCACTTAAACTTTTGAAGATTCTAGCTATCAGGGAAGCAATTATACAGGTGGGAAGTGTGAAAAAAGAAACTGTAGGGTAGAAGTAGTGGTTATATTTATTTTGATCTAGTTGCCAATCGAGTAACATTCATGTGGGCAGGGCACCAGGGAAAGATGTTTGTCAGAGCAGAAGCCATGAAAATATATTCACAGGAAAGTGAGAAAGTAAGTGAAGTTGAGCTGCCAAATTGAGATCGATTACATTTTAGATCTTCCTTTAGATTTTGTCGAGAAACTCTAGATGAATAGCAGGAGCACACAACCAGATATGGCAACAGTATTCAATGGACAGACGCATGGTAGATTTATAAATGTCCAAGATGGATTCTGACGCAAAACTCAAAATGAATAGCAGGAGCACACAACCAGATATGGCAACAGTATTCAATGGACAGACAAATGGTAGATCTATAAATGTGCAAGACGGATTCTGATAGAAAAACTTCCTGACCCAGCATGGTGACCCAACCTTCTTATCAGTAGATGTAGCTATTGATTTATTGTAGCTTTTCCACTTGAGATCAGCTGAGAGAGTGAGGCCAAGGAGGTGCAGTGTATTACTTTCTAGGAGACTATCATGATTCATATTGATGGAAGGTAGGAAAGCTTCTTGTCATGTAGAAAGCTTACTGAGACAGGAGTCTCTTACCCACTTCCTGACACTCCCTATAACCTGTCACTCTTTCTCATAACTTTCCTCCTATGTAACCCCCTGCAAAACAGTGGCAGTAAAATGTCTTGCTTGGGGCGATATGATTATAAACAAAAATATCAGGAAGATCACTGAAAGCGTAGGACCTAAGATAGAACCTTGAAAGTCACCCACATTTAAAAGCATACTTGTTTAAAATGACCTTCACTGGATTAAATCAAACAAATGTCCAGTTATACCATAGCTCTGTGCAGAAGGTCAGCAAGACAAACCCTGTCAAATGCTTTTGAGATATCCAGGGTAACAGCCCGAGCTTTGTCGTTCTTATCAAGAGCCTGATATACATATTCTGTGATGGCTGTTAGCACATAAGCAGTAGACCTGGCGAAGTGGAAGCCATGTTGCTTGTCAGAAAATAGGTTGTTGAATGAGAGATGATGAATCATTTCAGCATTGATAATAGCCTTGAACACCTTGCCAAAAAGTGGTAAGAGGCTGAGAGTGTGATAGAGAGGTTAGATGGCTCTCTAGTATTTTTAAAACAGGAACTACAGACGAGGACTTTCAACAAGCAGTGAGACAATACTTATCAAGTTTGGAGAGGACAGGAGAGAGTTCAGGGGGCATATTTTTTTTAGGATGATAATTAGAATTCTATCACCTCCACTTGCTTTATGGGAGACAAGCTTAGAAATAATGTTAGAGACCAGACAGGGGGTTATATATACAGCACTCAGTTAGACCGCAGTTTTAGGTAGGAAGTTGGGTGTGGGAACTCCAGATGAGTCAAGTGTGGAATTAGAAGAAAATTTGTGAGCTTTGTACCCTGTAGATGTGAGGACCTCAAATTGAATAAAGGAGGGATTGAGGGTTTGCTGTTGTTTAGCACACTTTTGCAGAGCTGCCAGTCGTCTTTGGAACCAAACTTACAAGATGCTATATGCTGCTTTATTCTATCAGCAAACAAAAGCTTAGCAACACTGAGGATGCACTTGCGTTCATTACAAGCAGAGACAAAAACGTATCTACTATAGTCAGATGTGACACTCTGGTAAAGCCGGAAGAATTGATTCCTGTGGGCAATGGTGGCCTAGCGAGTAGGAAAGAACCAGGAGAAGAATGAGGTTTGTCTGAATTTCCTGGCTGGGAGGAAAGCATAAATGCCAGCTTTCAACCAGGAGAAGACCTCAGAAGTGCAGTCTTCTACAGGGAGACTAAAAAATTAAGAGTCAGGGATAGAAGGGAAACAGAGATCTAGCAGTGAGGTGTGTTCATCAGGGTTATTAGGGAAATGTGTGGGGAAATCCACCACTTATGTGAGAGATCGAGTGATTGAAAAGTTCAGGATATGGACACCAGCAAGGTTAGTGACAAAGTTTTCTGGTCTCATGGCATGGTGAGCATTTAAGTCCTGAACACAAATATATTAGCAAACAGATGAGAGAAAATGGCCTTGTCTATATTATCTGAAACACTGTCTAGCACAGTCAGAACAGTCAGGAGAGGAAAGGAAGAGAAAGGAAAGATAACTTAGTTTAGTCAAGAGAGACAAAGCCATGTGTAAGAACGGCCTGAAGATTCAAGAGAAATCACCTTAGTTAGGAGATGTTTACTGACATAAACAACCAGGCCATGCATGCGGACATTGGAGTCCTTCCTAAAAAGGGGAAGGTAACCACTACTACTCGGTTTTTCTTCCCTGTCTTCCCCGTGTCCGAGGGTTGGAAGTTCTGCCATGTCATCCAGGTCTGATGTTCATTCGCCACCACCCCCGATCCATTGCTTGCACAGGCTTGAGACCGGTGCTTTTCAGATCCTCATTGATGCAGTCAGTCCATCTTTTCTGTGGGCGACCTCTAGAGTAGGAGCCTGGGATGACAGGAATCAAGAAATCAGAGGAGGGGATTGAAAGGTTAAGGTTGGTTTCACAGAGAGCTAGGATGTCTGGGATCCTTTTGTGGAGGAAGGATTCCACACTGCAAAAGTTGGTATGTATACCACAAATATTTGAGAAAGAAATGTTGAGGGGTGTAGGTGTTTATTCTTTGGCTGGTTTAGCTTTGTATCTTTGATTGTGAATTTTCATGTTTTCAGGTTAATTTGGTAAGGAGAGGCTTCAAGTAGTGGTAGCAGATGGTCATCAGCTATGATGTGTAAGAAGAGAACTGGCACAGTCTGCAGCATAGTGTGGCCTCAGGGTTGCCCACTGAAAGCACTTGCAGGAACACATATCTAAGCATGTCATGGCGCTGCAAGAACCCTGATATTATGTGACTGTTGATCAGAGCAGCCTCTCTAGACACTATGCAAGAGATTGGCTCCTAATTGCCAGTTGGAAGCAGCAACAAGAAAACTGTCAATGCGGTACCCTCAGTATAAAGAGACATTGTCACTGACCATGCACACTACAATAAACTCATGAAATCACCCCTATTAATTCCTAAGGAGAGGGAAAGTACTGGGAGAACCACCTCCTGAACAGAAAACAAGAGATGAAGCTCTAATCTTGATCAAAAGAAGTATGAACTGAGTGATAGAAGGACCAATCTACTCCAATTGAAAAAATAAATAAATAAAAGTTATAGAAAAGAAATTTACAAAGTTTTAACTTCGTAAAAGTGAGGACATCTGTTACTGATTCAGTAGAGAATTTAGACTGGTGGAAAATCTTGTGTAGAGAGTAAGTGTGTTATCTTTCTTCAGTGGCATAATAGACAGAAGAACTAAGTAACTAAGGAAGGAACAAGCAGAATTATTATATGATACAACCTCATCTCAGAAGTATAGACAAATACTGAGCAAATGTTTTAACAAACATAAAAAGATAAAAAAAAAGTCTGAATTTTTTGAAAATTTGAAGCATTTAAGAATTTTCAAGGTGCCTGTGGCATTTATTAACCTCATGATTGGATTTTCACCCTAGCTTCAGTTTGTAGCAAAACTGAACTACATGTTTGAATGAACAAAGTTGCTGTTAGTCACCAAGCTGTAGAAAAAGATTTTAATTTGTAAGGATTTTCTTTCTTTTTATAATCATCTCACAAGAAAGGCAGAACCACCACTGGTGTGCAGGGGGTTACAGTAAGAAACAAAAAAAAGTACAGGGGGTGTCAAAGAAAGGATAAGGGAAAGATGAGAATCAAAGAGATAGAAGATGGCAATTGACATTGCATTTAAACTTTTGGAGATTGTAGCTATCACGGAAGCTAGCAAATTGAAATGAGTTCCACAAATGAGAAGTGCCAGAAAAGAAACTGTTAGAGTAGAAGAGACGGTTACATTTAACTATTTCGATGGTAAAAGGGTAGGACCTTAAATTGTTTTTACCTCAATATTTTGGCTGATTCATTCTACAGCCTTCTTCAGATGTACAACCCATATGAAAAAAACCTTCTATAATTTTGAAAAGAGTCATCATCACTCCAAGAATAATTTGGATTATTGAACTCATTCATTTTACTTTTTTTGTTACCACAATATTTTGGCTGATACATTCTACAGCCTTCTTCGGGTGTAAAACATGTATGGAAGAAGCCTTCTATAATTTTGAGAAGAGTCATTATCAAATTCTGAATGCAGAGCTAAAACAACTCAACTGTGTACAACTTTTAATTTCTTATCTACTATTTGTTTTTTTTTTTTTTTTCATCGAAATTTCAATTCCTTCCATTCAATTTAAAGTGTATCACAAACTCTTTGAATTCTCTACTAACAGAAATCCTTTATTAATCCCCCTTTTCATAAATGAATGAAAAGTAACAAATCCTGGCTTACATATATAGATCGTAGCTATCAGAGAAGCATGCAAACAGAAAGGAGTTTCATAAACAGGAAGTGTGAGAAAAGAAACTATTAGAGTAGAAGAGGAATTTAACTATTTCAATGGTAAAAGAGTGCCAATCTAGTAGTATGCATAAATAGATGTGGTTGGGGCGCCAGGAAAAGAAGCTCATCAGAGCCATAGCCATGAAAATACTTGTAGTAAAGACAGAGGCAAACTACATGCTGTTGGTGAGAAAGTGACTGAAGGGGGAGTGTCATTTAGTAAACTTTGTTAAATATCTAAAAGTTAAAGTCTTAAACAGGAAAAGAGTGAAGACAAAGATGTACCAGCTACAGGGGGTGAAAGAGAAAGGGCAAGAGAAGGATGTGAAAACAGGAGTGAAGACAGTTGCAAAGGTAGAGAGAAAAAAAAAGAACAAGATACATGGGGTGATGAAGAAAGGACTGGAGTTAAGTGGATAAGAGATGGGAATTGACTTTGCATTTAAATTTCTGGAGGTTATAGCCATCAGGAAAGCAAGTATATGGAAGGGAGTTCCACAGGCAGGAAGGGAGAAAGAATATGAGAAAGATGGGAATCAATAAAATAGAAGATGGCATTTAAACTTTTGGAGATTGTAGCTATCAAGGAAGCATGGAAACAGAAAGGAGTTTCATGAGCAGGAAGTGTGAGAAAAGAAACTATTAGAGTAGAAGAGGTAGCTACATTTAACTATTTTGATGGAAAACGTTGGGAACATTGATGCCAGTCTAGTAGCATGCATAAATACACGTGATCAGGGAACCAGTGAAAAAAACTTGTCAGAGCAGTTGCCATGTAAATACTTGTAGAAAAGACAGAGGGAAGCCATGCCAATGAGAAAGTGACTGAAAGAAGGCTGCTAAGTCAGGATCGATTATATTGCAGATCCTCCTTAGGATTTTGGGACGAAGGAGTTGAAATGCTTTGAAAGAAATGAATTTCAGTATGGGGAAGAATTCAACATTTATATTTTTATATAGAACACTAGCAGTATAGCCCGGCATTGCTCGGGTGTAATGAAAGCTTTAAAACTAATCAATGGAGCTCAGACTCTTTGAACGTTGGCATGAAAAATATAGGTTGTTGAAAGGTTGATCTTGAAGCCATAGAACTTACTAAAATGAATGTATCAATGTCAAATAAGTTTTCCATCACAAACTGAATTTTGAAGGCTAAAATAAGTCCTCTGAGTAAATGGTATCATGGCTGAGACTAAGAACTACAAGAGCAAAACCCATAGCAAAAACCAAAATAAAAGGGCTGAAAACCTGATTTTGATCAGACCCGATAGGATATCGAGGGTATTGATTTCAAATATCAGAGTCAAATAAGTCATCCAAGGATAAACTAACCTAAGTAAGTCCTTGAAAATTTATTGTACCCAGTGGGAGTAAAATTGAAGAAAATGAGCCATATTAATGGCTGAATATCGATTTCCAATATTGGAGGAAATGATTGGTTGGTTGTTTTGTTTTTATGGCATATCAACCTCGGCAGGTCATTGTCAACTAAATTTTATTTATTTATTGCTGGTAATACTTTTTTCTTTCAACAATTTATTATTGTTTTTTTTTTTATATAAGTTTTGTCTCTAGTAGTACTTTTTCTTTTCGAGTATCAAGATTCATTGGGATTTGTTTTTAAAGGCAGGGTCCCCAATTCCTACCCTGTTATTTAACCCATAACTGGAGGGAAGGGACGGATTAATACCTTTCCCAAGGGTACCAGTGCTTAAGTGAATGCAGGGCATTCAACTGGAATTCAAACTCGGCTTACCGATTTCTCTTTCCGAGTCGATATCCACTGCACCACAATGCACATCTGTCACTAAACACTTACAGCACCTGGTCGAAGAAAATGAGTCATCTGAGAAGATCTACTAATGTTTGAGACTAAAAACTATAGTTTTACCAAGTTAGAGCAAATTCTGCAGCAAGAACCACGACAAAAGGGCTGAATTCCTGATCTTGATTAGACCTGATCAGATATTGGGGTATTGATTTCCGATATCGGGGGAAAACCGGAAAAAATAACCATGACCTGACCGAAAGCCTAAAGAATATTTGTGGGAAGTTTGGTGAGAATCAGATAAAAAATTGTGGATTTGTATAAAGGAGATACAGACAGACAGAGAGACACACACAAACAACTTGCCTTTTATATATAGAGAATAACAAAATTCAAGAAGAGAGAATATATATATATATACACACACACACAGGTTAGTTTTAAAAAAAAAAAAAAGGAAGAAAAACATTTATAGGCTTTTCTGTCAGAATGTGCATGTGTGTGATGCACTGCATGGCTGGCTCAAATTAAGACAACAGCCTGACAAGGAAAAATCTTTCCCCATCAGAAATCTTGTTTTTGCTACGACATTCTGGAGCAAAAAAAAAAAAAGAGCTTGAGGGTTTATCGTTCCTCCTTTTATATTTTTAAAACAGCACCACCTAGTGAGCATCTTTGTAGACAATGTGTAACAGAATGTTGGTCCTGGTGTGCAACATTTACTTGCACGAGAAAGCAAAATGGAGATTTGATGCGATTAAAAATTAGAAATAAATTTTTAAAAACACCCCAAGAGATATCTTAAATAATTAGGAAAAAAACTGGAAAATAAATGGAGAATAAAAGCTAAATCAAACCTATAAAATTAAGTTGATGAAGGAATCAGAGAGAGTTGGACCTCAAATGAAATTGATGATAAGTCATTAACTTTGGAATTTCTCATGGATGGTCTCTTCTCTTTGATAAAGAAAAACATTTGATTAGTTTCTGAGCTGAAATCTGACCAGAGAGGGATAAATTTCTTAATACTATGATGCTAAACCATAGTGTATTTCTCCTTAAAATTTGGAGAAAAGTCTTTTTTGCTGGGGATCATGGGCTTTTGAACAATGGACTAGTTCAGATAATCTAGATGGTGGAAATGTTTACATCCCTCAGCTATATATTCGTAAGAATTGTCTTTTTCAGTGCTAATATAACTCTACACAGTAACCCTAACCCTTACCTCAAATGGCTCTAAGGCTTTGTATTAAATGAAAATTAGTAAAGTGTGTGTGTGTGTGTGTCCAACTCAGAATAGGGAACCCAGGAGGATAGCCTATATAAACTGAAAAGGCATTTGGCTTCAAGAGTTACTGGAGGATCTCAGGACAGTGTTGCAAAGCAATTCCCTGTTGCTCAAAGACAAGAACACACACATTCTTTGAATGAAACAGAGGTGGATCACAAAGGAATGAAGGCTTACGGCCTATCACGTTGAATACACCGGTTCTCGCTCGATCACCCAAGTTAAGCAACGTTGAGCCTGGTCAGTAGTTAGATGGGTGATCGCTTGGGAATACCAGGTGCTGTAAGCGTATAGTGATGGATGTGCATTGTGGTGCAGTGGATATTGGCTCGGAAAGAGAAATCGGTGAGCCGAGTTCGAATTCCAGTTGAATACCCTGCAATCACTTAAGCACTGGTACCCTTGGGAAAGGTATTAATCCATCTATTCCCTCCAGTTATGGGTTAAATAACAAGGGTAGGACTTGGGGACCCTGCTCTTAAAAACAAATCCCAATGAATCGTGAAAAAGAAAAAACGTTGTAAAAATAAAATAACCTTACCCAAAATCACTGGTTATGACCTTAAAATGATCCCAAAAGGATTGATAGGTCGTTAAGCCTCAAAAACAAAACAAAACAAAACAAAGGAATGAAATTATTGCAGACTTGGTGCAAGGCAAGAATAACTACTATTACCATTGTAAATAGTAACCGGAGGAAGAATTGAATAGTACGGCAAAACCAAAACTGCTATAATTTGGTGAAAATGAAAAATAAAACCAAAGCCTCAAAAAATTTGGAATTACCGTTTTGCTACTTGGACGTGTAGACAATGCATATTTGTGTAATATTCTCCGTTCATTAATTGTTAGATTTTCTGCAGCGGTCATTTGTCTTGAAGAGAGTTTCTGCCCAGCTTTGACGTTGAAGGTCAGCTTTAGGATCACATCAGAAACAAAATATCACACTCCCCAGAAGAATAATTGCTTCGTGGGGGACACAACGAATCACTAGGCAATTGCCATCGAAAAACAAATTCACATTAGAATCTGACATAGACTGGAACAGTTGACAACGGCTTACAGCCATATCTGGATACATAGGATAAGAAAATGACTGTCTTCGACTGCCCCCACCCTTCAACTGCATGGTTCACATCTGGCTACTTGACATTTTTGGTAGCTGGAAGTGACTTGGTCACAATTGATAGACCAGAACACTTCTCTGATCTGAAGCATAACTGTCAATATAGACCAGCCATATCCGGCTCTCGAGTGAATCTTGTCCGGCCTGCTACCTTACTCTGGATATGATATAATTATAGGTAAACCAAACCAAAGTGACAGTTGATAGTCTGAATATAGTGTGTCAAAATTAAAAAATTTACTTCTTTTTACCTGGAGAATGTGTTTTACTTTTATTTTTTATTTGTAGGGATCGCCAAAATTAGCGTACGGCCTCACTTTCACTTTTTCTGTGAAATTGCTTTCATGAGTGGGCACTTTTAAATGAATCTAAAATAGTGTTTTCAACCAATTTTAATGGAATTTGTTTTTTTCAGTACTGATTTATGAAAGATTTATTTTTAAGATGTCATTTTTTTTTTAACAAAATTCCCATCAGATATTAAAATTATACTGAATCCTTGTTTTCTTCAAACACATAGAAAATTTATTCACATATTTAATAACATGGTTCTTATCCATGACACTGGAGCCATAGCTTTTTGGCCCTCACTCTCCAAAAGGTTGCCGACCCCTGTATAGACCATATATATGCTGCTTCCGATGTTGTGGCTACATAATCTCTAAAAAACATTCATGTACTCCTTCACTTCTGTGCTTACCTTCAGGTCAAAGTGAATGCTACTTAGAAGACTAGTTTCAAAAGTGTAGAACAATTACATTGTAAAGATAAGCACTCAGTTGTGGAAACAATCTGAGACAAGAATCATCTACCTTGAGAAAGAGAGCTACTTATGGTGCCTTGGAACATCTCATTATGCTCAAGTGGGATAGTCCATTGCTTGGGCTGTGATTGGCTGCTGGTAAATGAGTGGAGGTATTTCTGTATAAATACTAGATTGAGAATGAAACGACATATGCATCAGTTTTCCTTATCTGGCCCATGTCTTTAGATGTTTCTGTGCCCGTTGTTTGATTGAATGTGATTGGGGCAGTAAGTGTGTCCATGGTGGCTTCATCAGCCTCTAGGCTTTTTCTGACCACTTGAGTTGGTTTCCTAACCCGGCATACCATCGATAGGTGATTGGGCTTCCCACAATTACTACATGTTTGTCCCCATGCTGGGAATTTTAACTGGCTGGATCCAGTTCCTGAGATGCCATGCCGGTGGCTGCCACAATCTAAGCAAGCCTGGTGGCTTGGTTTAACATTGCAGTCGTGATAGGTGCTGGTACGAAAATTACCCTTGTTGGCTTGTAGTATACCCTTCTGTCTGTGGTATGTTGATAGCCGAGCAGCAGCTGTATCTGAAGTGCTGGCCATTGAGGCTTGGTCTCACAATGCTGATTTGAATGCTTAAGCATGACGGATATTTTGCTCAAGGGATTTAAGTGTCCCAGCTTTGGCCAGTAGGACAGCCTGGAGTTTGTCGTTTGCTATTCCATGGATGATCTGGTCCTTGATGTATATATCAGACAGATCATGCTCACACGAGGGGCATGTAAAGTTACATTCAACGGCTACGGCTCTGAAGTGGACAAGGTAACTTTGTATTGGTTAATCATCCTGAGATATGGAGGCAAAAGCAAGGCGATGGACGATAGGATCTGACCTCTGGGTGACCAACGCTTCTACCATGTCAAGTAGTTTATCTGGATCAGTGGTGAAGAAGTCAGTAACTATCTGTTGGTCACCAAACGGAAATGCTTGAAATCAAGAGAAAACCCCCTCCTCTCTTTCTACGTGTGTGTCCATAGTATCATAATTTTGGTTGATTTCAAGTCAGAATAATCAAACAAGGAGACAAGAATGCAAACATTTCCATAAACTTTAATGATATTCAATATAATTACAAAACGTTATGAAATTGGTAGGCAAGCCACTTATATAAAGCACTGAATATATGTATATACATTTAGTATCATATGTTTGATACTTTCATCTTTCTGGGAATAAATAGGTTCATTTGTATTTTAGATTTTAGTGTTTCATTCAGTGTTTCATTCATTCATTCCTCCCAAAGCAACAAAAATCAAGGCCATTATTTGTTCACTTAAAAGTGAAAAAAACAAAAAAAAACATTGGTTACTCAAAGAATGGACAGCTTGTTGGAGTGCCAAAGAAAAGTGAGAGAAAAAAAAAGAAAAAGAATCATTATAAAGCCTGAAGGTTATATTTTACATCAACCTGTTGATGCACCTAACTTCTCTGAAGCCGCATTTGTTTTACGTCCTATCAACCTTCTATAGGATATTTAAAGCCAGAAAAAAAAACATCTTTAGATAGTAAGAATTGTTTGAAAATACAGGTTTACTGATACAAGTCTTACGAATTAAACCAGAGGGTGAAAGATAATTGTGTATAAATATAAAAAAAATTTAATGGTAATTTCTTAAATGTAGCTTATATGTGGCACAAGGCCAAAATTGTGAAGCATCCAGTAAGAATTGAACTCACTACTCAATTGTAACTGAACCAGCAAAACAAGCCTGCTATTTCATCACATTGAATCTCCGTAAAATATTTGAATGGAACTGGAACACAGCTTTTTGATTTCTAATTCCGAGCTCTTGTCCCTTACACCACCTGCACATCCAAAATAACAGCACTTCGTATTCCCAAGTGGTCACTCATCTAAGTATTTAACAGGCTCAGTGTTGCTTAACTTTGGTGATCATATGAGAACATAGTTTTAATCTGATATGGCCATAAGCTTAGCTTTTCTAAAAGGCATGAAGAAGCGTTTGTTTGACATCAGCTAAAAGGAGCCATGAATTATAGACAATAGAGAATAATTTTTTTTTTTTTAAATTGATCCATTCATCTCTCCAAATATCAGATTGTTTTGTTTTATTTTTAAAGTGTTTGTCAGAACAGAGAACTTCTTTTCAGCACCCCTTCACACACAATATATATATATATATATATATGTATAAATGGCTGGCCACTTGTTTTTCAAGTATAGAGCATCAAACTAGTCTGTGTGCAGATACCTGCTCAGACACATTTGTGCCTGCTCAACAACCATAGAGACCCCACTGTGGTTTATACTGTAATTATATCGAGTAGACCCTGGTTAAAATTTGGTGTGATCAACAGTTTGAACAAGGCCAGTACTCTCAAACTCTCAGTCATGATGACTTGTAAATTTGTGCTAGTAAAAACATCGACAGAACTTTTCTGTCTACCCAATTTCACTCACAAGTGCGGTTTTCAGGCATTTTACAAAGGTGCCACATGCTGGGGTTGTCTCAAAGAAGTCATATTCTTGACAAATCAACCACTGTGAAATTCAAACCTGGATCTTATGGTTAGAAAGCAAACGTTTTAAGTTCTTACCATGTGCCCATACATTCATGAATGTGTGAACATATAGAGTGCAGAAAAAAGTACCCCCCCACCATTTTCCCTCCAAGCTGAAGAGGATGGGATGATGTGGAGCAATTGAGTGAACATTACCATCACCAGACCTAACACCACCAACCTTTTTTCTTGTGGGGCATGTATTGAAAGATCTTGTTTACATACTGAAAATGAAAACAATTCCTTAATTAAAATTAGCAACTTTTGATAAGATTTCTAAAATTGTATGTATAAATGTGGCTGATAGAGGGTACAGTGATGTATTGATGATGAAGGGAAGCATCTTGAACATGTTGAATAGTTTGTTAATCATAACTAATCATGTTGTTTTAAAGTGACAATACTTATAAACTTTCTAAAACTACCGTAGCTTATTCTTGCTCAATAAAATTTCATAAAGAAAAAAGGGCATTACTTTTGCTACACACACATATATATATATATATATATATATATATATATATAATTATGATGCATATGCACACATGCAAGCGGGGACTTTGGTAAAAATGGAAACGTTTTTGGCATCTCCCAGGAAATTTACAGCCATGGGCGGGAGAATTTTAGAAATATAATGTCCATATTTTCAAGTTTTAATTATCTCAAGTTATACAATAAAAGCAAAAGACAAACATTAAGACTCGATTATGTTTTTTTGTAATATAGATAGGCAGTTGCTTACAAAGATACAATTGGGTTTGTTTGATCGGAAGTCTTTGAAAATCAAGTTTTACTGGTTTGTTATTTAAAAACTTTTAAAATGTTCCCTTGCAGATTTGTCCTTTTAGATTTCTTCAGAGAAAGACGTCTTATGTTCTTTCTAGAACCGGCATATACAAACACTTGTGACATTTAAAGAATTTGGAAGAAAAATAAAATTGTTGCTGTCTTTTCTATTGAATTTGCAATGCTAGTTTTGAAAGGATTTGACAAAACAAGTCGATTAAAAGTGAATTAGGTCCAATTGACCTCAAACTCTGCTTGATAAGTGCGTATGAAGTTGGATGGGAATCCAATGGAATGGTAAATATCTAAGAAAATGCTGAAAATTTTCCACTGACATGTCCTGCCAATTATCTGGTTTTATCAGAAAAAAAAAATTTCATTTCATAATCTGCAAATTCTGAAAGTAAATGTTAGTTACATTAAGCATCTAGAGTTTTGATTTACTTTGACTATGTGTAGTTTTAGAAATAACTACAGTGTAACCCGGATATAAGAGAGTTGCCAGGACCGGGTAAAAGATCTCTTATATCCTGGTTTGGTCTATTTTATATACATTACCACAGGCTCTAATTTGGGACCAGAGAAAATCTCTCTTATATCCGGGTTATTGCAACCTTTACTTTTTTATGGTATACATATCCTGGGTTTTGGTACTAACTTAGTGAGTATGGTGGTGGGGTAAGAAAGAAAGAAATTGTCTTATTGTTAACTCACCTTAATAATGTTTTTCTTTTTCTCATATTCTCTCATACTCAGTGAACCCTCCTGCATCTCAGTGGCTTTATTGCCTTGCTTAGGATGAAATAATTTAAAAAAAAAATTCTTTTAAGAAAGATTATTAGTACTGAAACTATGTAGGATGTCCTCCTCCCCAAAAAAAGGAGAGAGAGAGAGAAATCTAATTTTTATAAGAACTGAAGATATATTAAAAAAAAAAAAAGTAAGAAAATGAAAAGGGGTTTTGTTGCAGCCTGTATCAACCCCAAGCATTAGTGGGGAAATACATAGCAGGATATCATCCCCCTCCCACTCCACTCCTTATCAGAAGGAAATACTTTCAAACTGAATAAAGATCTTTAAGACCAGGCAATCCTTTCCTTAATAGATGAGAGGGGGGGAGAGAAATTCTATACATCTCTAGTCAACACATACCACTTAGACTAAAAAGTCTGAGAAAAAAAAAACAAAAAAAAAAACAAAACTAGTCAACAACCCTGGAGACCTGAAGAAGTCATAACCTGCAATAGGTCTGACCATTAATTCCTATCTCTTTTGTCCTTCATAAATTTGAGATTTAGATAGGGAGATGATAATTTTTATTAAAGCTTGAAATTAGTTTTCCCTGACCTTGTTAAAAGAGGAATATCAATTTATATTTTTTATAAATGAAGCCATTACATTGCCAAGTTAATACGTTTTTTGATTTTTAAGGCTCAAGTGTAGTCAGATCTATGTAGTCTTATTATGGTTGTTTTTCTGTGAGACACATCTCAGTGATTGAGCTTTGGTTTTTGAGGATAGGAAAGATTCTGTTTTGTCAATCAAAAATATATGGAGATGTTAGACTTCTACTTAAATACACACTTCACTTTATTATTCTCTGTGACATTTAATTAAAGGGTTATTTACAGAAATAGTGTTTATTATGTTGACCTTTCATTCAAAATAAATAAAAATCATCCAATTAAAAGGCTGATAAGAAAATTGAACTTTGAAGGAATGAAGGAAGATTCTTACATATTTATTTCTTATGCATTTTCCAAAGAATTAAAAAGAGAGAAATGGCAGTAGCCAGCAGAATGAAAGAGAGGAGGAAGTCCAGTGTAAAAAAGAGAAATACAGGAGAGTAGTACAGATTGAGAGAGAGTGAAAGAGTGAGTGAGGCGAGAGAGAGAAAAAGTGAGTGAGGGGAGAGAGAGAGGGAAAGAGTGAGAGGGGGAGAGATTGAGTGAGAGAGAGATTGAGTGAGAGAGAGAGATTGAGTGAGAGAGAGAGATTGAGTGAGAGAGAGATTGAGTGAGAGAGAGATTGAGTGAGAGAGAGATTGAGTGAGAGAAAGTGAGTGAGGCGAGAGAGAGAAAAAGTGAGTGAGGGAAAGAGTGAGAGGGGGAGAGAGAGTGAGAGAGAGAGTGAGAGAGAGAGAAGGAAAGAGAGAGAAAGAGTGAGTGAGAGAGAGAGGAGTGAGTGAGAGAGAGAAAGAGTGAGTGAGAGAGAGAAAGAGAGAGAGAGAGAGAGAGAGAGAGAGAGAGAGAAAGAGAGAGAGAGAGAGAGAAAGAGAGAGAGAGAGAGAGAAAGAGAGAGAGAGAGAGAGAAAGAGTGAGAGAGAGAGAGAGAGAGAGAGGAGAGAGAGAGGAGAAAGAGAAAGAGTGAGAGAGAGAAAGAGTGAGTGAGAGAGAGAAAGAGTGAGTGAGAGAGAGAAAGAGTGAGTGAGAGAGAGAAAGAGTGAGTGAGAGAGAGAAAGAGTGAGTGAGAGAGAGAAAGAGTGAGTGAGAGAGAGAAAGAGTGAGTGAGAGAGAGAAAGAGAGAGAGAGAGAGAAAGAGTGAGTGAGAGAGAGAAAGAGTGAGTGAGAGAGAGAAAGAGTGAGTGAGAGAGAGAAAGAGTGAGAGAGAGAGAGAAAGAGTGAGTGAGAGAGAGAGAGAAAGAGTGAGTGAGAGAGAGAGAGTGAGAGGGTGAGTGAGAGAGAGAGAGGGAAAGAGTGAGTGAGAGAGAGGGAAAGAGTGAGTGAGAGAGAGGGAAAGAGTGAGTGAGAGAGAGAGTGAGTGAGAGAGGGAGGGAAAGTGAGTGAGAGAGAGGGAAAGAGTGAGTGAGAGAGAGGGAAAGAGTGAGTGAGAGAGAGAGACATACAAATGAGAAGAAAAATACTATTAGAATGATCTTATGGTAGACTCTTGCTGACAAGAAACAAAATTTTAAAATGATTAAAATTATGTTAATTGGTGGCTGAGTCTTCCACTAATGCTTTACTTTAACAAAAAAATTATGCAAAGTCTATATTTATAGGCTGTTCAGTTTAAGGAAAAGCGACATTTCTAATCTTATAATGGATAGACATGAAAGATTGATATGCAGTTTGTTGTGTGTCATATACACCCACCCACATACACGAAAAGATTGAGATGAGTGGGCAATGAAATGTTTTCAGGATGACCCACTTCTCAAAATCTTACAAAATGATCAAATCTATTTCTTGTGGGAAAAGTTTTAGAACTTTTCAGCATCCCCTTCATAAATGATATCAAAAACTTTGATCAGAAGAGATAGGATTATCTCCAGGGATGTTGGGTTAATTACTCTAATCAGGCTGAGAGTTAGGCACCTTAACTCTTTGATGACTGAAAAACTTTCGGAAGACCTGAAGGAGGCTACCACCACTTTTAGATTTGCTGTTTTTTAGGTTTTTTTTTTACGTTTTTTAGTGCAGTCTTACTGGTTATTACATAAAGTTTCTGATTATCAAAAAAAAAATTTTGAAAAAATTTCAATATTTAAACAATTTTAGGGTAGGGGCTCACTTTCTCATACAATGCTATAGTAAATCGATCCTCCATTTTAGAACCACTTGCGTTGGGGTTGCTTTGTTTTGTTATTTTTGGGGGGACGAGTTGATGCTCTTGTTTTTGTCTTTTTCAAGTTTTCTTTGGTTCTTACGATGACATCTTACTTGGAAACTCCAAGAATGGCTTTATTAATAAGTTTCGCAAAGGATTCAGCTGTTGAATATGTGCAAAACAAAAATGGTTAATTTTACAGGATCGATTTACCGTAAGGTTGTATGAAAAACTGAGCACCCCCTAAAATTGTCTAAATGTCAAAATTTTTCCAAATATTTTTGCCATTCGGAAAGTTTAGTGTGTAATCGATAAGATTGCACTGAAAAAAGTCAGTCAGTTAAAGTGCCATACGTGAAACACGTTTGGGCGATCATGTCTCGAAAGAGACATGACTGACTGGGCATAAGATTATCCCGCAGTAGGTTGCCATTGCTTTCTGCGGTAGACTGGTTGCCAACCAAGGCTATAGAACCCAATCTGTCCTGTTATTTGACCCATAACTGGAAGGAAGAGATGGATTAATACCTTTCCCAAGGGTATTTGTGCGGATATAATTGCAACGAATTCAACTGGAATTCGAACTCAGCTCTACCGATTTCGCGTTCCGAGTCGATATCCATTGGACCACAACGCACAAAAGTAGAAAAAAAGAAAACAACAAATTTAAAAGGCGGTGGTAGTCTCGTTCAGGTCTTCTGAACTTTCACATGCGGACTTTTATATTTTTAAGACTGTCTTCTTTTTCATCTGCAGTTTCTGAATAGTTTGTATTACCCAATTTCACTCGCGAGGCTTTGGTAAATCCATGATTTAGTTTTCAGACACTATTCAAATGGACTGCTTGTAGACACGAAGAGATTGGAACCCAGGTCTTGTGGTCCGAAAACACATGTTCTAACCACATGCCCATTTTATTTCAATACAGAGCAATTAACTCACACGTCACCTGACCAACTAGAGGCACCAGAAATCCGCAACATTTTTGGAAATCTTGAGCTTTTATAAAGGTTGTAAATTTCTCAAAGATAACCTGAAATATCAAGGATGATAAATTTTATATCATTTGAAAGAGAAATACATTTACTTTCACATAAAATCAACTTTTAATACTCGATTATCAATAACTTTTGAGATATGTCAATCTAATTGTACTAAATATTCAGGGATTTAACAATTGGTTTGGTTTAGTTTGTTTTAGAGCGTATCAACCTCAACGAGTTATTTAATGCTTACAAGATTTTAGGATAGGTTTTTAGAAATAGAATATGTATTCTTTGTTAGAAATTAGTTTGTAAATCAAAGTTTGGGTGTATTTTGTGCACTCCACCCATGTCTATTGAACAGGTGAAGAGGCTCATCCCTTGTTTCCTGTTTAGGATGCGGTTTCCGCTTTTTCTCTTTTCTAATCTTCTGGTTTTTTTTTTTCAATTGGAGTAGATAGACTAAACTATCGCCCGGTTCACACTCCACCCACGTCTATTGAACAGGTGAAGAGGCTCATCCCTTGTTTCCTGTTTAGGATGTGGTTTCCGGTTTTCTCTTTTCTAATCTTCTCACTCTTACGTAGCCCCTGCACATCAGTGGCGTTACCGCCTTGCCTAGGGTGATATGATTAAAAAAAAACAAAAAAAACTGCTATTCTAAGCACGAAATCCTTTT
The DNA here is from genome assembly GCA_037127315.1 of Ascarosepion bandense. Taxonomy (NCBI): domain Eukaryota; kingdom Metazoa; phylum Mollusca; class Cephalopoda; order Sepiida; family Sepiidae; genus Ascarosepion; species Ascarosepion bandense. The sequence goes on along the minus strand of JBBBDQ010000375.1, from coordinate 3,634,721 downwards.
CTTCAGACATTATAATCAAAGCAGAGTATGTTCTGTTTCAGATTGTCATTCTGGTTGTAAAAATTTAAGTAAATATGCATTGTCTCTGGAGATTCTTAAGGGTAGCATCTTACTATTACAATTAAAAAGAAAAGTTATATGTTGCTATGACACCTTTTGCAGCAGGGAACTTAAGAATTGAGCAACTTCTACCATTTTCTGCACAGACGTGTAGAGGGGTCCCCTCCACCTGGTTCTGTCTGGTTTACCCTATCAGCCTTTAAGAGATTTCAGATGCTAAATCCGTTGATTCCTGGCTAAATCTCAACGTTTGATGTTAGTGCATCAAAGGAACCAAGAATATGGCTCTTTTCAGTTAAAAACAATAACTGTAACCTGCACTCCCTCACTGTATTAAGATTGGCAGAGTTACGAACATGCCCTGATGTCTCCATCAATATTCAAAGGAAATGAAGAATTTCTGGGTTACTCACCATGTGACATTCATTGTATGGCAGTATATAAATAAGAAACCTAGCATCACATCCGTTCGTGAGGGAATGATGAACACAAATGAATTTATGGTAGCCAGAGAATTGTCAATCATAGTTCTCTGCATCTTTCTGTTCCCAGAAGCCACTTGACATAATAGTTCCTTCAAGAAATCTTGTCAGCACACAAAATTAAATATTTAATATTTTTGTTGGGTGTGAGAGAGGAATACAGGTTTGTATTTTTTTTTTTTATTATTTTTATTTTTTTACTAGTGTTCATTCTTTACAAGGCTGAAGATCCCTTTGAGGTAGAGGGTTACTGAAAGAGTTTGTGCAAGTGGTAAGAGGTAGGAGGAGCAGTTTTTATGGATATGTATATATTCTTAATAAATTGGCAGATTTATTTTCCTGGACATGTCAGGCAATTCCATTTTGTTTTGACATTTTCCCAACCTTGTTTCATACCACACACACACACACACACACACACACACACACACACACACACACACAAACAATTTGCTTTTCGAGAATCATTTTGAAATAAGCACTAAAAATAGAAAGTCATAAGGGATGTAATTTTAAGTAAAAGGCTTCTTTCTTTCAGACATTGGGTCACATTTTGTTTAGATAAACACATAGCTGCTATTAAGGTTACTCTCAGTCTGGAGAGGGGAAGAAAAATGTGAGGGAGTGACAAGTGGTAGAATTAAGCGAGTGGGTAGTGGGTGTCATTCTTTGTACTATTGACAGAAATATTGGGACAATAAAAGAAACTATGTTGTAACTATATATGTGCTGTTGATTTGTGATGATGCTTATTGCCAAGATTGTTATTAATGCAGTAGTTTACTGATAAAATTGAATTACACACACACACACACACGTATATATATATATATATATATATATTATAAACATATACTGTTAACTATAAGAGACAATGAATGTCTATTAGGTTTAATCATGAGCCATTCTAAACATCGTATTTTGGCTTTAATTTCAGTTGAAAATAAAGACAAAAATTCTCTAACATTTGGATAATTTTTTATTAAGTTGGTTCTAAGATTTCGGCTCACAAGAGCCATCTTCAGAGAGGTTACAAGGATGTTAACATAAAAACATCCACCATCAAAGACGATTTTATCTTGTGCTGACATAAAACTTTGCTAAGCAACGATAACAGTTACCAAAAATAGCAAACTCAGTTCGTAAATTTGTAATGCGGTTCTATGATGTCACACCACGTGAGAGCTCGAAGTGTTGACAGAACCATATGTCTAAATGCAATGTAATGTGTTATGACCAGATTTAAAGGTGATTTTATTAAGTGTGGGTTGTTTGAATTTAATGTAGATGGCTTCCAATATTTGAAGGTTCTTTCTACTGTGTGTATGAGTAAGGATTATTGTATTGTTGACTAAAATCACCTGAAATTAAAGCCAAAATACGATGTTTAGAACGGCTCATGATTAAACATAATAGACTCTTATATTTAACAGTATGTGTTTAGAAAATTATCTGCTGCCTCAATACACACTATATATATATATATACACACACACACACACACACACACACACACAGAGACAGAGCCATGACAGTTTTTTTTATTGTTCATATATGTATAAAAGTGAATAATTCTGTGCTCATTTTCAAGTATGCTCTTTTGCTAGAGTAACTAGTTAATCCTTGTTGCAGACATTTGCTCTGGCATATTTGTGTTTTTTCAAGACCCACAAAGTCAATATGCTGATTAATGCCTTTCCCCAAGTGCAAAGGTTTAACATAAAATAGACTAATCTAGAATGTTTCTCTCCTAATTCAGTTAATTGCTGTACATGATACATGCTTGGGTGATCATGTCTCTTCTGATCAATGACTGACTATGCAGAAGATTTTTACGCAAGAGGTTGCCATTACTTTCTGCAGCAGACTGGTTATCAACCAAGGCTATAGAACTCAATCTGTCTTGCTGTTTAACCCATGGCTGGAGGGAGAAGAGATGGATTAATACCTTTCCCAAGGGTATTTGCGCATAAGTGAATGAAACAAATTTGACTGGAATTCAAACTCAGCTCTCTGATTCGGAGCTGACATCCATTACACCACAACACACCCTCCAACTTACATGGATATTAAATAGCGTACATTTAAGCAGCAAGTGTTTTTCTTTGACACTGAAAGATGGTTTCATGTTTTAATTAACTTTTCTTTGTTTCAAACCAAATGCTTTGCATTAGATGGAAAATTGTGAATAAACAGTCCATAGTTCAATTGGGAAGAAGGGAGGATTCTAATATTTTCGACTTTTCCATCTGTCATCACCAGAGAGGAGTCTTAGAAAGATATGAATTACAAATTTGTGCTCAAGTCTGTTGAAAAATACTTTATGAATGAATTGGCTAGGTTTTGAAATTACAACCTGTTTTATACAGATAAACTGCTATTAAAGAGTATTTACTAAATAGAAATTAAATTAAGCATTACACAAAATAAGTTATCATTCGAACAATGAAATAAAAATAAAATATTGCAGAAAAATCAATATTATACAATAAAAACATAAATATGGTCACAATGAAAACTTTGGTGTAACCATGGGTAGCTATGATAGTGTAGATTTGTGAGTTAAATATATTTATGGAATCAATATACCAGCTACATTATATACTGCTGCTTGATCTGGACAAAAGAGGAGCACACACATATATATTGATTTTTTAATACTTAGTTTTAGGTCATAATAGGGTTAGACCAGTACACATTTGTATTAAAAAGTGTTTGATACAATTATATTGTAGAACTTTTGAATATTTTCCATTTTTAAACAAGTTATTTCGCTACCCAGGTTTCTACCATGAGTGGTGTCTTCAGGCAATTTTTAATAACTGATTTTACCGTTTTTCTTTTAAGGAACGCTCTTGTAATGGTGTTTTATTTGAACATTCACGTGGCAGGGAATTTATGAACACCCAATTTTTAAATTAAAACAGATTATGGCATTTTCATCCATGGTTGTATGAACCTAAGAGGTATTTCTTAGTGTGGATGGAAATTATGACTAAATGCATCCACACTAAGAAATACCTCTTGGGTTCATACAACCATGGATGAAAATGCCATAATCTGCTTTAATTTAAAAATTGGCCATTCATAAATTCCCTGCCACTTAAACGTTCAAATGAAACACTGTTACAAGAGCATTCTTAAAAAGAAAAACGGTAAACAGTAAAATCAGTTATTTAAAATCGCCTGAAGACATCACTCATGGTAGAAACCTGGGTAGCGAAATAACTTGTTTAAAAATAGAAAATATAAATATATATATATATACACACACACACACATACACACAAAAATATCTAATCTAAATCTAAACTTATTCATAAATGGAACTTTGTGCATGTGTGCGTTACCTATAGACTCCGAAACGGCTGCTGAACTGATTTTCTTGAAAATTTACACAGTTGTACTATAAGCGTCTGTGAGTGTTCTTAGCTAGGTTTTGTGTCACGGCACCTCTGATAAATATTGAAAATCGATAATCGAAAAAATCGGGTTATAGAAGGAGTGGTCCGATTTTAATCAAATTTGATACACTCATAGACAAAGACATAAGAAACGATATTCAGAAGTTTCAAGGTTGCAGTTCTTACAATAGTGCAGAAAATCGATAATATATATATATATATATATATATATATATATATATATATAAAAGGCAAGATGTTTGTGTGTGTGTGTATGTTTGTGTGTCTGTTTATCTGCCTGTATGTCTGTATTTTTTTCAGCCTTTTTATTTTAGTTTTTACTTCGGGTTTAGCTCTAAGTAGGTATAATTGTAGTTCTTAGTCTCAGCCATGATACCATTTATTCAGAGGACTTACTTAGCTTTCAAAATTCAGTTTACAACGAAAAAAAACTTATTTGATATCGATACCAGGAAATCAAAATTTGACTTACATCCATTCACTTTTCTTTCAGTCTACGGTTTCGCTTTAACTGGAAACAACTATTGCTTCTTAGTCTTTCGTGCCAACGTCCAAAGAGTGAACTCCAGGACCATGGATTAGTTTTAAAGCTTTCATTACCTCCGAGCAATGCCGGGCTATACTGCTAGTAATCTTATATTTTTATTCTTCATTGGTGACACTTGGGTGGAGCAGTAGAACAGTTGAAGAGAGTTCATGTATAGAAAGGGGCCGTCAGAAGCCAGTGGGAGCCTTCTCTAACCCTTCAGCCAAAGATTCTAGGCTTTATATAGACTTAAAACTCATGCATTTTTGCTTTTTCAGGTCGTTGCTTTATTGACATCCTCTCCCTTTGTCCTTTGTTGACTTTTATCTACGACCAGATGTATCTGTCAACCACATTATTATTGGGCCATTGTCTTTCAAGCCGGCCGTCACTTTTTGTTGACCTTACCTACAGCAGGATGTACCTGTCAACTACTTCTGTCATTCAAGGTAATATATTACAGCTAGAGTAATAGATAAACAAAGGTGAGGTCTATATAGAGCTGATCGTTAATTAATTTTAAAAACTTGTACAAGTAGATTAATAATCAGAAATTAATATGGGATTTTGAACTGATATGAAAAACCAACCAAAAAGTGATAAATTTCTCAGATATGACATTTAACTAATTACACATAAGATGTAACCAAAACACCCCAATCTACATTGATAAATATTCCCATCATGCAATTACTGTTTTCAAATACCTATGTTTTTAAGCGAGAGACTTTCAAATTTTAGCAATATGAAGATATTTAATGAAAATTAAAAAAGAATACAAATCAACTCTAAGAAAAAGTGGGTCAACAAATAATTTAGAATACAAAGTGGAAAAGAATATAAACAAAAACAACAGAAAGCAAAATATGATTTTGTCCAATCCAGTGTAATTTTTAGAACATGCATGCATCCTTTCTCATTTAAAAATAAAGGCTTTTATTGTCTAAAAGCCTAATAATATCCAGTATTATAAAAATGTATTTTTTATCAACGACTTGCAGGTTATTTAAAACCAGAAAAGATTTTTAGATTCTAAGATTTTTTTTTTGAGATAATGAAGGTTTAGTTACAAAAGTCTTACTAATTAACCCCTAGCAGGGGAAGGAATGAGAGAGTTCATACCTTTGCCAAGGGTAACTGCTTGTAAGTGAATGATCCAACTAAAATTGAAGCTTAGCTCTGACTAACAATGCTCAGCCATTACCCTTTACACCACTAACACATCCATGCTTACAGCACCTGGTATTCCCAAGCGATCACCCATATAGTTACTGACTAGGCTGGACATTGCTTAATTTCAGTGATCATACAGAAACGGTGTTTCAACATGATGTGTCCGCAAGCACCTCTATATTTTTTAAATTTCTTATTGCCTTACTATACTTACATTCTGTAAGAAGCATAAGCGGACAATCTTTCTTATATATATATATATATATATATATATATATATATTACGTAAAATCATAAAAATTAACAAAATGGTTTAACAATTGACAGATTGAAATTATTTGTTTGAACATTATTTTTTTTTAATCAATACCCGTATTTGAGTAGATATTCTGTTTTTAATAAAAAATGCAACAAAACTTATTGTAAATAATCAGGCCGGCAGAAATATGCTGTTTGATTAAAAACAGAATATCTACTCAAATACGAGTATTGATTAAAAAATAATCTTCAAACAAATAATTTCATTTATATGTAACATGAACATACAAACACAATTCAAATGTTAGTGGGGGAGAAAGACTGCCCATTCGAGTAAAAATGGTGATGGCGATATAGTTTAGTAAAAGGTTTGAGAGAGTGCTGAAGTGCAATCCTCCCCACTCCGAGAAAAAAAAAAAAAAGAAAGAACCCTCGATTTTGTTGCCAAAGGTGGACCAAAAAAAGGAATCAAAACATATCCATTCATAAAATAGCATTTTTTTCTTTTAGTCAAGTGAGGAGGGTTGGAGGGGGAGTATGTCGGAGATGGTGGGAGTTTATTTCTTCTTTTTCAATTCTTCAAATCTTCGGGTCAGGTCGTCAAAATCAACATCTTCGTTTGTGTCCGTGTTTGGTGTGCTTCCCAAATCAGGCAGAGTGTTGGAAGGAACTGCAGGCAAGTCAGGGAACATGTCATCGCCTATTTTTGGTTTGTTGGGCTGGTTTATGATGAACCCAATAGGGGCTGGTGGGTAATCATGGGACGACCTTGTCTCCATTCCAGGCACTGGACCACTATTCCCTGGATAAGCAGGAGGTGCATTAGCAGCAGGTTGCTGTTACAAACAAAAAAAACAAAGACAATCAAAAGAGAGCACAATGAAGAATTGATATGTAAACTTTTTACACAGTCATTCTGGCCAAGACAGAAGTAATTTCTCTTGAATCTGTTTATTTACATGAGAATGAAACAATTAATCAAGTGTTTACATTCTGTTTAGACAAAGTAAAAATCAGCAATCTTTTTATTGATTTGAAAATAAGATCTTTAATTTATATTATTAGACAAAGCATTGTCAACCATTACTTTTGACAAGGATTTCTTTCGTCTTCATTTCATTTATTTTTCATCTAGTAGTAATATTATCTGGAATTTTTATTATTAGATGAAGCATTGTCAAGGATGATTAATTTTTGACTAGGATTTCTTTCATCTTCATTTCACTTGCTTTTCATCTTGTAGTATTATTAGTAATATTATCTTGAATGTATTCTATTTGATGAAGCATTGTCAAACATTATTAATTTTTGACTAGGATTTCTTTCATCTTCATTTCACATGGCTTTTATTGCAACTTCTAGATTATCATGACACAACTCTCAATAAGTAACAGGAATTGGATCCATGAATTTGGATTCATTTGAACTAGAGTTCAAACCTAGCCAGAAGTTAATTTTTAATTCATGTTGGTTGTTCACACATAATGATATAGGATAAAAAGCAACTGAAATTAAGATGGGGGAAAAAAAAACACCCAAAGAAAAAAAATCTAAAATAATATTACTCACCTCCTTTGAACTTTTCTCACCTGAAGTTAAACATCTTTACAATCATTTTAATTAATTTTTTCAACGATAAAAAAAAGAGACAACTTACTGGGTAGGGATAGTTGAAAGGTGGTGCCGATGATTGAGGAGGTGGCATTGCCATCCCTCCACCGATCCCAGGGTTGCAATTTGATTTCTCATCCTCTGGCTGACTTAGGCCCAAGTCAATGAGCAATTTGTCGGCTGTGTGGACCTCATCCTGTGACATTACAAAGGCATCAGGTTCAAACGGAACATTGTACGTCTTGGCAATCTCAATCATGTATCGTTCAACCAGAATTTTGGGTGGAGCCTGCACACTCAGTTTGTGCATCACCTTTTCACTGACATTGTTTAAGGCATTCGTGCGGCACGCCTGTGCAAATTCCTTGCCATATTTGGCAGCAAACTGTTCGGAGATGTGTTTAAGTTCTTGGATGTCACACTGGAGACGTGGGGTTACCCATATCAGACTGGCAATTGCTTCTTCAAGACCAGAATCCAATTCTCTGAGATAGAAAAAGAAAGTTATTTTGAATTATAAAGGGTCTCTAAATGGACTAAAGTGTTTTTTTTGTTTTTTGTATTCAGTCACGTTTGTCTGTCCGTCCACGGTCAAGATATCTGAAGACCCACTGAATGGGTTGGGACGAAACTGTCCGAGAAGATTGGCCTCATGACTGGCATTAACTGATTAGATTTTGGGTTCGATCCAGTACAAGAGAAAGTTTCTAGATTATTTTTCCAGTTTTATTAATAGAATTTAATTTTTGTCTTTCAAATACCAAATACTGAATTACCTCCCCGAGACCACTTTAAATACTGAATTACCATCCCTATTTCATTTTAAGTGTGCATTTAATTTTGAGGGCGGTTGAGTTCATTGCAGTTATTCTTTTTCATTTTAATAATCATCTCTTGCTAATCCCTGAGATGATGTTTGTATTGCCTTGGTGGGGTTTTGCAGTCTTTCACTACTCTTTATAGTTTATAAATATTTTTGTGGCAATTGTTCTAATGAGCATTTCTTTTTGGTACCTCAACTTGATGAATTTAAGCTTGGTACTAGATTGATGGATGTGCATTGTGGTGCAGTGGATATCAGCTCGGAATGAGAAATCGGGAAGCCGAGTTCAAATTCCAGTCGAATTCATTGCATTCACTGACATGCAAATACCCTTGGGGAAAAAGTATTAATCCGTCTCTTCCTTCCAGTTATGGGTTAAATAACAGGACAGATTGGGTTCTATAGCCTTGGCTGGCAACCAGTCTACCACAGAAAGCAATGGCAATCTAATCTTCTGCCCAGTCAGTCATGTCTCTTTTGAGACATGATCGCCCAAGTGTGTTTCACGTATGGCACTTAACTGACTGACTAGATTGACAGCTAGGTCATTTTTTTTTAAATTGATGGAACCAAGTTCTATTCTAATAGTTCCTCTTGCACTTTTACCTATGAAACTCTTCTGGCTTTCATGTCAACCACAATCTTCAAAAATTTAAATGCAACATCAATTTTCATCTTCTGTATACTTAAATCCACTTTTTTTTTTATTATCCTTTCTCTTTAGCAATGATTTGCCAGTTTCTTTCAGTTTCAGTGACTACTTGTGTCTTAGAGGCTTTATTGCCTTGCTTAGGGTGAAATAATTTAAAAAATCCACTGGATTCTCGTCTGACAAAACAAGGCAAAGTGCATGAATGATTTATTCTAATTACAAAGATGAAGAAGAAAATATATATCAAGTCATAAAATAACCACCTTAGGAATCCTCAGAATCAGGAGAGAACATTTTTAAAAAAATTTTTTTTTTAATCATTTCACCCCAAGCAAGGCATTCCACTGCCACTATTGCTCATGGGGCTACATAGAGGAAGGTAAAGAGAAAGAGTGGTTAGATATAGGAAATGTCAAAAGGAGGGTGATAGATAGGTATCGATATGGAGGCTGGGGGTTGGGAAGAGTGTTTGAAAGAATAGAAGTGAGTTAGTGTGTTAGGAGGTGTCTATTGACCTTACATTTAAACTCCTGGAGATTGTAGCCATCGAGGAAGCAATCATGTGGAAGGGAATTCCACAGCAGAAGTCACAGAAGTTTCTATTTTCGAGTGGAAAATACAGTTTAACTATCAAAATAACCATGTATGGGTTTATACATAAAAAAAATTCAGAGAAAAAGTATATTTGTGATGTCAGACAACCAACCAAAGTTAATGATTTTTTTTATTCTCATATTGCATACATTGTGTATATCTTTCCACACAGACATATTTCCATGTATTATTTTTGCTATCTATTAAATCTTGTTAAATTTAAATAGTAGTGTTTGTTATTCGTTTCTACTGGATATTTTCCTCGTCCATATATCTGACTCTGCAAAGGAAACCATTCACTACTGGAGTGGAAAATTTGGCCATACCTTTTGGCAACAAGCTAAACATTCTATATTGTTGCAATTTGATTCTAATAATATCAACACACTAACAGAAAAACATGCACTTACAGAACATTGAACACTTCCTGGAAACAATGGTTGGAAAAAAAATCTTGTTTTTCAACCATATTTGTATTTATATCATTTGTGATTGAAGATTTGATAGTCTTGTCGACTCTACTGTTAACATTTGGTTTATGCACAAACCACATTTGAACTTGGGTTTATTCTTTTTGTGTGTGTGTTATTTTTCACTTGGTCTGCATCTGTATGTGTACGCAGACAGCATAATAACTTGAATGTAGGTGACTTGGCCCTGGACATTAGTTATTTTATATCATTGTTAAAAGTCATTCTCATAGGATTTGTGAATTTGGGTATCTGTTGCTTGCAAGAACAATGCGAAAAGTATATATTGGCCAATAGTGACATAGCTTAGAAAAACTAAGAATACACCCCTCAACACACATACACACACATACAAAATCCCCCCTGTCTCAAGATTAATTTGAAGCTTTGAACAGATTTTGACATGGATGTAACACTGGTGTATGAAGTGGTTAATGTCAAAATATGAGCTGGAGAGGCCATAAAGGGTTAATTCTCATGTGAGGTATAATCCGGGGAAAGAGAGAATGGAAAACCTTTCCCCTGCTGATGGGGGAGTGAGGGGACACATCAGTTTTTTTCTTATTTCTTACCAAGAGTTTATTCTTTATTATTCATCAAGAATCTGGAATGTGGTGAAACAACATTACCACTTGCTTGAGAATTTGAGAAAACGAATATCATTGACAAAGAAAAAGATAAGGATAGTTTACATTTTCTATGGATAGACATAATGTCCAAGGAATGAGAAATAATTTTATCTCTTCATTAAGGAGTTGAGAGGACATGTCAGTTGAGGGAGAAAGAGAGATGGATGGGGGCTTATATTTTTGCTGACAAAAAAACAAACAAAACAAAAAAAAACAAAAAACAAAAAAAACAAAACACGAACAGAAAATGAACAAAGCTAAATTCTTTTCTGAGGGTCCGGGGGGGGGGGGGCTTGCGGGGGGGGGGGGCATGAGTGGCCTGATAATTGTCACAAAAAGAGTTGTGCCTGATCTATGAAGTTGTCTGAGGTAGAATGCCCGAGAAGGGAGAAAAAAAGAGAGAGAATTTATCACTGCCCATATAGAGTAATAATCTGAGATTGAAGTAAAGCAGGTGGGAGTTGAAGGGAAGAGTGATCCCTGTGACTACTCCCAGGAAAGGTGGATAATTCTCCAAATTAGGAAAGTTAATTAAGGAATGTAAAATTAAGGGAACAAAGAATTCTATAGAGACTAATGAAAGAATTGGGGAATCACCAAATCTCCAGAACCTTCAGCACTCATGCTGAGTTTTGTGATGGAATGAATATAAGCAGACAGTTTTGAAAACTCAAAGACTTGTAGAGAAACCCTGTATCAAGTACCACTGGTCTTCATGTTGGCTGTCATTAAATCTCCTGACTTCAAAGAACTTTGAACCCAGCTTTAGAATACTTTTGCAAAGCCCAGTGTCACTATAGAGATTGATGTGGGAAGGGTTAATTTTTGTTGTGGCAATAACTAAATAAACCAACTGAAGATTGATCCAAAGATTGCTTTGTTTATTTTTGTTGGGAAAATAATTTTTCCCTTGGTATAGCTTCTGCCACTGCTCAGATCCAGCACTTTGATTACTAATGGCATTTGATCCTTCACTGCTCTCTCTCAGATCAAGAACACAATGTGGGCAGAGTAGGTATAGATTGAAGTGGCCAGTGACCAAATAATCAGCTTGACCAGCACAGGGCTGGCTCTGTGATTAACATGCCAAGACCCTGAGGACCTGACTGCTAAGTGTGGTTACATCAGCTGATGTAGGCACCATGTAGCTTGGGTTATAATATTTGGTTACCACTGTCCATTTTTTGACCCAGGATCAAACTGGCGGGGTTCTAAGATTAACTTATTGTTATACAATTTGGTTTACTAGTGTATTCATATGACTTTAGTTAAATTAATTGAAAAAAAAACTATTCCATTATATATTCTTGAAGTGGTTATAATCACAATGTTTCAGCCATTGTAGCCTCTAGCCTTCTTCAGATGTCTATTGTATTCAGTATAATTTTTAGAATTTCAAAATCTTTATCAAATATGACAGACTGTTGAAGGAAAGCAGAAGGTATGTACATAAAAAAGAAACTATAAAAACTAAGTGGATGCCATCAGTAAAAAAATAAACCAGTGAGAATTGAACATAGTACTAGATTGGTAGTTAGGTCTTGTCATTTTATTGTTGAAATTGCACTTTTTGTCTATGGAACTTTTTTTGGTTTCTTGCTTTCCTGTCAACTATGACCTACAAAAATTTAAATGTCATGTCAATTGTCATGTTCTGTATCTTTGAATGTTGTTTTTTTTTTATTGTCTTTTCTCTTCAGTATTGCTTTCTCAATTTCCTTCACTATTGTCTTTCATCCTCAGTAACTCCAGTGGGGTTTTATTGCCTTGCTTGGGGTGAAATATGGTTGTAGAGGGGGGGAGTATAATAATCATAATTCTGCATTCCTAAACTCGAGACATAAATCAGTGATAACAAGTGAGAAGAGGCGAGAAGAAATGAGAAATAATTTTGCCATGAACAGAAACAAAGTTTGTTTTATTGTTATTACTACAAGAAACCTGTTGAAATAACAAAGTCAAAATTTGTATTATTTGAGAAAAATTGTTCAAAGACTGGAAAGTAAAGGGTTTGAAAAATATTCCGAACAGTAATTTTAATTTAATAAATGTGTAGTATATTAGCTTGAATGGCAGAGGTAGTTGACCTTATCTATGGCCGGATGTACCTGTCAACAAAGGACAAGGGTGATTGACAGATATATCTGGCCATAGATAATGTCAACAAAGTGTAGCAACAACAACATAAAACACAAGCGACAACCAGCTGGAAAGGCGATGGCTGGCAACGATGTGGCTGACAGAAACATCTGGCCATAGATAAAAGTCAACCAAAGTCAAGGGTGGTTGACAGATATAACTGAATACAGATGAGGTCAACAAAGTGGTAGTCCCAAAAAAGCAAAAATGTGTGGGAGTTTTTAAGATTTTGGTTAATGACTCCTGATAGCCCCTTTGTGTAGGCAACTCTTTCCGGCTGCCCTCTTGCTCCACACAAGCATCACAGATGAAGAATAAAAACATAAGATTATATTTTTATATATACGTGTTCCTTGTTGTTTGTCCAAATCCAGCAGCAGTATATAACATAATTGTTTTGAACAAGGCCCATACACCCAAAACCTAAGTCACAAGTGTCCGACAAAGAATAAAAATATAAGATTATATTTTTATATATATACGTGTTTCTCGCTGTTTGTCCAGATCCAGCGGCAGTATATAACATAATTGTTTTTGAACATAAGTTTTATTGCTTGGGTTAATAGTGGTTAAGTGATATGGAATTTGGTGAGGTCCTACTGTCTTATTATTAGAAATAGCAAAAAAAAAAAAAAAAAAAAAAAAAAAAAAGAAAAAGCAAAGCAAAAGCAAATTGAAAGAATCTAGAGTTCTCAAGAGAAAAAAAAACCCTATAACAACATCTAAAGCAGTGCTTCCGTAACTGTAAAGGTTTGGTGAGCAGTTGGTGAACATGGTAGATGTTTATTATGAACTCTTAGAATGGGGTAAAATAATCACAACTGATCTTTACTGTCAACCATAAGTGAAGGTCATTTTAAAGAAATACACAATTCCAGTTGGCATAAAGAAAATTAAATTATCTATTACACAAAATTTAAAACTGACAACTTCATTGTCAAAAATAATTCACCTGTGGGATTTAAATTACAGAGACCCAACATTATTTACAAATTTGCATGTCCTTTAAAGAACTGTGTTCTCGATCAATTCAAATTCATAAATAATTACAATGAATATACTACGTTTAACAAAAATGACTCGTATTACATCTCTTTGTCTATAACTATTAGGCCTCATTTGAATGCACGTGAAAACCTCCAAACTATTTGTAACCTACTTGTCAATAATACAAATGTAATAGCAGCATCCACAGGTTAAAAACTGGTAAAAATAATAGAAGCATTATTAATAAAAAAGAAAAAGCCAACACTCAACAATATCAACTATAAACACGGCCAAAATGTGCTGAACTTGGTTTGGAAAACAAACATACATACATAAAACAATCTATATATTCAATTAAAGATTGAATAAAATTCATTCTTGATAATGGGAAAAAAGTATAGCTGAAAGCGTTTGAATAAATAGAAACATTCTGGACAATTTTTTATATAATTTATGTACTGAAAGAAAATAATTATAAAATCACGTGAAAAATTATATAAAAAACTTAAAAATGACAGACAAGGTGCTGTGGTTAACAAAACTCACACACACAATATATATATATTATTCTGGGCCTATAGTTATTTTTTATTAGTTTTTTTTTATCCCTTTTTAAGAACTGCATACATAACAAAATAGTTAATGTTTTGTTTCCTAGATATCTCCAACTCTCTCCATAAAAGAAAAAAGAAAGACAATTTGTGCCCTTGGATAATTGGCTACTGGTCAAATGGTAAAGGTCAATATTTCTAAATGTAAAAGAGGCAAAAAAAAAAAAAAAAAAAAAAAAAAAAATGGCCATATTCAATTCAGGTGGCCAACAAATGAGGGCCAATTGGAGAATGTCCATGGACAGACTGTATAAATAGAAACTTTTGTTGGGCAGTGAGCTGTGACCAAATCTTACCAATTGGGATTCAAACTTGTGCATTTATAACCAAGACAAAAGAATCAAATTCAAGTGGCAGAGATAATTAGGATACAGAGCTATTCAAGATTTTACAAGTTTTATTTACAAACCAATAGTTGATATTTAAACTAAGCATATATTATCAATTTTTGAAAATACAAAAAGGTTTATTAAGCTGTAAAAAAAAAAAACAAAAAAAAAAAATTCTTGTGTTGATTGTCCAAGCTCTTAGAACAGACTCTTCTATAATTTTGAGAAAAGTCATTATTCCAAGAACTGTTTAACTATTGAACTCTGTGTTCCTTTTGTTCTTATCATGAGGCATTAGCTGATCCAGTGTTATTTTCTCAAGGTGTACAATCATGGAATAAGAAAAGTCTATTCCAGGAAAAAGTCTAGCAAATATAACTGACCGATTTATTTCACACATTCTCAACCACCCATGTAGTGTAAATGATTCCATATTTAGATCACATCACTGATATAATTTTGAAAACAGTTCTCCTTGCCATGCCAGAATTATCTATCTTTCTTCTATTCAATTTTGATTTTCAGGGAATGGCTGGCTGGTTTCTTATATTCTTTTGCACAGATGTTATAAATGCAATCTTTCATCATCCAATTCTTTCAAGAGGAACCCTGGCACTGCAGCAGGGCTTAGGATCTGCTGATTGCATCCTTTGCAGAGTGAAACACTTTCAGAGTGGATGCTTGCATTAACAGGTAGAAATCAAACCTGTACCTACCTCTTGGCTCACTTCAAAATTATCAGCCTGTCAATTAACTCATTAAAATTTCTGTTTTTTAGACTTCTATTTGACATTAATTAACCCAACCATGATTGATTTACCATTGAAGTAAGAGACCAACAAGTCATGAGAATGAGCCATTTTCTGAAGTTAAGCAAGGTTGAGTTTGGTCAATACCTAAATGGGTGACTGTTTGGGAACACCAGGTGCAGTAAACTTGAATGTGCAAGCAATGTAATGAATAATAGGCCAGAATTGTTAATCAGAGTCAAATTCTAATTCTAGTTGAATTCGTTATATTCACTTATGCACAAATATCCTTGGGAAAGGTATAAATGCACCTTCTTTACCCCAGCAATGGGTTAATTAGTGGGACTTGTGTCGCTAAAAACATCATTGTCTCTCAAATAATCAAAATATTTGGATTTCAGCATCAAATAAAATATGAAGGTTCAAAATGCGAAATAACCAACAAACATATCAGTAGTTGATAGATAAAACTTGTTAATTTGAAATTTTCTCCCCACTTGGAATCAAACAACTTTGATCTTGATGGTGTTAAAGACATTTAAATTAATCTTTATATTTTCAAAATATGACTGTATTGGTGTATGGGTGCTAAGGATTACAGTTATCCCCTTAGCATTTAATCTGACGAATAAATATTAACTCTCAATATCCAATCCTCTGTAATCCACCCCATATATCAGTTAGTTAATTTCCATATGTGATACACACTTAGGTGATCATGTCTCTTGACTAGACAGATTTTTCCACAGTAGGTTGCCATTACTTTCTGTGGTGGACTGGTTGACAACTAATGCTATAGAGCCCTATCTGTTCTGCTATTCAACCCATAGCTTGAGGGAGAAGAGATGCATTCATACCTTTCCCAAAAAAATATCTGTGCTTAAGTGAATAAAACAAATTCAACTGGAATTCAAACCTTGCTCTTCAATTTTTCATTCCGAACCAATATCCATGACATCACAACACACATAACCTGCTATAATGTATGACATCATCATCATCACAAATAGTAAGACTTTCAGAGCCAATAATATTTACAGGGTGTATTTGAGTGTGCTGAATGCTGAATGCTTGAAGAAAACTTTTGTGAGTATCATTCAACCACGGCAGTAGTTGAATATATTAAGTCCGACATTGAGTGAATCTTGGTAGCTTTCAAGTTTCACCACTAATTTAGTTCTCAACTAAATTTCAGGCAGTTTACAGAGTTAGATAGGACACCTCCTTAGTTACATTTTGAAAAAAAAAAAAATTTTGAATTTTGGTCCAGTAGAAAAAAGGTTACATCAAAATATGTGAAGTCTGAAAAGGGAGACTAACGTTTCTAATAATAAATCTTATTCTTTATAACTTTTTGTTTAATTTTTTTGCATGTAGTTTTCAACATTTAAATTTTGATGAGATCTTATTTTTGTCAATCAAATTTTGTCAAATTTTGCTTATCACTTTATCAGAAATGATTATCAGAATTAAATATAAATCAATTTTTTTTTTAATCAATTATATATAATTTTATTTATTTTATTTTTTTAAAATATTTTTGAATGTGGTTTTCAGCATAAAATCACCTTCTCACCGGTGCAATGTGGCTTCTCTGTGTCTCATTTACAAATATTTTCATGGCTTCCTGCTTAGATGAACTTAGTTCACTGGTACCCCCTATATATGAATTTATTTGAGCCACAAGATCAGCAACTAGCTCCCACCCTTTTACTGTGAAACCAATAAAATATAAATGCAAATTCTTCTCCAGCATTTTATTTTCTGGCACTTCTTGCCTGTCGAATTCCCTTTCATTTACTTACTTCCCCAACAGCTACAATCTTCAAGAATTCAACTGTAAAGTCAATAGTCATCTATCTCACAAACTTGCATCCTCTTTCTCATGCTCCTTTCTTTGTCCACTCTACTCTCATCAGTATTCTCATCTTTCTCTTACCCTCTTCCTGACACCCCCTGTAACCTGTCACTCTCTCATAACTTTCTTCCTATGTAACCCCTTGCTTAACAGTGGCAGTAAAATGCCTTGCTTAGGGTGACATAATTTAAAAAAAAAAAAAAAAAAATTTAATTCCCAGAACAAAACAAACTACTAAATAAACAATCAGAATTCATCTCAAAATGCAGACACAAAAATAAATTTTTACTACACTACTTAAAAATTAAAAGCAAAGATAAATGAAAAAATAAACAAAAGTAAAATAAATTAATCCAAACAAATAAATAATGAATTAACCACACCCACCAAATTAACTGTTAGAATAATACAAAAACTACCCACAATGCATCACTGACCTGTATATATAAAAAGACAAGCAAAAACACATGGCATGATGATTACGTTTAGCATGAAACAGACTTTGCCACTTGGCATTGACTCCAATGTTTATATATGCATACATACACACACACACACACACAGACATGGACTGATATAGACAGCCATGGATGGATTTATATATATAGTGTTGAGTTGTGAAGATACTCTGTGTCAAGGTTGGTGTTTTTTCAGCGGTTTACTGATAAGATATTTTGGCAAGCAGGTTTTTTTGTTGTAAAGTGCTTAATATTGAGAAAGTTAATAGTTTCATGAAAACATCATTGCGATGTCTTCAGTCCTCATGGGTTTTTTTTTTCTTTGTCTGAGCAGTGAATACATCACAATGATGCCTTCACGAAATTTTGAAGTCAGCATGACTCTGCTCAGTTAAGTAACAACCTTCTCCACATTAATCCTATATTATGTTCTACATTGTATTAAGCACTTTTTTTGGAAAGTAAATACCAGAGAACTCTGAACTCTAAACCTGTTGGTTCTCTTTATCTGGAGATTATATAAATATGGATAGAGAGAACGATTCTTGACCTCTCCATTTTTTTAAATTCCCTGTTGCATCTACTTTTTGAACAGCAATAGACATAAAATAAACAAATACATAAATAGATATTCTTTTTCATGTTTTATTCAGATTACATTTCAGTTTTTTTGCTCTTCCTCCAATGCAGATGACTATTTACGCTCTCACACCCTGATTGAGCACTCTGGAAGAATGGGAGACTTTGAAAAACAGTAGCTACTCTCGCATATATACACATCGTACATTCAGCAATGAATCAGAACACACTCAGCTATTGGGCATGTATAATGATAATAATATACACGCTAAAAAGTCTGCCTCCTCCTACTGAGCACCCATAGCTCAGAGGTAGAATCGCCAACTGACGCCAATTCCGTCGGGTTTCAATCCTGGGTAAAAAGCAATTGGCTGTCTAACCGTACTGCTGAGCTGTGATACAGCGAAACAGATCTGTCTGCGGATGACATATATATATATATCTTCCATTTGTAAAAGTTATTACGCGACCTAGATTTTTACCATGAGTGGTGACTACAGGCAATTTTCAATAACTGATTTTACCATTTTTTTTTTTTTTTTTTTAAGAGCGCTCAGGTAACGGTATTTGTTTTTTGTTACGTGAGCGTTCTTAAAGTAAAAAGGTAAACAATAAAATCAGTTACTGAAAATCACCTGAAGACACCACTCATGGTAGAAACCTAGGTCATGCAATAACTCGTTTACAAATGGAAAGTATTCAAAAGTTCTACAATTGTATTGAACACTTTTTTTATACAAATGTGCACTGGTCTAATCTTATTATGACCAGAAACTAAGTAACTAAACAATATATATATATATATATATACCTCCCAATACCATTTGGTATTTCTTCTATATGTGAATGAAACTTAACTCCAACCCAGTTTGATGCCAGATTTTATGTCTGGTTACTCTGACTCATAACCAGTCCGGGGTCTGTGGTGGTCTGGGGCTACTTACAGGTTCAATGACTATATTCTACGACTGTTTGCTCTTGATTAGATCAAACAAATTGGCCAGTTTAATAGACAAAATGATTGCGATCAATTCTGTGGAAACCCAGTTCACCTTGCATTCTATTATAGTTTGGTATTTTTAGAAACAAAGTTCTTCAGGAAATGTTGGTCTTTATTATTGTTATCAAATATTTTGTGATTTTTGGGGAAGATTATATGAGGTTAATACAAAATAAATAGCATTTTAAAATAATTTTTTTTTTAAACAGCATAAAATAACCTTATTAAGTCAAAGTAAGAAACCATTAGAATTAACACAAGGAGTGGAAGATGGTTTCAAAATCCAAGACACGAATACCATATTACTATCAAAGACATTTCATGATCCCCCCCCCCACTCCAACTGTTTTGAAATTTGGCATTTTGTTTTTTTTACCTGTACCAAAATATTTATTTGGCGACTATCTTAGTGAAACACAACCTGTATCGTTAATTGGTTGTTGTCTCATGTTTATTTACAGTGTCAATCAAAATCAAAATAACTTAAAACAAAATTTGATATTTTAGTACACGTACAAAATTATATTAAAAATTGTAATAAACACCACCACCATAGTATTAAACCTCATCATGTTTTGGCAACATTGTATTCACCCCAGGTATGATGTTACCAATTATAATTGTGTACTGGGTATGAATGTTGACTTAATGAGGTTAAAATGTGTATGTATGTGTGTGTGTGTGTGTGTATATATATATATATATATATATATATATGTAAAATATTCAGAATATAAATATTTTTTCTATTGTTTTTTTTCTATGGCAGCATGTGGTCGTTAATACAAAAAAAAAAAATACTTAAATTCTTAGAACTTGATTGTTACAGATTCCTCTATACATTTGTCTTTCTTTCTCACTCCCTTACTTTCCTCCTTCCTTTCTTTCTCAGCAAATATTACTAATAATTACAAATTATGCCCCTTTAAATTCATCTCCCTGCATTTTAATAAAATTTTATTTTGAAATTCAAAATTTTAATTTTTTATCACCATGTAATTTTTGTCTATTGAAAGTTTACTCTTGATAAATTAAAAAAATAGTAAGCTAACATTATAAGATTTAACTCCCATGAACCTCAAGTGACAAATCTCATAAATGGTCAGTTTGTAATATGCACCAGTTGAAACTCAGAGTTGTGCCACTGACATAGGATAATGTGTGTGTGTGTGTGTGTGTGTGTGTGTGTGTGTACGTATATAGAGAAGAAAAAAAAATTTAGGTAGGCACGTTATTTCATGGTAAAACGGAAGTATAGGCCTATTTCAGGTGAACCATCATCAGTTTCTGTCTGTGTAAAATCTTCTGTACAATAAAGACAGAAGCTGATGATGGTTCGCCGGAAAATAGGCCTATACTTCCGATTTACCATGAAATAACGTGTCTGCCTAAATTTTTTCTTATATTTGCTCTATATGTATTGATATACACATATATTTAGAGCTCACTTAGAGAGTTATCCTACCATTGTATGTACAGGATACCCCTTTGGATTCTTCTATATCTACACCGCATTCAGTCCTGGGTAAAAAAAGTAATCGGCCATCTAACTGTACTGATGAGATGTGATACAGCGAAACAGATCTGTCTGCGGATGACTATTTACGCTCTCACACCCTGATTGAGCACTCTAGAAGAATGGAAAACTTTGAAAAACAGTAGCTACTCTGGCATCTACTTATCATTCATTCAGCAAAGAATTAGAACACTCTCAGCTATTGGGCATGTATAATGATAATATGCACACTAAAAAGTCTGTCTTCTTTTACTGAGCGCCCATAGCTCAGAGGTAGAATTGCCGACTGACGCCAATTCTGTGGGGTTTAAATTCTGGGTTAAAAAGCAATCGGCTGTCTAACCGTACTGATGAACTGTGATACAGCGAAACAGATCTGTCTGCAGATGATATATATATAGGAAAAACTGTTAAAAAGTTGTAAGTTTAAAAATGTATTTTTTTGACAGTATTTGTTTATTTCTATTATTATATTTCAGACCGCCCTAGGACTTTCAACAGAAACAAATCATTTTAAAATTTAAATTTGTGTGTGTGTGTGTGTGTGTGTGTGTGTGAGTGTGTGAGTGAGTGAGAGAGAGAGAGTAGATAGTTATTACTAGTGTTTTAATAACAACATATAGGGCCGCAACCCAGAAGCTTTCAGGCTTCTGTGCCAAGCTTGGCACCAAAACCTGAAAGCTTTTGAGTTGCAGTTCCATCTGACATTATTCTAACACTAATAATAACTATATCTCTATAAAATCTCTCCTTCTGTATTGAGCACTTTATAAAAAGCAATAATTACCAAACTGGAATATATATCCATTAGTGTCTACAACTTATATATGCTCAAATTCTAAATTTCTATCCAAGATTCTTTCTTCTAAATATTTTCCTACTCTGTATTGTCTGAAACTGAAAATCAATCAAGGGTGTATTTCCATGATCTCCTCAATGAGAGAAAGCGAAGTGAAAGGGACATCTGGCCTAGCAATTACTGAAGAAAGCATTTTCCTATGCAAGGAATTTGTTTTCTCATTTTATGTTTGAAGTACAAGGTTCTTCAAGGGAGGTCTAAGAAATGATAGCCTGGAGTTATTTGGATCGAGGGCTGGAAGAATGGAATCAGATACCAAAAACAAAGAATTGGTGCAGAGATAGAAAAAAAAAATCTTGAGGAAAGGAACGAATGAAATGAAACAGAAAAAAAAATACCTAGAGATTTGGTAAATAAAGCCAGTTTGATGAACACCAGAGAAATTAGACAGTTGCTAAGTTGAGTCAGGCACAAGGCTGCAATAAATGGAACACCCAGTGAGTGATGTTGCTAACAATGACTTGAAACTAGCCTGTTCACCATCATCCTATATCAAGAACCTAATGGAAATATCAACTAAGCTTTTCTACGTTTGGCACAAGGCTACAATAAAAAGAGTGTCAGTGATGATCTATTCATCAGGCAATGACCAGTAAAAAGAGAAACAAGCATTATAATGATTTAAAAAATACAAGGGGTCTAAAAAAAATGTATGCACACTTTTAGAGTGTATAGCTCAAGTCAACTTGCTTTCTTTTCAGATTTACATGTTATAATTACTAATGTCATCCAGGCTTAGTTTTGAAAAAGAAAGTTCGTCCTGGTATGTTACTGGAAGTATGAAAATTTAATTGAATTTCAAAGATGATATTGAATAGAGTATCATTCATGTGGTTTAGAATCTCTAGAATTAGTTTGAAACTGATGGTACTGCCCATGATGTCTACAAGAACCGTTCCAGAAGAGCACGAACATTAACCACACAAATCAATAAAGCAAAAGAAAAAAAAAAAAGAAAAAAGGGGGTCGTGGTGGTGGAAAGTACAAAATCCAAGAAACTTATCGAAATACTGATTGTTGTTTGTGTGCATTGTATTAGGAATAACTATAAAAAAGGGGGTCAAAAGTTACCTCCCCTAGACCATTCAAGGGAGTCTGTTCCCCAGCTAATAGGTGCATGCTGGGAGACAAGGAGAGGGGACTTCCAGGTAGAGGCTAGCAAACATGGCAGGCAGAATTTTGCCACGCTCTCTATAAACACCTCTTTGTTCAACAACCACAACTGTTCGCTGTACTCATGTTTCCACAATAATAAATTCCCTAGTTATTTCCAATACTCGGCGAGTGTGTCATTTTTCTATTACCGTTTTATTTTGTCATGTTAAAAATATAACACATTGTCAACAATATCACAAGGGATATTAATTTGAAAATGTGCAATGACAAAATCTTAAGTGCATACATTTATAATACCGTCTTCATATGCATTATTAAATTAGAAATAGTTGGTTCTAGTTGCCTGAATGATTTCTTGAGAGAGCTTTAACATGTGTATGTTGCGTTACATTTCAGATCAAAAACCAGGTTTGTTGACAGGTTGCAGCTTCTTCTAGTCAAATGGTTATAACTTAAAAATTATCCTTCAACCAGATTGTTACTCACAAGTGAAAAACAATTTATAGCCATAAACCAGATATTATTCTTGGGTTGTAACCCGCTATAAGCGAGTGAAGTCAAGATGAAGCGTGAGTGATGGATGGAGGGAGGGGGGTGCACAGTCCAGCTGCAGTCTTCCTCGTCAGTTCTTCGAGGCCTGCTTCATCCAGTCTGTGATTTTTTGCAGGATGGTTAGTTTTATAGAAACAATTTTTATTTTTGTCTTGTCAACTTCATTTAAAAAAATGTAATTTATCTGCCTTCCATGACACTCTCTCTATTTGAGCCTCTTACTCTGTACTTTGAAGTTGACTTCACTTACATTGATCGAATGTAAAGGTTCTGTATCCATTTTGCCATGGGTATAGCTGACTTATATTGATAAGTGTCTATACATTTTTTATTTTATTTTTTAAGATCTCTAGTATATTATCTTCTCACTGTTAATATTAAGTGAAGCAAAAGGTTCCCAGCATTTTTTTTTTTAAAACTTTAGACAAAATACAACTCTGGAAATTTTTGCAAAGGGGGGGAAAAAAAAAGAAAGAAAAAGATTTCTCTCAGATATAACATCCTGTGAAAAAAAAATAATTTTCTCACATCTGGAGATTCAATTATTTTAAGTATAAGGTGTAAGGGGAAAAAAAAAAGTAACACACACACACAAAATTGTGTGTTTTTTTAAAAGTCATTGCAAAAAGACGGTTTGAAATCATGGTCAAGTTTTGACAATTTTAGGCAAATCTCATTGTAATACAAATGAAGTGCTAAAACTGACAAAATTTTCCTTAACATAAGCTCACATCTTTAATTCCAATTGAAGAAATTACAGAACATGATTTTTGAAGTAACTGGTGCACTTGGGACACCATCTAGAAATTGGAAGAGTGCATAGGAAAAATTAGAATTGAAACCAAGATTGTAAACCTCCATAAAATTGACATCCCTTCATTCTACAAGGATACTCTCAAAAGTTTTCGAGCTGTGAGGAGCCTTGTTAACACCATCCTCAAGAACAGAATTTCCATTGACAATGTGGCAATACTGTACACCCTTGTGTAAATTAATTTAAACAACTGCTTTAGTTTCTTAGTCAGTTTTAGACTCACTAGATTGACAGGGTGTAATTGATTTCTATTTTTTCCTCAAGTCATTTGCAGTGGTGTGCAGTAATATAAATCTATTTTTGGAGTGTGTGATTAAATTTGGTTTTGAAAAATATTGCTTCATCCAAGATTGTATCCAATTTTTATTATACCCAGAAACTATTGACTTGACTGCCGATTAGTAGTCCTACAGCCATTGTCTGAGATGGAAGTTACTCCAAGGAAGCGTACAAAAATTGTAACGCTGCATGAACACACTGGCAAGCCTTACAGAGAGATTGTAGATCTTATGCCAGCCCTTCAACTGCCATTTGTGTCATCAAAGCCAAGAAAAAAACTGATCCATCCGTAAAAATGTAAAGGAAAATGCGGTTGAAAGAGTAAAACAATACCAAGAGACAAAGTATACATGATCAGGAAAAGTGTTAAAGATCCTAGGAAAACATTATTCGTTTTGTTTCAATAAATTTGCACAAGGGTGTATGTACTTGTGTATAAGCTGACTTTATATATAGTGCAACCCCCTGAAATTTTTTGCATAAATTTTAACCCGTCCAGAAAAAGTTTACCTGCATATCATGCAACCAGTTAACAAAATTGCATGATTTTTAATCTCTTTAAAAAAAAAAAAAAAAAAAAAAAAAAAAGAAAATCATTAAAACCACACTATACTCAAGTATATGATAATAATAACAAGAGAATTTAACGGTTTTTCTTATTTGAATTTTCTGATGAATTTTAATTCTTCAGTTCATGATTGAACAATCTCATGCCAAATTCTATGACAATAAACTATGCGTAGAAATTTCCTTATTGTGTTGTTAAATATTGGAGCTTAATTTTAACAAAATATTCTAATCTAAATCTAATCTATCTAAATACAAATGTATTTATAAATAGGAACTTTGTCTGTGTGTGTGTGTCCATTAACTATAGACTCCAAAACGGCTGAACCGATTTTCTTGAAAATTTACACAGTTGTACTATAAGCATCTGTGAGTGTTCTTAGCTAGATTTTGTGTCAAGGTACCCCCGATAAATATTGAAAATCGATAATTGAAAAAAAAAAAAAAGAAAAAAAAAAAAAAATCGGGTTATAGAAGGAGTGGTCTGATTTTAATCAAATTTGATACACTTATAGACAAAGACATAAGAAATGATATTCAGAAGTTTCAAGGTTGCAGTTCTATCCTTGGATGACTTATTTGACTCCGATATTGGAAATCAATACCCCAATATCCTACCAGGTCTGATCAAAATCAGTTTTTCAGCCCTTTTATCTTAGAGCCAAACCCAAAGCAAAAACTAAGTAGGTATAATTGTAGTTCTTAGTCTCAGCCATGATACCATTTACTCAGAGGACTTATTTAGCCTTCAAAATTCAGTTTACAACGAAAAAAAACTTATTTGATATCGATACCAGGAAATTAAAATTTGACTTACATCCATTCATTTTTCTTTCAGTGTACAGTTTCACTTTAACTGGAAACAAATATTGCTTTTTAGTCTTTCGTGTCAACGTCCAAAGAGTCTGAGCTTCAGGACCATGGATTAGTTTTAAAGCTTTCATTATACCCGAGCAACACCGGGCTATACTGCTAGTACCAATTATAAATATGAATGGTGGTCATTATTTTAAGAAGTGGGTACAAATAAAATGGTTTGAAACTGACAACTTTTATTTTTCCTTCTCTCTCTTTCATTGATTCATATATCTTGTCATTCTAGCAATCAAAATCGTATAGTCCATTATTTATGAAATATTGTCAGGAGATACTAAATACTTCTATCTTCCCTTCTTTCTATTCATATAAACATTTTTGTCTTTGATGTATTTGAACAAATATAACACAATTGAGAAATATAATCCTGCTTGCTGTCGACATAGTCTTACTGAATTCTGTAGTCAGGACATAAAGCTTGGTTCCAGCTTGCTCTCACTAACTCACTTTCTTCTGACTTTATTGATGATTCTCGGTGTCAGTATTTGAACAAGTCAACGTCATATTTTGGACAGGTCTGTTCATCTTTACAACACATTCCTCTTAATTATTATTTGAAAATAATTCAGCAGACAATGTTATTTATGGTAAATGTTTTTTTTTTTTGGCAATTATTTTACTTGATTTCTGTCTTTTGATACTGTGCATCTGAAAAATGGCACTTTTATCACGGTCGTCATAGATTCTTTCATTTTCTTACTGAAACCAATCAATGTCTTCTCTGCTTTCCCTAGGTTTCAAGTAATTAATAGTTCATTACTTATGATGTATTGGCTGGGTATAAAGGCCGTACTAAATAACAAAGGGAGAGACAAGCGCAATTAAATGATGATGATTTTAATGCAAAAAAGATTTTAGGCACTAAATATATATATCCCAGAATTGAAATCTTACAACTGATTTTTGTTACTTTCTTAAATTATTTTTCTTAATCTATCAGTTGGATGGGGAAAGTGATTTAAGTTTGTAACAAAAATACTTAAATTCCGATAAAGCACATTTCAGTGCTCTTTCTAATGACAAAGAACCATTGCATAATAGTAACAAAACCTTATCTTGGAAATTCAATTAGAAAGACGGTCAAAGGGTACAGCAGTTGAAATGTTTTGTTAAGGCCAACAAAGAAGCAGTGTTTAATAGTAACAAGAGCTTATCCTAAAAAAAAAAAAAAAATTACATGTGTTTTTCTTTTCTGTTGGAGTTAAAAAATCTGTAGATTGCAATTATTTTGCAGGAAAAATAAGGCTAACAACTCTCATAATTGGCTTTATCTAAATAATTTTATAATCATTCATTCATTTTATGCCACCAAATAACTTTGATTAGCTTTTAATGCTTGGAAACTATATGCGAGTTCGGTCAAGTAATCAATTTTCTAAAATTATCTTTCAATTTTACGACAACTGAGAAAAGAAAAACAAAAAGTTTTATAGTATGTAAAATGTTTTTTCTCCTAACGATCTCCTAAATAACTGTAAGCCTTATACAGCGAAGGTCAGGCTTGGGGTCAAACTTAGTGTGACTCATACAATTTAACAATCTGCAGCAACTTTAAAATGAATATATATGCCATATTACTAACAGAGTGAGACTTTGCGACCACAAAAGAGAATTCTCATTACACTGTTTCTTATTGTATTAGGAGCTGAAAGTGACACTTATTTTTAACTGCCTTGCAATACTCTCAACAGCAAGGTGGCATTTCCCACCTATTCAAAGACGTTAACAAATGCTCAGAAAATTTTTACTTGTGAGATTTCAAAAGAAAGAAAGAAAGAACATTTTTCCTGTTGTGTTGATTTTGTTAAAATGATTTAGACATGGAGGATGAAATTCCGACATTTGGGGAAAGAAATTGGATTCATTTTCACTGAAACATAATCAGAAATTCTTTTATCGGGGAACCAAGTTTGAATTCCAGTTGAATTCCTTGCATTCACTTTTGCACAAATACCCTTGGGAAAGGTATTAATCTATCTCTTCCCTCCAATTATGGGTTAAATAATAGGACAGATTGGGTTCTATAACTTTGGCGGGCAACCAGTCTACCACAGAAAGCAATGGCAACCTACTGTGGGATAATCTTCTGCCCAGTCAGACATGTCTCTTTCAAGACATGATCACCCAAAGCATGTATCAAGTATGACATTTAACTGAGTGATGTCACCAAACATTTTACTGCAGCTGCTGTTGTTGAACCTTTGCTGTCACATCTTTTTTTATTAAAAAAGATTCGCCTGTAGTCAGAATCATTAAGTCGATGCAAACAATCCTTTCCTTTCGTTGTATAGTTTGTGCTTTGCCGGGGTTAAATATCATTTTGAATTCATAGTTTTTCTTCTCTTTGACCCGTTGCCACTCAAGTCTGTAGGATCCGGCCTGTACTATTTACATTAGGGGTTGGAGAGGAGAAAAGTTGGATTCATACTCCCACCCACAAGGATACTAGGATGTAAGTGAATGTAATGAATTTGACTGGAATTAAAAGTCAGCTCTCCAATTCCTTAATCTGAGCTGCCATCCATTATGCTAACATGCCTCAAATGCTAGGCCACCGAAAGAGATACTCATAGTCTAGCATATATGTTGATACCTCCAGTTGTCCAACTATCCAGTGTTCCTCTTTATCTAGTATTTTGACATCATTCTATAGACATTGATGGTTATCATTTCCCTCCATATATGATCAATCATTCTCGATTTCATTGCAGAGGGGCTTATTTTCTGTGAAAACAGAATAGCCTATTTGAAATCACAATTTTCAAATAGAAATTGTTTTATAAAATCTTTAATTATCCTTTTTTTTTTTTTGTCTTGGTAACACATATATTTTACATTTTTTTTTACAAGTATTACAATGAATGAATGTGCTTTGTGGTACAGTGAATATCAGCTCGGAATGAGAAATCACAGTAGCCGAGATGGAATTCCAGTTAAATTCTTTGCATTCACTTACACACAAATACCCTTGGGAAAGGTATTAATCTGTCTCTTCCCTCCAGTTATGGGTTAAATAACAGGACAGATTGGGTTCTATAGCCTTGGCTGGCAACCAGTCTACTGCAGAAAGTAATGGCAACCTACTGCAGGATAATCTGCCCAGTCAGTCAAGTTTCTATCGAGGCATGATCGCATAAGCGTGTATCATGTATGGCACTTAACTGACGGATTACAATGAAGCAAAACCAAAATTCTATACTGAAAATGAAGGGAGTGGGGAAAATGGAATTTATAGAGTAAAAAACAAAAACAAATTATAAACTAAAAAACAAAAATGGAATTCCCTAAAACTTGAAATGTAAAATTAGTCCCTCTATCATTGTCTCATCATTCCATAGACATTGATGGTTATCATTTCCCTCCATATATGATCAATCATTCTCGATTTCATTGCAGAGGGACTTATTTTTTGTGAAAACAGAATAGCCTATTTGAAATCGCAGTTTTCAAATAGAAATTCTTTTTTTTCTAGCAATCAGATTTGCCAATTGCCGTTTTTATTTGTTACTAGGTTCACCTTTCCTAACTCACCTGTCCACCCCCACCTGATAGACATCAAAGGATAAAGTCAGTAATGTTTTAATACACCCACCTTACCTACTATCTCTCTCCAGTCTTATAAACACAGTTTACAGAATTTAATTTTACTCTGAAAACTGAAATTATATATACATGAGTGACACTGGAAACCACAAAATAGATTAAACAGGTTGCTTTCACACTGAGGTCATTTGCGGTAATTGGAATCCAAAAAGGGACAATAAGGTCATTATTGGTCTTATCTTCTAATATAGAAACTTTTCTATTGTGCTTACAACTGTATTTGACTAAAATGTTAGCAAAGTTATTTTTTCTGATGTCTCTCATATTGAAAGAAACAAAGAATGACTATTCAAACATTTTGGACTTTATGCTCACCTCATTTAATTTTTTTTAGTTGTCTGTGGTACTATTTCTCTGTAGATCTTGTCACTTTCAATTAATTTTTATTTGGGATTGCAGCATCCTTTGTAAAGGTTGTCTTGGAAACTAATCATTGATTAAGGGATGAAGTATGAGGTTTAAAACCCTATCAAATTAGAGCAACTTATCCAATGGGTGCATAAAATTTTTAATTTTCCTTTTCTTTTGTCTTAGTAACATTTCTATATTTTTACAAGTATTACAATGAATGTGCATTGTGGTACAGTGAATACCACCCCACAAAAAATGGTTAGGTGAATATAGCAGGTGGGTAAAACAGAGTTTAAAAATCCCCGACTCATGATAATCTTGTTGCTTGTGGTATTGCGTTGTCAAAGAAAAGAAAAATAATTTTGCTATTGAAGAGTGCAGGTGCTTTTTGAACAAGCTATTATATATATATTGCAGCTACTGAATGTACAATTGTGCTTATAGTGTTTCATTGCATTTTAAGAACTCTAAATGTATAATACCCAGTTGATCCTATTATATGTACAACATTATCTTTCTTCTATAAAGATCAGTTTTTTTGGGGGGGTCCATTGTAGAAATTTATCCTTGCCTGGATTTAATAATTAGTAACTTCCATATCTTCTTTGGTTTAATTAACACCTTTAATGCCAAAATTGTTTAACCCATTAGTGCATGGCTTCCAAATTTTTTTTAGAGAAAGTGTTATCTAAATGTTAAAACGTGCTAGCCTTAAGATTATTATTAGACAAAGTAGATTAGGCAAAAAGAGTTGAAGTTTTATAAAAACTTTGCAATAATGGTTTCATTTATTGGGTTTGGGTTTGAGTTTTGTTTAACAGCATATCAACACCTCTGTGGATTATTTAATGCCAAAAAAGTAGAGTTTGAAGGCATTTTTTTAATGTTTGGTTATAGTAAGAAAGTTGATTTAGTCAGATTTTGACAAAAAAATTTATTTTTATTTTATTTTAAAAAACTGAAGATGTCTTCTAGTTTTGTATTCAAAAATGTATTGCTGGAATTTTTTTTTCCTAAAAAAAATGTGTAATGGCAATAATATTTTTTCTTAAAAAAATATATTGTTGGTAACATTTTTGCATTCAAAAATGTATATTTTTCTATAAAAGTCTCTCTCTCTCTCTCTATATATATATATATATATATATTTCTATAAAAGTGTATTTTTATACTTTCATGGTGTTTTGACCCCAGTTTGGGGGTTAGCTATTTACCCATAGCTAACAGGTGCTACCACTCCGGGTCAGGGTAGACCTTGGAACAACAGCAATTAAGAGGTGGTACCATGCTCCTCACAACCTCCCAATCAGAGGCCTTGCTGCCGGATGCAGTTTACCGTCATACCCAGGACCGCTATTATTATTGAATATATGATATAAACCCTTCAGGGAGAGAAAGTTCCTCGGCTCAAAGAGCTATAAATTAGTTTTGAAAAAGGCAAGCAACTTTTAATCTGATTTGTTTTGCACAATAGTTGTCCGTGCATTTCTCCAAAACACCCTCATGGGCACTGTATATGCATCACTTTTCAGCCAGCCACACTTGAAAGAAACTGATCTATTAATCCTCATTAGTAGATGAGAAGATAATTAAGCCGTAATAAACTGTGGGAATTATCACTTGCTTTTCTAGAGTGGCAAAAAAAAAATAAGGGTCATGCAGAAAATGGTGACACAGATGTAAATGGTAAACACGGACCTAAGAGCAAGTCGAGAGATGCCTAGAGGTTGGCACTGTAAGTAGTGGTTGGGTGCATTTTCTTTTATTTATTTCAATGGAAAACCATTCATTGGAACAAGGGCTGTATAGCGATTATAAATGTTAATTTTATCTGATCCTTCACAGCCCCCACAAACCCATTCATGAACCCCAGATTAAGAAACCCTAGTCTAGTGGGGGTCACAGTAACATTGGTGAAAGTATTTCGGTAAATTTTTGTTTTGTTCCCTGAAGGCCTTTATCCCTTCAAATCTTTCCAAAACATCCCTATTTCTGTGCAAATGTATATGCTGAACTCAAATCGATAATTGTTTATGAAGAAACCTACCTTTTTTCATGTTATCGAGCAGAAAAATATGGAACTTCTCGTCGCTGTTTATTTCACCCTCTAACCACGGTTCAAAAATGTTATTCACTGCAGACTGACTTCACGTGTAGTTTTCCGATTTTTCGGCCTTTTTTACTTCCTTTTTGCAATTAGTACACGGAAGACGAGTTCCGAAACCTAACAAATCGCAGATTAATTGCTCAAAGGGAGTAAAAATGCCAAAATAATTATCCTACGCCTTAATTCATTCAGCGGT
Source organism: Ascarosepion bandense (assembly GCA_037127315.1). Classification (NCBI taxonomy): domain Eukaryota; kingdom Metazoa; phylum Mollusca; class Cephalopoda; order Sepiida; family Sepiidae; genus Ascarosepion; species Ascarosepion bandense. The sequence goes on along the minus strand of JBBBDQ010000375.1, from coordinate 3,602,472 downwards.
GAATCAGATATGAGAACAGTGGTAAGGGATGAGATATAGTCCGATTTATTTCTGGTCAATAACATTAAAAAAAAGGTTCACGTGTAGTTTTCCGATTTTTCGGCCTTTTTTACTTCCTTTTTGCAATTAGTACACGGAAGACGAGTTCCAAAACCTAACAAATCGCAGATTAATTGCTCAAAGGGAGTAAAAATGCCAAAATAATTATCCTACGCCTTAATTCATTCAGCGGTGAATCAGATATGAGAACGGTGGTAAGGGATGAGATATAGTCCGATTTATTTCTGGTCAATAACATTAAAAAAAAAAGGTCGGTTTCTTCAATGAACAATTATCGATTTGAGTTCAGCATATATATTTGCACGGAATTAAGGATGTTTTAGAAAGTTTTGACAGGGTAAAGGCCTTTGGGGGAACAAAACAAAAATTTACCAGTATTTCTTTTAGATTCTCTACAACTTCTTCGAGACTCATCAGTGTTATTTGTTCTCGATATTTGGAACCGAACATAGATGAGTAGATTCCAAGAATGGTTTGTCATTGCTTGGTGCCAGTTTATTTCTAATTAAAAGTGCTCCATCTCTCCCAAGTTTTATTCTAATGAACCTTACTTGGAAATTAGAGATTTAACTTGATCTTGTAGTCAACACTTTAGTTAGGCAAGTAGTAAGTCAGCTTGCAATGTCTTGCTTGCTCGTTTAAAATAGCGACACCATTCTTGTTGCACTAAAAAGAGGAAAAGTGCCAGTGATTAAATTTTAATCTTGCGTTTGCAGTTAATTGTTGGGTAAACTAAAGGCAAATTCACCAAGCGAATCAAGTTTGCCACTAGACAACTAAACTAGTGCTTACAATCAAAGGGAAAATTGTTGATCCCTTTAATAACAGGTTTAATAAAGGTTTCAGTGTGCTGGAATACTGTATTGGCTTTGATTTAGTGCCTAGTAGGTGAGGCATGTTAGCGATTATAGGATAAAAATCTCAATGAAGGGCAGTTCAGTTTATACTCATGTTTGCAAGTATCCATTTGGAAGCATGGATGTTAGTGAGAAAAACAGTCAGCACGCTAGCCTGTTTATCTTTACTTTGCATTTATATTTACTGGAAAGGCATGAACCAACTTATTTCTTTGATTTTTACCATCATCATACATCTTGAAAAAATGTCTCATCCTTTACATGTTGATTGAAAAAGATGAGAATATGTGGTTTGCACAACAGGATGATATTTAAAAGCAGTTCAATCCATTGGAGATAACTGTTTTGAACCATATCGCCTTTGTAATAAAACATAATCAAGAACTGTGAGTATTCTACTCCAAGAAATATAAAATAGGGGCCACTTATTCCCTAAAAGTAAGGGTAGAGGAACGGCCAAAGGCTATATTTCAGGGAGAGATACTGAAATGAGGTATGTTAACATATGAAAGGAAACAGCTAAACACCACCACCTGTGGAATAAAGTTAATATAATTGATTGATGTTTTACAGGGTGTAAACGATAAATTGGCAGTAATTTCAATCTGCAATTTAGGTTTTTTAAAGCGGCATTATCGATCTGAAATGTTAGTTTCTGTACTCTTTAGAGTCTGAAGTCCAGATTAGCCACCTAAAAATACTAACAAAATGAGTACCAGTGTAGAATTTAACCATAGAATGGTTATTACTGAATTGTTCCGCGCCGGGCATAAGACGTCTGACATCATCAGAGACACTTGCTATGCTCCTAAGGACTATTTATCGTGTTGTAGCAAACTTAAGAGAAGGTAAAGACATGCAAAGGAAGGCTCACAGTCCGAGAAGTGATAAAATCCGCACCAGAAGGTTTCTCAGTGGCTTGAAACGATCCTTGCAGCAAATCCATCACAGTCAATGGCTGACTTGGCGAAAAAGTGGAATGTGACCAAAACGACCATTTTTAATGCAGTACGGAAAGATCTTGGGATGAAGTCATATTGCAGACAATGTCATAACATTCTTACAGTGAAATCTAAGACCATTTGTAAAAAGAGAAGCTCCTTGCTACTCAATCACCTGAAACACCATGGTGAGTACGGAGATGTTACCCATCTCCGTGCTGACTAGGCTTGACATTCCTTAACTTTCAGTGATTGGACAAGATAATTGAGACCAATACTGGAAGATGAGTGAAAGAATCAGCACATGTGCTAGCCATTGAAGATCTTAGTAGACCCAGCATAGAGATAAATACCATCCAAAGCCTCTGCCGAATCTATTAACTCTCACCATAAAAACTAGTATCAATTATAAAAATTAAAATAAATCATTGATTGAGAGAGAGAGAGAGAGAGAGAAGTATTAGTTATAGATTTTTAAAAATACATTATTGATTAGAAGTTTTTCTGTCAAATGACTGTCATAAGTGATACATGCTTAGGTGATCATGTCTTTCAATTCATGACCAACGAGGCAGTAGATTTTCTCACAGTAAGTTGCCAACCAAGGCTATAGGACTCCGTCTGTCCTGCTATTCAACCCATAGCTGGGGTAGACAAAGATGACATCGATTCATACTTTCCACAAGAGTATTTGCGTATAAGTAAATGTAATGAACCTAACTGGAATTTGAACTTATACCAGACATCTTAGGTTTCTACTAAATATATATGATTTATAAAAATCCATTATTGATTAGAAGGTTTCTAGCCATAATCCATTAATGTCCACTATTCAAAAATGGGACAATTGGCATTAATAGATTAAGAAAGAGCACTTAGAAAAAAAGAAAAAATGCAAGATGGTGGTTTATCCCTGGTTTAGGATTGAGTTTCCGAATCCTTTTAATGTTTACTATACTCTATATTAACATATCTGCCTATAATGCTGAATTATCATTAATCTTTTTTTTTTTTTTTGCAATAGTTGTAAATTGATTTGTCTATCATCCAGTTCACACTCCTCCTTTGTCTTTTGAAAAGAAGTAGAGGTTTACCTCTAGCGTCCTGTTTAGGATTGGGTTTACCCTTCCTTCTAAATTCTTTTCCCATCTTTTCCAGTGACCCCTTGCGTCTTGGTGGCATTATGACCTTGGTTGGGGATAGTGCCTCATACTCTCTAACTATTTACCTTGAGTGGCTTTTGGGCCTTGTACAGGGTATACATCATTGTAAAAAACATATTTCAAGAGAATTTCAGCATTGATCTTTTCAAATATTCTGAAATAAATATTTTGAATATTTTCTGTTATCTTTGGTTTTATTGAGAGAAAGATTATTTCTTTTAAGTGATTTACTTCCAAGCGAGTAAGGAGTGGTGTTACAGTTGGGTCATAATCTTAAAGAGAAAAACTTAGGATCTTTTATCAAAAGAAATCTAGAACATTTTGTTTTTAATGGCATCTCGACTAGCTGGACAGCTTTATCTTATATTGCAACTACCTCAAACATTTTTAATAGCACTAAGAATCTCTAGAACACCACAGGAATAAAAAGAAAGAAAACTAATTTATATTCTATAAAATATAAATTTAAAGTTCTTGGCATCTCGTCTCCTTCATGTGCATGGGTAGTCAGTCAGTTAAGTGCCATACGTGATACACGCTTGGGCGATCATGTCTCGAAAGAGATATGACTGACTGGGCAGAAGATTATCTCGCAGTAGGTTGCCATTGCTTTCTGCGGTAGACTGGTTGCCAACCAAGGCTATAGAACCCAATCTGTCCTGTTATTTAACCCATAACTGGAGGGAAGAGATGGATTAATACCTTTCCCAAGGGTATTTGCGCGTAAGTGAAAGCAATGAATTTCAGCTGGAATTCAAACTCGGCTACCCGATTTCTCATTCCGAGCTGATATCCACTGCGCCACAACGCACATCTGCTGGGTAATAGCATCAATGTAAAAATGACATTTTGGAAACCACACTCTGCATTTAATAATTAGTAAGTTTCTTCGGTTTAATTAACTCCTACTAAGCCATATCGATAAAATTGTCTGAAAATAATTATTAAAAAAAAACATTTATTTGAATTGTAAATTGTTTGAATTAAATTATTAGAGCATAACTTGAAATATATATATATTTATGTGTCAATGTGCTCGTTATAAGGGATACAGTATATGTGAATATAAAAGTGAACATTGAAATCAACAGGTGACAGTGTTTCATGTTTAAACACAATTGTAAGGCCGTATGTTATGTTTTGGATCGACTAGTTAGTGGTGCATTATGGGTAGATTATTATGTTAATGGTTATTTGGGTGAGCAAGTAAGGGTTATGTCTTAAATTAATCTACAAGCTATTGAGTGGAAATAATTGTGGATCCAGATCCAGCTTTGTGTCTATTTGATAATGTTTGTTAACTTTTTAAAAAATTTGTTTATTATTTTATTGTTGGTTGTTATTACGTTTACTTGTATTTATTTATGCCTTCAGAGTTTGTTAATTTGTTCATCATTTACTTAATTTGTTTATTTTATTTTTTTTACTTATTGTTGCTTGTTTTAAGTTTTGACTTTTTAAGTAATGTAGTAAGAATTTGTTTCCATTTTTGCATTTTGAGGAGCTCTGATCATTTATTTAGTAATTTGTGTTAGTCTGGGAAGCTATAATTATTCTAAAAGTTACCCGAACTTCTCATGGATCCATTAATAATCATATTAAGATAATTCTTGAAAGGATAAAGTAGTCCATTTAATTACAATATAACCTAAAGTTTGATTTTCAACCAAGTCAAAATATATCTATATCAGAGTACTTATAAAAAATAAAAATTGTATTGTCTTATCCATTGGTAAGAAATTGTTCAAAGAAAAAAAAAGGAAAATCTAGAGAGAAACAAAGCACGGGGGGGGGGGGGGGGAATTCCATCAGAAACACTGATGGAGGCAACATTTTTTTTTAACAATTTGGAAAACAGGAAGACACAACTGAAATGGTATAAATCAGGATTTCTTTCCGCACCCCTATAGTGTATCAGCTTGATGACACAGTGCTGACAGCAGACATGGGGGGGAAAAAAAAAAAAAAAAAATGCAGGACCTCCTACAAAAGGTAGCAAGAGAAAGTGAGAAGTCGTTGTCTTGCGGCCTTGGCCGAGATAGAACCCACTATACCCCTCCAGTATTCCCTGTGTATTTGGAACCCAGGCACAATTTGTAGCAAAATTCATAATCTTGTCAAATAGCTGAATACTTGATGCTTCGCCAGGGCTACCAAGGGTGTTTTTATTGTGACACCAACACTAGATGGGTTGCCTCCAGGCCCCATCCAGTTATTTAACCCATAACTGGAGGGAAGTGACGGATTAATACCTTTCCCAAGGGTACTAGTGCTTAAGTAAATGCAGGGTACTCAACTGGAATTCAAACTCAGCTCACCCATTTCTCCTTCCAAGCCGACATCCAATGCACCACAATGCACATCCGTCACTGAACACTTACACCGCCTGGTATTCCTAAGCGGTCACCCATCTAAGTACTGACCAGGCTCAATGTTGCTTAACTTCAGTGATTGAATGAGAACCGGTGTATTCAATGTGATATGCCGTAAGCTAAGAAGAAAGTGAGAAGGAAAGGACTGAGCATATACTTCAAGAAAACTAAATGTATGGTCATCAGTAAAAAGGAAACCCCAAAATACCAATTACAGATCAGAGAAACTAAAATAAGACAAGAAATTTAAATACCCAAGAAGTGTTCTGACAGAGGATGGAAAGTATGACATTGAAATCTAGACGCATTGGCATTGTTGCATTTCAAAAGCTAACTAGAGTACTGAGAGACAGGAAAATCTCATTGGAAACAAAGGAAAGAGTGCGGGACTGCTGTGTGATGTCTGTCCTTCTCTATGTCAGTGAAGGTTGTATGATATCAAGTTTGAGCTTTGTTTAATGGCATATCAACCTATGTGGGTTATTTAATGCCAAAAAGGTGGGGTTTTAAGGTTATAGTGAGAAGATTGATTTAGTCAGATTTTAATAAAGATTTTTTTTGTTTTTATTCTTTTTTATTTTAGAAAACTGAAAATGTATTTTATTTATGTATTCAAAAATGTTTTGCTGAGAATAATTTTTTCTTTCAAAAAAATGTGATGTGGTAATAATTTTTTTTTTTTTCAAAAATGTATATTTTTCTATCAAGTATTTTTATACTTTCATAGTGTTTTGACCCCAGTTTAGGGGTTACTATCTGCCCATAGCTGGGACCTTAACAAGTGCTACCACTCTGGGTCAGGGTGGACCTAGGAACAACAGAAATTAAAAGGTGGTTCCATGCTCCTCACAAACTCCCAATTGGAGACCTTGCTGCTGGATGCAGTTTATCGTCATGCCCAGGACTGGATGATCTCAAGGATGAGGGAAAGGCACAAATCAACAGAAATGTGGTCCTACAGAAAGATGCTGAGGATACCATGGATCGAACATGTTAGCAATGGTGAGGTGTTGGAGAGGATGTAAATGAGATGAAAACTCATACTTATCAGGAAGAGACAGCTGAGGTTCCGGGGACATGTAATGAAGAAAGAAGGGCCTGGAGAATCTAATACAGAACGGATAGAAGGAAAGAGAGACAGGGGAAAGCAGCAAGAGATATATTCGATAAGCTTGAGCAAATGGATAGCGGAGCAGGGTTCGGGAGAGATACCAGAGGGAAAATATTGAGAGCGACAAGAGACAGGGCCAGGTGGAAGTCCAAGATCGCCTACATCCTGAAAAAACACAGCCCATGAAGAATCAGCTTATTAATTCCTTTTATTTTTTTGGCAACCATTCAGATGTACTTCTTAGGAAAGCCTCAAACTTTATGACAAGAAAATAAAGAGATCAGTAGACAGAGAACTTCAGGAATATTTGGTCATGTCATCCTAGTTTTTATATATGTATAAAAAGAGTTATTAAAAATTGCCTGAAGAAACCACTCATGGCGGAAACCAAGGTAGCGAAATAACTTGTTTAAAAATGAAAAAAATATTCAAAAGTTCTACAATATAATTCTATAGAACACTTTTTAATACAAATGTATACTGGTCTAACCCTATTAGAACCAAAAACTAAATATTAAACAATCAAAATATATATATATATATATATATATATATATATATATATATATATATATAGCCATCCACAGACAGATCTGTTTTGCTGTATCACAGCTCATCAGTACGGTTAGACTCCGATTGCTTTTTAATCCAGGACTGAAACCCGACCGAATTAGTGTCTGTCGGCAATTCTACCTCTGAGCTATGGGTGCTTGATAGACTTTTTAGCATGTATATTATCATTATACATGCCCAATAGCTGAGAGTGTTCTAATTCATTGCTGAATGAACACACACACACACACATATATATATATATATATATATATATATATATATATAAAACGTAGAACACTTGGTATGTTATCCTGTTAAATTCCAATAGAGACGAACTCAAAAAAAACTCAATGTGAAATTCATTTATTTAATTTAACAGAGTAATATAATTTAGAAAAAATTTTGGTTTACTACAATTTCAATGGGTAATACATATTTCACCACACACTGATGACCTGGCGGCTAGCTAGAGATGCTATGTTGTTACTTGATGTTAACATTTATTTTTCGGTATACTGTTCATTTTCTTTTTATTTTTATTTCTTTTTTCTCGTCTTTCCATTTTTTTATCGTCTACTTTTTTTTTTATTTTTTTTTTCTTTCTTTTTTCTATCTTCGGGATTCTTTTTAAATGAGCGAGGAATTTTTTGTAAATTGCCATTACAAATGTCTATTCTAAATATGGACATGTGAGTGTCTGTAAAAAATATTTTGGGGTGATATTTTGAAGATCAACTGTTGTATCACTTGGGTCTGACGAGCCGCCAAGTCATCAGTGTATGGTGAAATATGTATTACCCATTGAAATTGTAGTAAACCAAAATTTTTTCTAAAAAAAATTATATATATAATTTTATTTATTCAGAAATTTAATTTCTGAATATTATTAGCTCTACTTTGTATTGAGCACTTTTTTTTAAAAATAGTGTTTCTTTGGACAAGGAATATTATTCCACCCATACTTGTGTGTATATAAGAGAAAGAATAGAGAAAAAAATCCACAGTTCTTAACATTAAATTAAAAAAAAAAGAAAAAAAAAGTAAAATACAAAGTAGAGCAATATATCATTATGATATTTACTCATCCACCGCCACCCTCTGACCTTAATTTTCTATATAGTGTAGATCTGACATTTACTTGGTTAACCATGACACCCCCACAAGTATATTTTTAATTCAGACTTTATGCCGACCCCCTTTAACTGTTTAGAAAAAAAAAAAAAAAAAAAAGCTAACAATTTGTTTTTATATTTCCTTAAAAAAAATAATTTTTATTTCTAGTTACCAACTATCGCCTGATGAAGTACAATTCATTGTATTGAAACATGAAAGCTTTTGTGTAGTGATGTAAAATGTTTTTATTGCAATTACTTTCTAACTTGTTTCCTTTTTATTAAAGCCTTTTCAAAGATTTAAAAAAAAACATTTGTTCTTTATCTTATCATCATGTTGGATTCTGATCCATATTTGATCTATAACACACACACACACAAAGTACAGTAGAATTTTTTTTATTTCTTTGTTAAAGCCATGACATAAGTAGACAACTGCTTTTTTTTTTTCCTTTTACTTAAATTGCAACAATGTTTACAACTCAAATTTCAGCCATAAAACTGTAAAAGTTAATTTTATGCCTTGAAATAATCAGCTCGTTTTTTTTTCCTGCCACTTTAAAATCTTATCTTCCCAAAATATTCTAAATATGTACTGATAGATATTGCCTATGACTTAGGTTTTGTAGTTATTCAAATGCTTTTAAAATCTGGATAAGATCTGCAGTCATTATACAGCTGAAAAAAGCCACAAGTTTTTGATTTAGTAATAAACTAGCAGTATAGCCTGGTGCTGCTCGGGTGTAATGAAAGCTTTAAAACTAATCCATAGTCCTGGAGCTCAGACTCAGTCTAAAGAATATTTGTGTGAAGTTTGGTGAGAATCGGATAAAAATTGTGGATTTGTATAAAGGACATACAGACAGAGAAACAGATACACAAACATCTTGCCTTTTATATATATATATATAAAATTCCAAGTGAAGAGGACTCAAGGTTTTTTTTATTTTGAGTGCTCTGGCATTTATTTTATTATAAACAGTGCTCAATATAATGAGTATTATAGAGCTTAATACAATATAATTATATGGTTATGTCAATTTCATTATATATAAAAAAAAAAAAAAAAAAAAAAAAAAAAAAAAATCGATATTTATCGGGGATACCTTGACATAAAACCTAGCTAAGAACACTCGCAGACGCTTATAGTACAACTGTGTAAATTTTCAAGAAAATCAGTTCAGCCATTTCCAAGTCTATAGGTAATGGACACACATACAAAGTTCCATTTATAAATAAGTTTAGATTAGATTTAGATATATTACTAACATCCACACAACTTACTCATATTTATGCAAAGATATTTGGTTGCTGACAAAGTTACACTCCTTTAAGTGGGTGTGGAGACTATATTTTTAGTTCACCTGCACAATACTTATTTCTGATTTGATGGTAACTGTCTTAGCAAACTAGTTTCATAGACCATTTATGTTTGATAGTTATTAGGTGCTCTACTAAGTTTACCTTGTGCCAAACTTGAATAAACTTAGTAAATAACTATTACTAGTTTTGGCTTACTCGTCCATACACTACTCTTAAAACTGTTGGGTCAGATAAGTTTCCTGGTCAGTAATAAAAGCAATTCATGAATAACTTTTTTCGGGGGTGGGTTCAAGATTTTAAAGTATGTCTCCATTGTTATAAAGAGAAAGAAATTGTTTCTTTAATTCAAAATACTGATCTATTCCAACTGGATGTCTTAGTGTTTTTATATCTGTCTTAATTCTAGTTGGATTTTTTACTTTTTTTCATGGCCATGATTGTGTAAATGAGCACAAATTCAGGGTTCAATTTTACATTCAATTCAAAAGTTAAATCAGTGGTTCCCAAACTTTTCTTTTCTCTGGGCTGCATTTTTGAGCGAACCTGTACGACCTGCACCCTACTGGGTGCACCCCCAACACCCAAGGTTCCGGTCTTAGAGATCCGCCAGACTTGTCATTGTCTTTTACTCGACCACAAAGTGAGTGCTTTCAATATGGGAGATCGATCTACTAGAACATTGTATGAGAAACTGAGCACCCCTTAAAAATCTTTAAATAGTGAATTTTTTTCCAATTTTTTTTTGCTAATCTGAAAGTTTAGGGTCTAATTGACAACAATGCACTGAAAAAAAAAAAGATTTTACAGGGGGGTGCTGATTGCCCATTTTTGGAATGAAAATTTGCTTGTGCCTCATCAAATTTTACATGATAAAAAGTACACTTAAAAGTAAAAAACAGAGAGGGGGATAAAAGCAAGATAACCACAGATTCAAAGTCAGAACATTATCATTGATAACATTCTCGTCCAATTTGCTGACCCTAGTTACCATATTCTTAATACTTGATAGAGTGCAAAAATATTACAATGGTAAAATCAATCATATATACTGGGATATATTATATTTATATACCGGAACTTGGGCATGCGATTACAAGTAATCCATAATAATATTTAAAATTTTCAAATAATATATATTTTTATCATATGAATTTTTAAAAACTTTTTCTAAATCTTTGGTTGTCTTTCAATCATTCCAATCACCTGCTATCCTCCTCTGCCATACTTATGAGTCATGTGCACTGTTTGGAAACCACTGGGTTACATTGAATAAACATATATCTAGACTCATTTGGTCGAGTTTGTCTTTTTCTGGATATACTGTAAAGTGAACCTGTACAGCAGCTGAAACATTATGGTTTGGTTTGTTTTACAGTATATCAACACCTCAATGTGTTATTTAATGCCGACAAGATTTTAAAATAGATTTCTATGAATAGAATATATATTCTTTGCAAGAAATAAGTTTGTAGATCAGCTTTCTTTGACGTATTTTTGTAAAGTGGTTTTTGTTGAGAGTCAGATGTATTGCTGGTATGTATTTTATTTCCCCAAAAACATACTGCTAGTAATATTCTATTTTCCTTCAAAAATGCATTCCTGGAATTTTCACTATAAAAGCCTATTTTTATGCTTTCATAGTGTTTTAACCCTAGTTTGGGGGGGTTAATTATTTGCCCATAACTGGGACCCTAACTGGTGCTACTACCCTGGGTCAAGGTGGACCTGGGAACAACAGCAACTAAGAGGTGGTTCTATGCTCCTCCAAAACTTCCCAATTTGAGGCCTTGCTGCCAGATGTAGTTTATCATCATACCCAGGACGAGTTTTTCTTTGTCAATGCATGATACTTTCTCAACTTTAAATGGTAACCCCTGAACTTAATGACAACAATATCTAAACTGGGTCAAGATGGACCTGGGAACAACAGCAATTAAGAGGTGCTTCCATGCTCCTCATAACCTTCCAATAAGAGGCCTTGCTGCTGGATGCAGTTTATTGTCATACCCAGGACCACTGAAACATCTAAACTTATTTATAAATGGAACTTTGTCTTTGTGTGTCCCCGTTACCTATAGACTCTGAAATGGCTGAACCGATTTTCTTGAAAATTTACACAGTTGTACTATAAGCGTCTGCAAGTGTTCTTTGCTAGGTTTTGTGTCGAGGTACCCCGGATAAATATTGAAAATCGATAATAAAAAAAAATCAGGTTATAGAACGAGTGGTCCGATTGTAATCAAATTTGATACACTCATAGACAAAGACATAAGAAACGATATTCAGAAGTTTCAAGGTTGCAGTTCTTACAATAGTCCAGAAAAATCGATAAATATATATATATATATATATATATAAAAAAAGGCAAAATGTTTGTGTGTGTATCTGTTTATCTGTCTGTATTTCCTTTATACAAATTCACAATTTTTTTTCCAATTCTCACCAATCTTCACACAAATATTCTTTAAGCTGAGTCTGAGCTCCAAGACCATGGATTAGTTTTAAAGCTTTTGTTACACCCGAGCAATACCGGGCTATACTGCTAGTTATGATATGAATATAGATTAGAACAATAGTTCAAATGTAAATAATGATAACTCTTCATCACAGAAATTTGGACAAAAATCTATCTAATCTTTGGTCTTAATTTTAGCAGTCATTTTAAAAGTAGATCTCTCAAATTAAAACTTTTTCAGGTTAATCATATTCATTCAAAGTTTTTTAATTAGGGCAAAATATAGTGGACACCTTGTTAATTCACTAGTACAACAATTCAGCTACTCAGCTAAGTGCCATACATGATACACTGAATGGGCAGAAGATTTCCCCACAGTTGGTTGTCATTACTTTCTGTGGTAGACTGGTTGCCAATCAAGGCTATAGAACCCAATCTGTTCTGCTATTTAACCCATAGCTGGAAGGAGAAGAGAAGGATTGATACCTTTCCCAAAAGTATTAACATGTAAGTGAATGCAACGAATTCAACTAGAATTCAAACCTGTCTCTCCGATTTCTCATTATGAGCTGAACCACAATGTTTTTAAATGAGGATGGAGTTTGGCATTTCCAAATTAGCATCATTCCTGTGACATTGCTAATTTGAATAATTCTCAGTTTTGTCATACTTCTCATCTAAGACAATCTTGCAGGAGGATGTTTCATTGTAAAGTTAAGGAAAATAGGAAAGATGCAGAAATTTATTTTATTAATGAAATTAAAGGCACTTTAAAAATTTTAAAATCCACTATCGCCAAATCTGTCATGCTATATAAATTCTTGTTGGCATTCTTAAAAATAAAAGTTTGAGTTTTGGTTAACGGCATATCAACCACTGTAGGTTATTTAATGCCAAAAAGGTAGTCTTAAGGTATTTTTTTTTTTTAAATGTTCGATTATAGTGAGAAAGTTGATTTAGTCAGATTTTAATGAAAATTTTTGTTTTTATTCTTTTTTATTTTAGAAAACTGAAAATGTCTTTTAGTTTTGTATTCACAAATTTTTTGCTGGGAGTAATTTTTTTTCTTCAAAAATGTGTGATGGTAATGATTTTTTCTTGAAAAATGATTTGTTGGCAAAACTTTTCCTTCAAAAATGTATATTTTTCTATAAGAGTCTACTTTTTATTTCTATAAAAGTCTTTTTTTTATACTCGCATTGTGTTTTGAACTCCAGTTTGGGGGGTTAACTATTTGCCCATAGCTGGGACCCCTAACAGGTGCTACCACTTCGGGTCAGGGTGGACCTGGGAACAACAGCAATTAAGAGGTGGTTCCATGCTCCTCACAACCTCCCAATCAAAGGCCTTGCTGCTGGATGCAGTTTACTGTCATGCCCAGAACCAAAGAAATAAATATATATATATATATATATTTATTCAGTGTGAGTTTGTAACCCTGGGTTTCATGCTTTTGCGATCGTCAGACAAACTGATTAATTTTTTTAAAAAAATTGGTTATATTCGTGTATTTTTGTGGAAGTGGGGGAAAATCTGTCATTATGACAGACGCAGACAAATATATATATATATATACATTTGTACACCCAACAACACACACACACACGTGCGCGTTCGGTCACTTAGGCTTGCATAAACATACACATGCGAATCATGCAGGGTTCGGTATATATATGTGTGCCGTTGCACACATACATACTCATTTTTTTTTTATCCGTTTGGTATAAATTGTGATAATAGGTATTTATGTCTGCTCTATCACTGATATTGAGCGCTTTTAAATAAGTACCATGCATATATAATGTGTAAACAATACAATATATACAACAAATTGCATATTTATATATATTGATATTTATAATTATATACATACACTTTTTCACACACACACATTATATATATATATATATATATAAATATATATTCTTATATTTTAAAAGGCTGTTTTATTATTATCGGGAAATAAGTGGAAATGGATCTTCTGCAAGCTGAAGAAGACTGACGGCTTGGAACATGTCAGTCAGAGGTTTTAATATATATTGAATTTTTGATATCCTCCCACCTGAAGGGAATCACCTTTAATATCCACTTTTGCCCCTATCCCTTGTTGCTCTTTAACATTTTTCCTCGTTATCTTTTCCAAACCCCACTTTGCTATCTATCCGCTCAAGTCCATCAAGTATATCTTGCGCTGCTTTCCACTTTTTCTCTTTCCCTCTATCGGTCCTGTGAGTATTAGCGTCTCCGAGCCCTTCTTCCTCATTACATGTCCCAGAAACAGCTTCGAGTAATTTTAAGGTTTTTTAACAAAATGAAAGACTTTAAGGTTTTTTAACAAAATGAAAGACTGAGGAAACTTAGAGAATGCCGAGGAGCTGATAAAATAATAATTTATTCAAGTATCTGAAGTATTGTGTTAATTAAACTATAAAAATATGTATTTACTATTTATCTCTACGGCCTAGAGAGCTTTTGAAATTACTCAACATAAAGTTTGCTTGCCTAAAAAATAAAATATTTTTTGTGTTGGTGCACCTGGGGCTACTGTTCAATTTCATACATTGTGCATAACAAAGAGACAGAAAGAAAAATTAATGACATTTTTTATATTTGGAAGATTAAATGAAGTAAGATAAAAAAAAAATTAAATAGTAAATTAAATACGTTAATGAAAAAAATTACGAAATTAAAAAAATGTATTGAATACAGGCAAAATTACTTGAAATGAAAATATTTAACAGGAAAATAAATAAAGTGAAATGAAAATAATGAAATACTTGTAAGATTTTTCAAGATAATAATAATAATAAAAAATTATTTTTTTAACAATACAGCACTACTTGTGTTTTCTAGTGTAAAAAAGACTTTTTTTTATTTAAAAATAAATATCTTCATTCGATAAAAAAAAAACTGTAAAAAGTTTACTTTTATCGGACAAGGATATTTAGTGGAAATTTATTAAAAAAAATGGATTTAAAGCTAATTAAAGCTTGAAGATAACTTATTTTTAAATTTCAATTTAAGATATCGAAAAATGACAGGAGGTACCTAAATGATTTGTCAAATTAAATTTTGAATTATGAAGGTTAAAAAAAAAAAAATAAACGTCAAAAATGTTTAAACAAATCCAAAAAAAATATTTTTAAGGCGTTTCAAACATAAAAACGAAAAGCGAAGTAAATAAATATTGACCACATATTTTCTAAAATAATAAATTTGTTTAGTAATATAAATGATTAAATGAATAAAAAAATAATAAGAATGTTGTTTAGATCAACAAATAACAATAAAAAATGATTAGCCTAGGTGAACACAAAAAGTTACACGAGTGTTGTGTAAACTTTTACACAGTTTGAAAACTTTTAAAATCCCAAGTGAAGGAAAAAAAACAACAAAGAAAACAAAACAAAAAGAAAAAAAACAATGTTGATTTGTGAAAAATATTTAGGTTTTAACGTTTCAAACAAATCATAATTTCTTACAAAGCAAACACGACACTTCACACTGTAACACTTGACTAGTTTACTTCAAGTTCAAACTATTAAATTTCGGGTATTTTTTTTTAATTTAGGAGATTGCAAAAATAAAATGTAGTTCAACATTTGTGACTAATCAATAATTCCCGGAATTTGTATCACAAAAAAAAGAAAAAAAAGAGAGAAAATAATAATTAAAAAACAAAACAAAAAAAAAGTCGGACTATCTTTGTATGTAAGTCGAATTAAAAAAAAAAACATGCTGTTTCAACTAAGTTTCTAAGTAATTAAAAAACATTAAAAACAATGTATTTAAATTTCGGGCGATTTTTTAAAAAATTTTATTCTAAATACATGACTTTCCTAATCCCTAAAAAAGGGTCTCAAAATATAAGGCTAGTGAAAAACGTTGTAGGAAAAGAAACTATTTGGATTTGGTATGCAGAAATCGTTTGAAACGCTAAACTTAACAGTACGTCTCTTAAAAAATAAGGAAAGAAATATTCGAGTTAAAAAAAAAAAGATAGTAAAAATTAGAACTAAAAGGAAAACAAATATTCAAAGGAACTTCCCTTTTCAAAAATAAAAAGTGGAAGAAAAAAAGTCAAAAAACAATGTTGATTTCGTTTTTTTTAAGACCTACTTTTGTGTTTGGATCAGACCAAACCTGGCCAACAGGAGATCACAATACATTTCTAGTAATTCCATCGCCTCAACCAAATAATCTTCCCGAATTATATGTTCTACTCGGATCCGGGCGCGATCTTCTTTACCATTTGCAATGTAATCGGCGATTTCACGACGGGCCTTTTGGGCCAATTCGGTCTTTTTCTTCTCCAGCAATTTCAGCCGATTTACGGTCAACCTAAGATTAGTGCTAAGTTTTGTATAATTGGGTCCTGTCCTAAACATTTTGACAGGTCAGGGCTATTCTAATTAAAAGTAAAAAAGCAATAATATTTATGACTTTTGTTTTGGGTGGGTAACAACCAAAGTAGGAAATTGAAAAGAATCACACGACTATGAACAAACGGTGTTGAGCGAGGAGAGTAAGACCGAACAAACTTCCGGTTTAACTCTAAAAATGACAAAATAAGAAATTAAATATTAAGAAGACATTTTTAGTTAATTTTTGAAAAAGATCTTAATTTATAGAATATATTTTGAATTTTTTTTTCGATGATTTTTAATTTTAAAATTCATACCAAAAATGTTATGGACGCAATTGTTTATTTTCTGCTGTTCTACTCTACCGGATATTGTTATGCACCGGTTTCGTCTGCATAAACGAAATTAAAATTTGTTTTTCAGTTTGAAACTTAGTTTCTTTAATTAGTTTAATAACATTTTTGTTCTTTTTTTCTTCAATACTTTTTATACTGTATCTCGTATTGTGCGAGACTTTGAAATACTGCGTTTCAAACTATGAATGCCGCACACTTAAAAGCATTTTTTAAAATTTATTTAATTTTTAATTAAAAGTTAAAAAACTCTATGTGGAAAATATTTTGAACATATACAAACTTTTACCGTATGTGAAATTAATTTTCGTTTCATTGATGGTGAAAATCATTAAGTTTAAAAAAATATCGTTTTACAACCTCAAAAAAAAAAAAATTATAATGTCAGCTTGTAAGCAAAAAATTGCTTAACTAAATAAAATGAAATTAACTTCCCTTTTTTTCGCTTTTTAACTTATTGTATTTTTCGCCGCACAAAACTGACATAAGGTTAAAATGAATATTCAATAATGTAGGAAAAAATCTGACTCATCTTACAACACGTGCGATGACGTGTTTCAGTTGCTAAGCAACACAAACATGGCGGACAAAAAGAAAATTTGCGAGGATGACAGGTGCGCTGGAGGTGGCATTTTGGAAGGTGATAGACAATTTCTGGGTGAGTTTATTAAAAGAAAAAATATTTCAAAGTATGTTGTGGTTGAGGAGATTCTCTAAAATAAAGTATTTTCTAGTTTAAAAGGTCAAAATTTAATATTTCAGTAACCCAAACATTATAATTGAAAATTTTTTTTTTTTTTAATCATATCACCCCGAGCAAGGCGGTAACGCCACTGATGTGCAGGGGGCTACATAAGAGTGAAGAGATTGGAAAAGAGAGAACCAAAGCCACATCCTAAACAGGGAACAGTGGATGAGCATCTTCATCTGTTCAGTAGACGTAGATGGAGTGTGAACCAGGCGATAATTTAGTCTATCTACTCCAATTGAAAAAAAAAAAAGAAGAAAAGAGTGAAAAGATTGGAAAAGAGAAAGCTGGAAACTACATCCTAAACAGGGAACAAGGGGTGAGCCTCTTCACTTGTTCAATAGACGTGGGTGGAGTGTGAACTGGGCGATAGTTTAGTTTATCTACTCCAATTGAAAAAAAAAAGTGAGAAGATTAGAAAAGAGAAAACCGGAAACCGCATCCTAAACAGGAAACAAGGGATGAGCCTCTTCACCTGTTCAATAGACGTGGGTGGAGTGTGAACTGGGCGATAGTTTAGTCTATCTACTCCAATTGAAAAAAAAAAAAAAAAAAGTGAGAAGATTGGAAAGGAGAAAACCGGAATCTATCTATCTATCTATCTATCTCAGAAAATTCGCTAAAAAGAGGATACATAATAAATAAATAAAAATGCACAAAGCGTAATAAAAAACAAAATTTTATCAGCAAACAAAAGTCAAAGTACTATCTATTATCAAGATGAAAGATCAAAGGATTTTAATGAAAATTATTTTTAGAAACTTAGAAATTTTGTTTTTCTGGTGCCAATGTGGGGCTATAAATGTGAACGGGGAAAATTGAGCATCGTTTTGCAGTAAAAAAAATTGATTTTGAAAATTTTTGCAGAAATCAGATAATTGTAGCATTTTCATGAAATTTTCAGGATTTATTCAGAAATGAAAGAAATTATTTTTAAAATGTTTTTATTAAGGTGGTTCAGTGTTTGTTATTTTGGGTAACTGTTATCGTTGCTTTGCAAAGTTTTATGTCAACACAAGATAAAACCGACTTTGATGGTGGATGTTTTTATGATAAAGTCCTTGTAACCTCTCTGAAGATGGCTTACGTGAGCCGAAAGCTTAGAACCAACGTAATGAAAAATTATCCAAATGTTGGAGAATTTTTGTCTTTATTTTCACCTGAAATTAAAGCCAGAATATGATGTTTAGAACGGCTCATGATTAACATAATAAACATTTATTGTCTCTTATATTTAGCAGTATATGTTTAGAAAATTATCTGCTGCCTCGATACACTAAATATATATATATATATCCACTAAGAAGCGTGGACAGTCTGAGGATTTCTCTGCCATTCTGATGATGAAATTATAATCTCGAAATATCAGTGTAATAAATAGGTTATACAAACACCTCCCGACCTTCCTTTATTTCATTCGACGCATTGTGAAAGCCTTCAAGACATAACACATACACACACATATCTATATATATATATATGACTTTATAGAGATGACACTCATGATAATAAATAAATCTACTGGAGGTAAGGTTGATAAAACTAGAAAATTAATTCATAAAGTCTTTAAATTCTTTGGTCTTAACCTAGTAATTAACCCCAATATCAAGCAAGTTGACTTCCTTGACATAACATTAGACTTAGTATCAAACACTTTCCAACCTTACATGAAAAATAATGCTAACCCAATGTATATAAACCCCAATTCTAATCATCCACCATCTATTATCAAGCATATCCCATCATCAGTGGAATGCCGCATTAACACACACTCATCCGATAAAGAAATATTTGATAAACACAAGGTAATTTATGACAGAATCCTTAAAGAAAGCGGATATCAATCATTCAAAATTAGCTTTGTGGAAAAATTCAAGAGCTCAAAAAGCAAAAATAGAAACAGGAAAATCATATGGTATAACCCTCCTTTTAATCAATCAGTTAACTTCAAGCTGGGACATAAATTTCTTAA
This sequence comes from Ascarosepion bandense, assembly GCA_037127315.1. Lineage (NCBI taxonomy): Eukaryota > Metazoa > Mollusca > Cephalopoda > Sepiida > Sepiidae > Ascarosepion > Ascarosepion bandense. Next base: position 3,583,086 of record JBBBDQ010000375.1, on the reverse strand, counting down.
ACTAATAGATAAGCATTTTCCTAAAAATAACCCTCTAAGCAAAGTTTTCAATAAAAATACAATTAAACTAAGCTGTAGCTGCTCCAACAATCTAGAAGAAATAATTAAAGTACAAAACAGCAAAATATTAAAAGCACACAACAAAAATAACTCCAATACTAATACCAGTCCGCCCCATAATAACAACCTCTGTAACTGTAGAAATCCAGACCAATGCCCCATGACCAATAAATGTTTAACAAAATCCCTGATATATATGTGTTCGATTTCGAAGATGAAAAAATATATATTGGAAATACCATGAACGTATTTAAAAAGAGATTTTACAATCGCCTCTCATCCTTCAATAACAAAGAAAAACAAAACATGACGTCTCTCTCCAAATACTTTTGGAAGTTAAAAGACGAAAATAAAACACCTAAAGTTAAATGGAAAATCCTCAAACAAGCAAGAACAGCTAAATCAATAAAGGAGCCATGTTTCCTTTGCCTTCAAGAAAAAATTAAAATCATTTAATATATGAATAGCAACAAGCTTTTAAACCAGAGGCATGAAACCACAGTAAACTGCAAGCACATTAAAGAACTAACCTTACAATCATGCTAAAGAATACTACAAAAGCCAGAGCTAGGACCCCCTAGAAATGATACACTTTCATTGTACTAACAACACTCCTACATACACCACAAACTGTGATCTAAAAGTTTTTTAAAAGAATTTAAAAAAAAAAAAAAAATTCTATAGAAAAAATCGATTCCCTACATTCTAGATTAAGGTTAAATATACAAAATTAGATTAATTATAAAAACTGTTCTTAAATACACACATTAAAATTTACCTATTACCTTAAATACAAACATACCTCTTACCTATTCACCTATTACTTTAAATACAAACATTTAATCTTTCCTCCTACATAAAATTCTGTTACGCACCTATTACCTACTTACCTATTACCTTAAATTTTTAACATTAAATTTTACCTCTTACATTAAATCTTACCACAAAATGTGATATAATTAAAATTAAAAATTTAATAGAAAAAATTGATTCCCTAAATCTAAAATTAAAGTTAAATATACAAAATCAGATTAATTATAAAAACTCTGCTTACATACAAAAATATTCTGTGCAAAATAAGCATTAAGTCTAATCCCATCCCTACTCTGTTCCTCTAAGAAATCCAAAGGATACAGTCTAGTTGCAAGATAATAAAAACTTACATTCTAACTGCTAATGTTAAATCTATCTACAAAACTCCCAGACACTCATTAATCAACTATATTCACTACCCATACGACTTTCTTCAAAATTCAAATGGACAATTCACAAGACATATTCCCTTATCACTAACCCCCACCAACATCCCACACACAACTCACCAAATATAAGAAAAGAGGCTTTCCATTCCTATCCACACCGCCTGATGAGACATTGTAGTTTCAATGTCGAAACAAATGTACGATTTGTAGTGGATATATAAAATTTTGTACATGTTCTAAAATATAATTTATTATATATATATATATATATATATATATAGGGAAGAATATTAAAAAGTTTTGAATTTAAAAATGTACTTTTTTTGGACAGTATTTGTTTATTTTTATTATTGTATTTCATATTTCAGACCGCCCTCGGTCCTTCATTAGAAACAAGTGATTTTTACATTTGAATTAGAAATGTATTTCACGATAGCATCCGAATATTTTTTTTGTTTACATCACGTGGTAAAAATAAACAAATACTGTCCAAAACAAGTACATTTTTAAATTCAAATTTTTTAATATTCTTTCCTATACATATTACGACAGTATACGTGGATCATCACTATGTTATATATATATATATATATATATATATATATATATATATATTCTTCAGTACTTGACAGTAGAATTATTGCAAAAAAATAAAATATTAAGGAACTGATAAAAACAAACATGCAGCAAGAGCTTTCATAACTGGTAGTAAAAGAAATGAACTGAGGTGATGCTGCCTTGCTAATATCTCTCTAATAAACTGAGCCGACATTGCTTCACCATTGTTTCTCTAATGGACTGAGCTGATATGCTATTGTCTCTCTTTCCATGAGTGTGAAAGGAGGGAAATATATATATAAAATAAAATGCAAAATGAAGACATTTGATTAGAAATCGATTTTATGAATTAAATGTATTATGAATACAAATGTCTTGAGAAAAATTTTGAGAGATGAATAATGAATTTTTACAAGGTTTGTTTTCATTTTTTAAAATTTTAATTAGAGCAATTTATAAAGTTTTAAATCTTTTGAAATTCTGTATTAATTCATTTTTCATGTCTTTATAATCATTTTATCCCAAGCGAAGTAGAACCCATGACTGGTGCTCAGGTGTTTACAATAAGAGGAAAAAACAAAGCACAGGAGATGTCAAAGAAAGTATAAGAGACGTTTGGGAATCAAGGAGATAGAAGGTGGCAATTGACACTGCATTTAAACTTTTAGAGATTGTATCTATCAGGAAAGCAAGCAAATAGGAGGAAGTTCATAAAGTGTGAGAAAAGAAACTGTTAGAGTAGAAGAGATAGTTACATTTAACTATTTCGACAGCCAGCTGATATTGTCATTAAATTAAAACTATTTTAATAAAAAACTATTTTAGTAAATGGAAAAGCTTACTATAATTCAATGACACCTAATATTTTAAAAACAATTTTGAATTCTTTTATGTGTTTATAAATGTGTTGATTTTTGTAAATATAAATGTCCATACATGACATCATCAAAAATAAAAAAAAACATACCTAAAATACATTCGAAATTTACTGGTAATTTTGTAACATTTTCATAGAAAAAGCAATAAAGCTAAAATACCTAAAATTCAATAAAATATTAGATTAATTGGAGTAGATAGACTAAACTATCGCCCGGTTCACACTCCACCCACGTCTATTGAACAAGTGAAGAGGCTCATCCCTTGTTCCTTGTTTAGGATGTGGTTTCTGGCTTTCTCTTTTCCAATCTTTTCACTGTTTTCTTTTTTTTTTTAAATTGGAGTAGATAGACTAAACTATCGCCCGGTTCACACTCCACCCACGTCTATTGAACAGGTGAAGAGGCTCATCCCTTGTTCCTTGTTTAGGATGTGGTTTCTGGCTTTCTCTTTTCCAATCTTTTCTTTCCTACGTAGCCCCCTGCGCTTCAGTGGCGTTACCGCCTTGCTTGGGGTGATATGAAAAAAAAAAAAGATCATTCTTTTTCATGTGGCACGTTCCTTCATGACATAGGCAATCATGGACTTACACTTGCCCCTGTCTCTTGTCACTCTTAACGTCTTTCCTCTTGGTATCTCTCCCAAACCCCACTCCGCCATCCATTTGCTCAAGCTGATCAAATATGTCACACACTGCTTTCCCCTGTCTCTCTTTCCTTCTATCTCTGCTGTGAGTATTAGATTCTCTAGGCCCTCTTTCCTCAGGAACCTCAGCTGTCTCTTTCTGATTTTAATTAGGATTTTTCAAAATTGTTAAGGCTACTGTGTGTAGAGGATGAAGCGTCTATTACTAATTTATATTTAAGAGTCGACTCAGCGTAACTTGCGACATGAAATAGATCAGGAAATAAGAAAACACAAAAAGGCGAAAGTAAACAGAACAACAATATATTAACAAAGGTTACATAGAGTTGAAAGCATGCAAATCAAATAAGGAAAGAAAAGTTCTTTCCCTTTGTCTGGAGAGAAACGTAAATGTTCGATAGAAGATTAAATTGAATCAAGTTCAGTTTGAATAAAGTTAATGTACATACTGTTAATGTCTGTTTCCAATTGGATTTTTTATCATTGTATGTGCATGCTGGTGAGAAATAAAAATTTGCACCACTAATTGTGGGTAGCAATTAGTGAGCATGTGTATGTGTAAGTTAGGTAATAAACATGTCTGCTCTCACCCAGGACGAAACCCCTAACTGCTGTAACACATGACACTCCTGGCTTATATCGGCATGCCGTTAGCGCAGGAAACTAGGGTTATCATGTGAATGCTGAACGACCATGTGTGTGTGGGTGTGAATGTATCAAACCCTACACCGTGTAGTTAAAAAATATATAAAAAAGGTGTTCACATTGCATTCAATTAATTTTATAGTCACTTTCTCTTGACTTAAAAATGCCAAACATTATTAATCAATGAATTTGTCAATACCTCATAAAATACCGACTGCCATGCTAAAAAATGCTTTTCTGTGATATTTTAAACAAAAAGTAATATTAATTTTAATTCAGATTAATTAAACTTTAAATCAGTTAATCTTCCTATTATACTAGCAGTATAGCCCGGCGTTGCTCGGGTGTAATGAAAGCTTTAAAACTAATCCATGGTCCTGGAGCTCAGACTCTTTGGATGTTGGCACAAAAGACTTTAAAAAGCAATAGTTGTTTCCAGTTAAAGCGAAACCGTAGATTGAAAGAAAAATGAATGGATGTAAATCAAATTTTAGTTTCCTGGTATCGATATCAAATAAGTTTTTTTCATCATAAACTGAATTTTGAAGGCTAAATAAGTCCTCTGAGTAAATGGTAAATGGCTGAGACTAAGAACTACAATTATATCTACTTAGAGCAAAACCTAAAGCAAAAACTAAAATAAAAGGGCTGAAAAAACAAAAAAAATACAGACATACAGGCAGATAAACAGACACACACACAAACATCTTGCTTTTATATATGCATATATATATATATATATATAATCGATTTTCTGCACTATTGTAAGAACTGCAACCTTGAAACTTCTGAATATTGTTTCTTATGTCTTTGTCTAAGAGTGAATCAAATTTGATTAAAATCAGACCACTCCTTCTATAACCTGATCTTTTCGATTATCGATTTTTGATATTTATCAGGGGTACCTCAACACCAAACTTAGCTAAGAACACTCGCAGATGCTTATAGTACAACTGTGTAAATTTTCAAGAAAATTGGTTCAGCCGTTTCGGAGTCTATAGGTAATGGATATACACACACAGAGAAACAGACAAAGTTTCATTTATAAATAAGTTTAGATTTAGATTTAGATAGATAGATTTAGATTTCAACTTTCACTCATGAGTTATTTCCCCCTGATGAAAATCTTTTTTTTTTAATAATATCACTCCAAACAAGGCAATAATGCAGCTAAGATACATCTAAATTAGGTTGCAGGGGAGTAAGATACTAAAAGATAGTTCCACAGATGAAAAGTGCTAGAAAAAAAAGTATTAGAGTAGAAAGTCTGGCTACATCTTATTATTTCAACAATAAAATGATGGGACCTAATTGTCAATCTAATAGCATACTTGAATTTATAGTGGCAATAGAAGGCTGACAAGGAGAATTCAATACTTAAATTGTGGGTGCGTTGGCCAGGAGTGTTGTCTTTGATGTATTCGCTCATTAGGTCAGTAGTTTTGAGACAGCGAAAGATAAGATGAGAGGGAAGGGAGGCTAGCATAGTAAGCCGCTTGACTTGGTCAAGGGGGATACTAATTACACTCCTCTCTCTCGAGTCAGTCTCTGTGTGTCGGCCTGCGTCAGTCTGTCTGGCTATGCTTTCTGTATCAGCTTTTTATATCTTCTTTTTGGATCGAAGTAGATCATTTGGGAATTCATATCCGTATTTGATTCTGGGCTTCCCATTGGCCGATAAATAAAATTAGCGTAGGCTCGCAAACCGGTATTTAATATTCAATTAATTTTTATTTTTCAACCAGAACATCTGCGCGAACCCAGATGTGCACTGACGACTTTTGGTCATTTACTTTTTTGTCGTGAGAGTGCAAACATCTGGTCCATCGCTTTTGCTCGGTTGGTATCACCATAAATTCACACAGCCAATGTACAAAAGAGGAAAGCTCATCAGAACAACTGCCATGAAAACATTTATAGAAAAGACTCAAGGAAGACATATCATGGGACTGTGAAGTGAGATGCCAAGTCAGGACTGATAACACTGCAAATCCTTCTTTGGGTTTTGTCAAGAATCTGGAGACAAATAGCAGGAACACCAGACCAGATGTGATAGCAGTATTCAATGCAGGAATGAATGGTACATTTATAAATGTACAAAATGGATTATGGTGAGGAAAACTACCTGGCCCAATGCAGTGAACCAACCTTTTCTAGCAAGCAAAACTAGCAATTGATTCAATATGATCACTCCACTTCACATCAGTAGAAAACAAAATTAAGAATATTATTTAAAGATTTGACTAAAAAAGACCTGCATGCAAGGAACATTCTGGATACTGCTGCCATTTATGGTCAGGTGCCCCTGCTGTTCTCCTCAGTGTTCTTGACAAGCTCCAAAGGAGAGTCTGTAATGTGATAGGTACTGATCTGGCGACTCGTCTGCAGCCACTTTCCCATCATCGAAATGTGGCCTCCCTCTGTCTCTTCTATAAATACTTTCATGGCTTTTGCTCGGATGAGCTTAAGTCACTGATGCCTCCTCAACAGGTGTTTACCCGTTCAACCAGACTGGCAACTGGGTCCCACCCATTCACAGTCAGGTTAGCCAAACGCAGACGACAATTCTACTCCTGCAGCTTCCTCTCTCGCACTTCCCGCCTGTGGAACTCACTCCCGTATTCTTGCTTTCCTGACGGCTACGACCTCCAGAAATTTAAAAGCAAAGTTAATACTCACCTACTAACCACTGGCCTCTAGCTCTCTCCCCTCCCCTGTATAACCTTCCCTTTCTCTCCGCCCATGTATCTGTCATTGCACCTGCTTTCTCAGCTTTCTATTGTTCCTTTCTAACTAGCTTGTACTCCTCACTCTTTTCTAATTAATCTTTTTACATTTATGTAACCCCCTGCACATCAGTGGCGTTTCTGCCTTGCTCGGGGTGAAATGATTAAAAAAAAACCCAAAAAAAAAACATATATAACCACTTGTTGGCTGGATGTTCTGAATCAAGATAAGCACATATTTCATCATGTCTAGTTACTGAAGATTCCTATCTCAGGAAGTACCTCCTTATTGTACTAATGAGCTAGCTTCCCATATTAGAAATAATCAATGTGCTGCATTTTGTCCCATTGGGTGAAGGTCGAAATATTTTTAGGGGATTTTTCACCTTTTGTTTAGATACCTGTAGTTAATTCTTCAATTTGAGTGCAGATAATGATAAAAAAATTGTTGAGATGTATATTCTTTTTATCTCTTCCAGAGCGAAACAATGTTGGTAACTTGATGCGAGAAGCCATTGAGAATTTAATCGTGAATCGACCTGAAGATCCCATCAGCACACTTGTTTCATTGTAAGTGAAGATGTGTTTTTAGTTGATTTCCACAATAATATGTGGGAGAAATGATAGATAATGGCACGGAATAAGGAATTGGAGAGCAAAGTTCACATTCCAGTTGAGTTCATTATATTCACTTATGTGCAAATACCCCTGTGAAAAATATAAATCTAGCTTTACCCCAGCTATGGGATAAATAGTAGGCAGTCTGGAGTCTTTGGCATTACTTAGTAAATAGTCTAGGAGAAGGATAACTTCAAATTCAAATATTGAGGAAACTAAATTACAGGCTGCCCTTTGATAATGCATAGCACCTGGAAACAACTCCTGCTAATGTTACGGTGAAGACATCAGCAGCAGAATGTTAGATGTGGTCAATGATGTAATTTGGTTGACCAAGTATTTTTTTTTGAGTTCACCCCAAGCAAGGCAGTAAAGCCACTAAGATGCAAAGAGTTACTGGGTGTGGAAGAATTAGAAACAGAAATATTAATGAGCAAGAATAAAAAGAGTAATCAAGAAGATAGTAGATAGTAATTGACATTGATTTAAACTTTTGCATATTAAAGTTGGCTGAAAAGCATGGAGCTGGAAGGGAGTTCCACAAACGAGAAGTGGAAGAAAAGTAAATATTAATATTGAATTTACGGCTACATCTAGCCAGCTCCACAGCAGCTATTTTATTTATGACTACCATTTTATTTACTATTTTATTTATGACTAATATTTTATTTATGGCTACTATTTTATTTACTACATTATTTATAACTAATATTTCATATACTATTTCACTTATGACTAATATTTTATTTACAATTTTATTTATGTCTACTATTTTATTTACTATTTATTTAAGATTACTATTTTATTTATGACTACTATTTTATTTACTATTTTATTTATGACTACTATTTTATTTATTATTTAAGATTACTATTTTATTTACTATTTTATTTATGACTACTATTTTATTTATGCCTACTATTTTATTTATTATTTAAGATTACTATTTTATTTACTATTTTATTTATGACTACTATTTTATTTATGACTACTTTTTTATTTACTATTTTATTTATGACTACTATTTTATTTACTATTTTATTTATGTCTACTATTTTATTTACTATTTTATTTATGATGACTATTTTATTTATGACTACTATTTTATTTAAGACTACTATTCTATTTACTATTTTATTTATGACTAATATTATATTTATGATGACTATTTTATTTACTGTTTTATTTAAGACTACTATTTTATTTACAATTTTATTTATGTCTACTATTTTATTTACTATTTATTTAAGATTACTATTTTATTAATGACTACTATTTTATTTACTATTTTATTTATGACTACTATTTTATTTATTATTTAAGATTACTATTTTATTTACTATTTTATTTATGACTACTATTTTATTTATATCTACTATTTTATTTATTATTTAAGATTACTATTTTATTTATGACTACTATTTTATTTATGACTACTTTTTTATTTACTATTTTATTTATGACTACTATTTTATTTACTATTTTATTTATGTCTACTATTTTATTTACTATTTTATTTATGATGACTATTTTATTTATGACTACTATTTTATTTACTATTTTATTTATGACTAATATTATATTTATGATGACTATTTTATTTACTGTTTTATTTAAGACTACTATTTTATTTACTATTTTATTTATGTCTACTATTTTATTTACTATTTTATTTATGACTACTATTTTATTTACTATTTTATTTATGACCACTATTTTAGTTATGACTACTATTTTTTTTACTATTTTAATTATGAGTAGTATTTTATTTATGATTACTATTTTATTTACTATTTTATTTATGACTACTGTTTTATTTATGACTAATATTTTATGTACTATTTTATTCATGATTACTATTTTATTTACGATTTTATTTATGACTACTATTTTATTTATGACTAATATTTTATTTATGACTACTATTTTATTTATGAATACTATTTTATTTACGACTACTATTTTATTTATGACTACTATTTTATTTACTATTTTATTTATGACTACTATTTTATTTACTATTTTATTTATGACTACTATTTTATTATCTATTTTATTTCTGACTACAATTTTACTTACTATTTTATTTATGACTACAATTTTATTTACTATTTTATTTATGACTATTATTTTATTTACTATTTTATTTATGACTAGTATTTTATTTATGACTACTTTTTTATTTACTATTTTATTTATGACTAGTATTTTTTTCTATTCTTGTTGTGGCTATTATTTTAGCTACAGCGTGTGAAAGAGAAAGGGCAAGAGAAGGAGTGAAGATAGTTGCAAAGCTAGAGAGAAAGGAAAAGAACAAGATACATGGGGTGATGTAGAAAGGGCTGGAGTTAAGTGGATAAAAGATGGGAATTGACTTTGCATTTAAATTCTTGGCGATTGTAGCTGCCAGGAAAGCAAGCATATGGAAGTGAGTTCCACAGGTGGGAAGTGCGAGAAAAGAAGCTGATGGAGTAGAATTGTCACTTGCATTTGGTTGATCTAATTGTAAAAGGGTGGGATCTTGTTGCAAATCTGGTTGCCCAAGTAAATTTTTGTGGAGGGGGCACCAGTGACTTAAGTTCGTCAGAGCAGAAGCCATGGAAATATTTATATAAGAGACAGAGGGAAGCCACACTCTGCCGGTGCGAAAGTGGCTGGAGTCGAGCTGCCAGGTTGGGATCAATTACATTACAGATTCTCCTTCGGAGCCTGTCGAGAATACTGAGATGAACAGCAGGGGCGTTCGACCAGATATGACAACAGTATTCCATGCATGGTCGCATGGTTGATTTGTATATGTGCATGTTGGATTCAGGCGGAAAAAAACTTCCTGACTCAACATGGTGACCCAATCTTCCTAGCAGTGGATTTAGCTATTGATTCAATGTAATGATTCAACTTGAGGTCGGAAGAAAGGGTAAGGCCGAGGAGTCGCAGTGTATCATTTTCAGGAAGATTTGCTTGGTCCATGCTTATGGGTGGCAGGAGAGATTGCTCGTGATGGTTGACAGATAGGAGTTTCATTTTAGAGGCATTGAAATTTACCAGCCACTTCTTACTCTCATCCACTACTGAATGGAGGTCCTTCTCGAGATCAGCAGCAAGGTTATGTTTGTCAACCTCGCCAGATTTCTTTCTGATGTGGGAGTAAATTGTGGTGTCATCTGCGTAGATGTCTACTTGGGATTTTATCATGTCTGGGAGATTATTTATGAAGATTAGAAAGAGCGTCGGGCCTAGGATAGAGCCCTGGGGAACACCAGTGTTTGTGCGGTAGGATGTGGAGGCATGCCCATTCAAGATGACATTCATTATGCGGTTAGATAGGAAAGATCGAATCAGATCAAGCAAGCGTCCAGTGATACCATAGCCCTGTAGCTTGCGCAGAAGGCCAGCATGCCAAACCCTATCAAAAGCCTTAGAGATATCCAGGGCAACAGCACAAGCATTGCTGGACTTACCGAAGGCCTGGTATATTTACTCCATGATGGTCGTTAGCCTATCGGCAGTAGACCTGGTAAAGCGGAATCCATACTGTCTGTCTGAGAACAGTTTATGGGCAGTAAGATGTTGAACTATCTCAGCATTGATAATAGCCTTGAACACTTTTCTGAAAATTGGTAGGAGGCTGATAGGGCAATAATTGGATGGGTCAGAGGGTTCCCCTCAATTCTTAAATACAGGAACCACATAAGAGGACTTCCAGTAGACAGTTACCTGGCTTCATCTGTTTCTTTATGGCCAAGCAGGAAGGCATATTGGGCTAAATGGTGACTCCCTCCACACTGAAGGATGTAAGTTCAATTCCTGTCAAAGAGCACAAATTTTTGTTTCATAAGATTTCTTGAACATTCAAGCCAGTAGGTGAAAATAAATAAATATATTGTTTCGGATATAAAAAGAATGTCCATTCAAATATGATTATTCACTTTATAACGTATAAGGTGATAAAAATATGTTGGATTAATAAAACTCCATTTTAATATAGCATTCAACCATGGCAGTGGTTGAATATATTTTTAAGTCTAACATTGAGTGAATCTAGGCAGCTTTCAAGCTTTTCACTACTAATTCTGTTCTCAATCAAATTTCAAATAGTTTATAAAGTTTGATAGGACACCTACTTAGCTATATTTTGAAAAAAAGTTTTTTGAATTTTGATTCAGTAGAAAAAAGTTATATAAAAATATGTAAACATGTTACGGAAATTAACGAATTTTAACGAAACTTGGTTATAAGCAACTGACAATTTGTAATGAATTATTTTTACCGATACTCGTATTTAAGTAGATATTCTGTTTTTAATTAAACAGTATTTTTATATTTGTATCTACCGGCCTGATTATTTACGATAAATTTTTATTATGAAAATGTGTGCTACCCAGCAGGATTCGAACCTGTGACCCCTATTACATAGGGGAAGCATACCATTTGATCTGGTACCCTCTTGACCACTCGACCATGAATAGCCTCTTGATCAGACGAGGTTTTTATCATGCTTATATAACAAAATTTTCGATTTTACCGTATCGGTAAAAATAATGTTCAAAATAATTCATTACAAATAAAAAAAGGGAGACTAACTACATAAGTACATTAGTGAGTGAGTGACTAATGCTTTTAATAATAAATCTTATTCTTTATAACTTTTTCTGTTTAATATTTTTGTATGTGGTTTTCAACATTTAAATTCTGTGAATCAAACTTTGCTTATCACTTATCATTTTATCAGAATTAATGATAAATAAACAATTTTTTATTTGTTTTTTTAATCAATTGTATGTAAATTTTTTCTTTTTAATATTTTTGAATGCGGTTTGCAGCACTAAATTTATATTAAATTAATAGCAATGCCTGGAAAAATCATGTATTATTTAATTTAGGTCCTTTTTTTTGTATTTTGTTGCTGTAAATTTAATGTTTCTGGAAGAAAGGAATAAAATACGAAATTTGTACAAAGACAGTCAGTCAGTTAAGTGCCATACGTGATACACGCTTGGGCGATCATGTCTCGAAAGAGACATGACTGACTGGGCAGAAGATTATCCCGCAGTAGGTTGCCATTGTTTTCTGCGATAGACTGGTTGCCGACCAAGGCTATAGAACCCAATCTGTCCTATTATTTGACTCATAGCTAGAGGGGGGAAGAGATGTATTGTATTATTACGTAGTAATTAGTGGGGGATCAATTTATTACTTCATAACAATAGAAAACCGACCCCCACTTTATGACCAGTAGAAGACTTAATCATGGTTCCAACTATTATATTGAGTCAGTCAGTTAAGTGCCATATGTGATACACACTTGGGTGATCATGTCTATGAAAGAGACATGACTGACTGGGCAGAAGATTATCCTGCAGTAGGTTGCCATTGCTTTCTGCAGTAGACTGGTTGCCAACCAAGGCTATAGAATCCAATCTGTCCTGCTATTTAACCCATAACTGGAAGGAAGAGATGGATTAATACCTTTCCCAAGGGTATTTGCGTGTAAGTGAATACAATGGATTCAACTGGAATTTGAACTCGACTCCCTGGTTTCTCGTTCCGAGCCGATATCCACTGTACCACAACACACATCCTCATCCGCACAAAGACAGTATATATAGAAAAAGATCATTTTTAAAAAAAATTTTTTTCCCTTTGCAGTTTTGGCAGTGTTGAGAAGAAACAGTGTGCTGTTGAACATGCCACCCATATCTTAACAAGCACTTCTCACAAGAGACCCAGGTTTGAGAGAAATGTTCGACTGGCTTACACAGCTCTCTCACATTACAAAGGTATGTTGCAACATTCTAACGGGTAGACAGCCTTTTTTTTTTATCCTGTAACTGATGTGGTGCAGCGGATATTGGCTCAAAATGAGAAATTAGAAAGCTGAGGTCAAATTCCAGTTGAATTTGTTGCATTCACTTACACACAAATACTCTTGGGAAAAGTATTAATCTGTCACTTCTCCTTCCATCGATGGTAGAGGCTCCCAACCAGTGGCCATGACCCCCACCTTGGCAGGGAGCATGTAGCCTTGTTATAAATAGCTTGGGATAACATTAATTGTATTTCATCAATTACATTTTTCAAGAGCTTACATTTTTTTTAATTTAGGTGCAAAGTGATAGTTATGACAAACCTTTTGAAGGTTGTTATTTCTAAACCTTAAAAAAAGAATTAATGCATATATTATCCTTATATCTGTCTTGTGTGTCTTACTCTTCTATATATCTCTTCTTTTCAGCGCTATCCAACTTCGGCAAGCGAGAACTGAACCGTTCTCTTGCCAAATCTTTTTAAAAGACGTCTTAAAATTTCTCCACTCTTATAGAAATCACAAATGAATGCGTTCTAAATAGTTATATCTTTGAATTTTATGGCGTTCATTTTTGTAATTATTTAATTGAATTAAAATGTTTCTTTCCCTGTCCTTCACATAAAATAAAAAGAAAATTAAGCTGCTGATAGTAAGCCCTAAGTAGGGGGTCGCATGGGTTTCAAACTTTTAGGTAAGGGGTCGCGAGTGCAAAAGGTTAGGAACCACTGATGTAGCCAAACAATAAATCTTCAAAAAATATGTACAATTAAATTCCAAGATGCAAACAAAATTTTCAAGGGAAATAAATCTAAAATATATCTAAGAGTTACTTCCCTTATCCGTTGGGTGTACGGATCAGTTCTTATCTGATCATCGGAGTTAAGTAATGTCAAGCCTAGTCATTACAAAGATGAGTGACCGCTTAGAGATACCAGATGCTGTATTCTTGAGTGTGGCGTAATAGATAACGGCTCGTATTGAAAAATATTATGATAATATTATTTTAAGAAATATATGTTCTTTTTATGAATTCAGGTTGGACCAATGTGCTTTAATTTGGAAATAAATTATTACAGAATTTTAAAATATTTTTTAGATGTTTCTTTCCCTGTCCTTTACAGAAAATAAAGAGAAAATTAAGCTGCTGATAGTAAGCCCTAAGTAGGGGGGTCGCATGGGTTTCAAACTTTTAGGTAAGGGGTCGCGAGCGTTAAAGATTGGTAACCACTGATCTATGGGTTAAATAGCAAGACAGATTGAATTCTATAGCATTGGTTGACAAAGAGTCTACTACAGAAAGTAATGGCAACCTACTGCAGGAAAAATATTCTGCCGAGTCAGTCATGTCTCTTTCAAAACATGATCGTCCAAGCTTGTATTACATATGGCACTTAACTGACTGACTGAATATAATAGTTGGAATCTTGATTAATGATCATAAAGTAGGGGATCAATTTTCTATTGTCATGAAGTAATAAACTGATCCCCCACTATTTAATACGTAATAATATATCTCTTCTCCCTTTAGCTATGAGTCAAATAACAGGACAGATTAGGTTCTATAGGTATGACTGGAAACCAGTCTACTGCAGAAAGTAATGGCAACCTACTGCAGGAAAAATATTCTGCCCAGTCAGTCATGTCTCTTTCAAGACATGATCGTCCAAGCTTGTATCACATATGGCACTTAACTGACTGACAGATAAATTGATAACTCTTGTAATCTGGACAAAATTTTGAATATGTCGCACATCTACAGGAAGGATGGAGGGATTTATTGTTTTAAAATGTATCAACCCTTTTTGGGTTATTTAAATCAGAAATATATTTTGGAATTGTAATAAATTGATTTTCCCTGATAGAAGCTCTACTATTTAACTCATAGCTGGGGAGATCATGAAAGGACGTAGCGATCATGGCTTTCATAGAAGATGATTTTTCCGTTTTGCTGGAATTAAGGAATATAAAAATTGTCCATAATTTCTATTATTCTAAGCTTTTCCGATCACTTCTATAGCCATTTTCAAGGCTATTTTTGTCTCGGGCGTTGTTATTTTTTTCCTCATATTTAGGCTATTATATGGTAATTTATTTTGTTTTTGAAAAAGATGCGTTCATTCCAAGCCCTCACATGCCACGCGCGACTGGAAATCACGTGGACATCTTTCTATTAAAAAAAAAACTTTCAATATACTATTTCCACGATTAAATTATGTAAAGTTGATAGTAAGAGATAAATATTTTATATATAGTGCCTCTAGAATAACGAGATGTTTTTGATACTGTGATTTATATAGAATTATTGTGTTTTTGATCAGAATTTTGATAAAAGAAAAATTAATTAAATCATTCTTGTCGGCTGTATTTAATGAAAGGTGTGTGTGTGTGTTCATAAATTCCTCGAAAATTGTCATATCTGCACAGTTTTGTATCCAAACGAAAACAAATAGGTTGAATAGATCTGGCGAGAAGACACAACCTTGCCTTACATCCCTTTCTCTCTTTGTATAACTACTGAACTCGTTTTCTGTCCATATGCAGGCGGTTTGCTGCCAATACAGGTTCTTGATTACTCTAATGTCAGGAAGTGGATAAGAGAAGGATGAGAATACTGATGAGAGTGGAGTGGACGGAGAAAGGAGCACGAGAAAGAGGATGCAGGTTAGTGAGATAGGAGATGACTATTGACTTTACATTTAAATTCTTGGAGATTGTAGCTGTCGGGGAAGCAAGTAAATTAAAGGGAATTCCACCGGCGGGAAGTGCGAGAAAAGAAGCTGTTGGAGTAGAATTTGCGTTTACAATTTATTGGTTTCACAGTAAAAGGGTGGGACCTAGTTGCTAATCTTGTGGCTCGATGAAATTCATATATAGGGGCACCAGTGAGCTAAGTTCATCAGAGCAGAAGCCGTGAAAGTATTTGTAGAAGAGACACAGGGAAGCCACATTGCGCCGGTGAGAAAGTGACTGTATCTGAGCTGCCAAGTCGGGATCTATCACATGACAGATTTTCCGTTGTATTTTGTCAAGGACACCTAGGTGGACAACAAGAGCACCCGACCATATATGGCAGCAGTATTCAATGCACGGGTGGATGGTAGCTATGTGCAGGATTGTTTCAGGCGAAAAAAAAACTTCCTGGCTCTACACAGAGAACCGACCTTCTTAGCAGCGGATTTAGCTATGGATTCTATATAGTCATTCCACTTTAGGTCTGTTGTGAGAGTTAAGCCGAGGAGGCGCAGTGTTTTGCTTTCAGAGAGACTAGCCTGATCCATGCTAATGGGGGGTTAGGAGTGACTGTCTGTGATGGTTAATATAGCAGCTTCGTTTTGGAAGCATTAAAATTCACGAATTAATAACAAATTTCTTTAATTGTAATTAATTTTAATGAAAATTAAGATTAGAGAAAGAGAAATACTTCAGCGATGGGAAGAATATATAGAAGATCTCTTCCACCCGGTAACTTAGGTGTTTATGTCTAGGGACTCATAGTTGCGTAAGCCATACTCTCTGGAGTATCCAAACTTTGATAATTCAAACGTTTGTTTTTGTATAAGAGAAAATGTATATTAAGTAAGAACAAGTATTATTTGATCGAACAGATTTTATCACCGTTTTTATTAAATGCATTTCTAAAAATTCTCAAAAAACTTGTCTAAGGTGAAATAGTGCGGTTTAATTGAAAAATGTTCGAATATTTTCAACTGTTTTTTTTTTTTTTTTTCGTCGGGATAACCGAAGCCAGAAAATCGAAGCATGGTTAATCGAAGAAATACCGCGGCATGGTTTCAAGGGAAGTAACCATTGTTATAAAAATACAAAGTTACTTCCCTTGGTAGATAAAATTACGTTATTTCAATATATTGTCAAAATTTTTAAAAATAATTTAAAGAATTGAGTTAAAAAGAGATAACTACATGGGTTCTGGAAGTGGCATCACACATGGAAAGAGAATGCTATACCCAGTGATTGAAATAAAGGGTCAGGTTCAAAAATTTCTAGAAGAAAGTCTAAAAAGCACAACAGACAAAAATATTATAAATCTTGTTTATAAATGGAACTGTGTGTGTGTGTGTGTGTGTGTGTGTGTCTGTCTGTCTGTCTGTCTGTCTGTCTG
Organism: Ascarosepion bandense; assembly: GCA_037127315.1. NCBI lineage: Eukaryota > Metazoa > Mollusca > Cephalopoda > Sepiida > Sepiidae > Ascarosepion > Ascarosepion bandense. The sequence goes on along the minus strand of JBBBDQ010000375.1, from coordinate 3,565,827 downwards.
TCTGTCTGTCTGTGAGTGTATCAGTTTCCTATAAACTCCGAAATGGCTAAACCAATTTTCTTGAAAATTTACACAGTTGTACTAAGCATCTTTGAGTGGCTTTCCACGTCTCCCTATCCCTGGTAGCTCTTAAAACGCTTTCTCCTGTTACACCACCCAAACCCGGCTCTGCCATTCACTAGCTCAAGCCCATAAATTTACATAAATAAAAATGTACTTCACCGTTTGTTAATATCCGCTAATCTAAAAAACGGCTGCACCAGTTGTTTTAAAATTTTACTATAGCAATTTAATCGAATACGAGCGTGTTTTTATATACCTTATATTAAAAATATTACAATATTAAAAAAGATATATTTTGCAAAGTCGATTAGAGCCGATGAGAGCCGAATCAAAAAACTTTCATTTTCAATACGGACGCGTTTACAGACAACTTTGTTATTTCATAGAAAACATAGGAAAAATGCACATTTAAGGTAAACGAAGCCTTTATTATTATTATTATTATTATTATTTTGGCGGGCGTAAACAAAAGAAATCCCTTCCCTTTTTTTAAAAAAAAATTCTATTCATTTATTTTCAACGAATTATTATCGATATCCCATTTATTTCGTTAGTTTCGTAAATAAATTTCTTTTTTTCCATTTAACCAAACTGAGCCACAGCAACGCGTGGCCGGGTACAGCTAGTCTAGTATATAAATGTATAGAAACTAGCATGGCCACAAAATGAAGGATCAGTTTATATACAGATTATAATAGAGAACTGATCCCCCATTTTATATCCACATATAAACACTTGTCATATATATTCTCCCTTTATGTGCCTTGTACTTTCATGACGTAGGCGATCATGGCTTTCCACGTCTCCCTATCCCTGGTGGCTCTGAGTACGTTTTCCCCTGTTACAGCACGCAACCCCCGTTCCGTCATCCACCTGCTCAGGCTCTTCAAATATGTTATCCGCTGCCTTCCTCTGTCTCTTTTTCCTTCTATCTGGCCTGTCAGTATCAGGTTCTCCAAGCCCTTTTTTTCTCATTGCATGTCCCAGGAACTTCAGTTGTCTCTTACTGATGCTCACTATTAATTTTCTTTTCGTTGCCATTCTTTCCAACACCTCATCGTTGCTCACATGCTCGGTCCATGATATCCGCAGCATCCTTCTGTAGAACCACATTTCCGCTGCTTCAAGCTTTTCCTCCATCTTCAATGATATTGTCCAGCATTCACTGCCGTATTAAAGAGCTGACATCACATAGCAATCAAGCACTCTCTTCTTTGTTTCTAGTGAAATTTTCCTGTGTCTTAGTACTTTTACTCAGCTTGTGGAACGCGTCGTTCGCCATGACAATTCGCCTTCGGTTCTCTGTAGGATGCTGGAAAAACTTAAAAAATTAAATCTTCCTTGTCGGTAGCATTTAATGAAACATTTTTGAAAGAAAAGTTGCTACCCAAGTATAAAAGAAAGAAGACAAGAGGGGAACTATATTTTTCTCACCCATGCGTTTCGTTCGGTGACGGACTTTATCACGGCAAAAAGTCCGTCAAGGGACGAAACACGTAGGCGAGAAAAAACATAATTTCCCTCTATTTATTTTCATACTCTTTTTTTTCCCCACAGATATTATAACTGAGCATACAATTGCATATATATATATATATATATATATATATATATATATATATATATATATATATATACTTTAGAACATGTACAAATTTTTTATATATCCACTACAAATCGTTCATTTGTTTCGACATTGAAACTACAATGTCTCATCAGGTGGTGTGAACAGGAATGGAAAGCTTCTTTTCTTATATTTGGTGAGTTGTGTGTGGGATGTTGGTGGGGCTATATATATATATATTCTATCTGTAAATGAATTATTACGCTATTTGTAAACGAGTTATTATTATTACGCTATTTGGACACTTTTTAATACAAATGTGAACTGGTCTAACCTTATTAAGACCAGAAACTAAGTAATTAAACAATCAATATATATATATATATATATATAATGTTCTTACGTCGATGACATGACTTGGAGTTTCATGCGTTATACAATCATCAGGTGCACATTACAAACTGACTGTTTAATAGATTTGAATTTATGTTCACTCGATGTTCATGGGAGTTAAATCTTATAAAGTTAGGTTACAGTTTTTCAATAACAAGAGTAAAATTTAAATAGACAAAGACTATATGGTATTAAAATAAATAAAATTAAAATTTCAAAATTAAATTTATAAAATTAAAATTTTAAATTAAAACATTATTAAAATTAAGGGAGATGAAATCAAAGGGGTGTCATTCATAATTATTAATAGTTATATTTGCTGGTGAAAGAAAGAAAGAAAGAAAGAAAGCGCGTGAAAAAGAAAGAAAGAAAGAATGTGAAAAACAAAGAAAGAAAGAGTATGAACAAGATAGCGGCAAACGCATATCAGTCAGTTTAGTGCCATACGTGATACATGCTTGGGCGATCATGTCTCGAAACAAACATGACTGACTAGGCAGAAGATTATCTCGCAATAGGTTGTCATTGCTTTCTGCGGTAGACTAGTTGCCGACAAAGCAATCTGTCCTGTTATTTAACCCATAACTGGAAGGAATAGACGGATTAATACCTTAATTTTCCAAAATTTTCGATATCCACTGCCCAAAGCGTGCAGTGGATATCGATTCGGAACGAGAAATCGGGGTGACGAGTTCGAATTCCAGTTGAATTCTTTGCATTCACTTACGTACAAATACTCTTGGGAAAGGTATTAATTCGTCTCTTCCCTTCAGTTATGGGTTAAATAATAGGACAGATTGGATTCTATATTCTTGGCTGGTAACCAGTCTACCGCAGAAAGCAATGGCAACCTACTGCGGGATAATCTTCTGCCCAGTTAGTCATGTCACTTCGAGACATGATCGCCCAAAGCGTATATTACGTATGGCACTTAACTGACTGACTGACTGATTCTAAACTAGTGTTAAGTGTACTTTTTTCTAAAGCACTAATGTATTTAATTTTGGAGTTATCAAAAAGTTTCTGATTGCTAGAATTGGTGCTTTAACAAAACTGGATTGATTTATGTGGGTTTTTCATGATTCTATGGGAGTGATCTGATCGATGTAGGACAATATGTATATTTATTAATATATATAAAACAGCTGTGTTCATACTACATTGAACACGGCTTTATTAACACTTGAATAATATACACGTGTGTACCCTAATATATATATATATATATATATATATATATATATATACATGTATATATATATATGTATATGTATATATATATGTATATATGTATATATGTATATATACGTATGTATGTATGTATATATATATATATATATATATATATATATATACATGTATATATATATATATATATATATATATAAACGTTACGGAAATTAACGAATTTTAACGAAACTTGGTTATAAGCAACCGACAATTTGTAATTTCCGTGACATGTTTACATTTGTTGACATTATGATACATTTCAGAGCAGATATCGTTTGTTTACGGTAGATCGAAAATTGTGTTATATAAGCATAATAAAAACCTCGTCTGATCAAGAGACTATTCATGGTCGAGTGGTTAAGACAGTACCAGATCAAATGGTAGCTTCCCCTATGTAAATAGGGGTCGCAGGTTCGAATCCTGCTGAATAGCACACATTTTCGTAATAAAATTTATCGTAAAATAATCAGGCCGGTAGATATAAATATAAAATACTGTTTAATTAAAAACAGAATATCTACTTAAATACAAGTATCGGTAAAAATAATGTTCAAAATAATCCATTATATATATATATATATATATATATATATATATATATATATATATATGGGTGCAATAATATTCCTTGTTCAAAGAAACACTATTTTTAAAAAAGTGCTCAATTCAAAGTAGAGCTAATAATATTTATTCAGAAATTATAACATGGATATGTTACAATATCACTACAAAAGTAGCTATTTTGTTTCGTCACTTCTTGTGTCTTGTCAAGTGATGTGGTTATTTTAAATTGAATGGTTTTAAAAGGTTAAAGACAAGCAAGACCCCATTAATCAGGGAGGTATTATTGTATGTACAATGTGGACCAATCAGAGTAAAGCAACTTCTAATTTGGAGAATACGTGGGTAGGCTTAAAATTAATCTTGATGAGCATTGGTATTAAAATTTGATTAAATTGAGATCAGCATTATTAATTAACTATTATATCTACTTTATTTTTGTTGCGAAATTTGAAAAAATATTTTTTTTAGTTTAACAATTTAGTAGATTTAGAAAGTTATTCATATATAAAACGAGGAAGAGAAAGAACGCATACATAATTATATCAAAAATTTAAGACCACTTAAAAATCTTTAAAAAGAAATTTTTTTTTACGGATAGATTTTAAAATTCTCCCACTTAAGGTTACCAATACTACAATCTAAAAGGTTATGGAAGCAAAAAGCTACATTCCAAACATTTTATTTAGAAATTTACATTTTTATAAAATGAGGCGATTTACACATGATCAAAATTATAAGACCAGGGGTATAAATTGTTAGATCTATGGTAATTCCAATGTTTTTAGTTTTGATAGAGATTAGCAATCGCTGCGTAAAGGTGTTACCATGCCTAAAGCAAGCAAACTTACCAAAGTTGCGCGTTCTCGAATTCTCGAATTCAATAAACAAGGTTTGTCACAGCGGGCAATCACAGCTAAGGTAAATCGCAGTAAAACTGTGATTTGCAACTTTCTAAAGAACAGTGAGAATTATGGAAAAGCAAAATCCTCTGGTAGGCCCCCCAAAATTTCTCCTGCATTGAGTAGGAGTATAAGACGGGTTGTTATGAAAGACGAGGGACTTTCTTCTAGTCAAATTAAGGCAGTCACAGAAGCTGATTGCAGTCCCGTAAACCATCAGACGACATTTACGACAAAAAGGCATGGTAATAAAAAGCGTAAACAAATTCCTCGGCTGCTTCGACGTCACAAGGTGGACCGCTTAAAGTTTGGCCGTGAATACCAAACATGGGACGTTGAGAAGTGGAAGAAAGTCCTGTTTTCTGATGAGAAAAAATTCAATCTAGATGGTCCTGATGGCTTCCAACGATATTGGCATCACAAAAACATGCCTCCTGAAATTTTCTCCACACGTCATAGTGGTGGAGGGTCTCTAATAGTATGGGGTGCCTTTTCTTACAGAGGGACGATGGAGCTCCAGGTGGTGCAGGGTCGTCAGACAGTGGCTGGTTATGTTAGCATGCTACAAAAAGCATCTTTGATGACGGAGAGCCATCGTTTGTGTGGGGATGGATGGTTATTTCAACAGGATAATGCTGCAATACACGCTGCAAGACGAACCTTGACCTTTTTACAAGAAAATGGGGTCCATCTCTTGGGACATCCTGCATGCTCACCAGACTTGAACCCAATTGAAAATGTTTGAGGATGGATGACTAGAGATGTTTATCGAAATGGCAAACAATATTCAACAAAAAATGAACTTCGTGAAGCCATCGTCAGAAGGTGGAGCAACATCCCCCGCACCTTAATGGAAACGCTTATTTCTAGCTTGCCTGACAGAAATTTTGAAGTCATCAAAAGCAGTGGAGGTAGAAATCATTGTTAAATTTGGTTGTTGAATGTTTTCATACACTTTTTCTACAATTTCGTAGAATTTTTGTCTCTGGTCTTATAATTTTGATCATGTGTAAATCGCCTCATTTTATAAAAATGTAAATTTCTAAATAAAATGTTTGGAATACAGCTTTTTGTTTCCATAACCTTTTAGATTGTAGTATTGCTAACCTTAAGTGGTAGGAGTTTAAAATCTATCCGTAAAAGAATATTTCTTTTTAAAGATTTTTAAGTGGTCTTAAATTTTTGGTCAGCAGTATATATATATATATATATATATATATATATATATATATATATATATATATATTTATTAAAAAAGGATTAATTCAAAGATGTTGAATGGCCATTTCGATATGAAGATCTCCACGGGGGACGACACATCACCTCAGCAACAGAAAAAACCTTTCAGAAACTGGAGAAAAATTAGTCTACTTTTCCTTTTTAAATAGATTGCAAAGAAATTAAAAAATAAATAATAAAATAAAATAAAAATAAAGGGAAAGAAAAAGAAAAAGAAAACGAAAAAGAAAAAGAAAAAGAAAAAGATAGAATAAAATCAAATAAATAAGAAAAGAAAAAAATTGACATCGTCTGGGTTCGCAAAAAAAAAAAGGGAGAATGTAACTAAAAATTAACAGACAGCCGTGTTAAATCGACGTAAGTTTAAGCAACACGGAAAAAAGGTGGTAAGAGAGATAAAAGAAGGAAGGGAGGGAAAAAGAAAGAAACTAAAGAAAAATTTTTTTTTAAATATTACAGACGCTGGACAAATTCAAAATTTAACTTCTAATTTTTAATTTTTAAATTCTAAATTTTTCTATAATTTTTTTAATATTTTAAAAAAAATTTTTAATTTTAATTTTAATTTTTTTTTTTATGTATATGTGTATGTTTGTGTGTGGATGTGCATATTATATATATATGTATATATATGTATATATGTATTTATGTATGTGGGCTATATGTAATTTTGAAAAATTTTTTTTAGCTATTTAAATGCTCCTTTTCATAATATTCATTAATATGTATGTGTGTGAGTGCATATGGAATATGTATATATATATATATATATATATATATATATATATATATATATATATGCGTGTGTGTGTGTGTGTATATGTGTGCATGTATGTCTACACATGTATATTATGTGTATATGAATTTTTTGTATATAGGTGTGTACACACATATATATGTGTGTATGCGCATGTATATGTATATAAGTGTGTAATAAATTGAATGTATGTGTGTGTATCTGTATGTATATATGTATTCTTATTCGTAGAATTGTGTGTGCGTATATATGTATGTATGTGTATACTTCTATAGGTATGTATATAATAATTGTAATTAATTTTTTTTTTTTTTACCTAGTGTTGTCGTTATTTAGTTTAATTTCAAATGACCTAATTTTTTTAAAAATAATTTTATTTTAAATCCTATATCTTTTTATTCCCTTTTATTAATAATTATGCCTTTTTAAGTAAAGGCCTTTTTCTAATACTTCAACGTTTTGGTGAAATTAGGTTTTGAATTTGTCCAGCGTCTGTAATATTTAAAAAAAATTTTTTCTTTAGTTTCTTTCTTTTTCCCTCCCTTCCTTCTTTTATCTCTCTTACCACCTTTTTTCCGTGTTGCTTAAACTTACGTCGATTTAACACGGCTGTCTGTTAATTTTTAGTTACATTCTCCCCCTTTTTTTTTTGCGAACCCAGACGATGTCAATTTTTTTCTTTTCTTATTTATTTGATTTTATTCTATCTTTTTCTTTTTCTTTTTCGTTTTCTTTTTCTTTTTCTTTCCCTTTATTTTTATTTTATTATTTATTTTTTAATTTCTTTGCAATCTATTTAAAAAGGAAAAATAGACTAATTTTTCTCCAGTTTCTGAAAGGTTTTTTCTGTTGCTGAGGTGATGTGTCGTCCCCCGTGGGGATCTTCATATCGAAATGGCCATTCAACATCATTGAATTAATCCTTTTTTAATATATATTTGCTCTATAATATTTTATTACATGGTGCTCTCTTCCTGTATCATTTTTTAATATTAAAATAAATTTTTAATATTAATTAGGATCGGGTTTTTGGGAATTTACCTTCCTGCTTTTTTCCCTTGGATTGAAGTATCTGAATTAATATATATATATATATATATATATATATATGTCTGCGTCTGTCGTGACGACAGATTTCTCCCCACTTCGACAAAAATAAACGAATATAACCAATTTTTAAAAAAATTAATCAGTTTGTCTGACGCTCGCAAAAGCGTGAGACCCAGGGTTACAAACTCACACCTATCTATATGAGTATATATATATGTGTATATATACAAGTATGGGTGGAATAATATTCCCCATCCAAAGAAACACTATTTTTAAAAAAGTGCTCAATACAAAGTAGAGCTAATAATAATAATAATAATAATATTTATTAATAAATTATAACATTGATATGTTATAATATCACTACAAAAGTAGCTATTTTGTTTCGACACTTTTTGTGTCTTTTCAAGTGATGTTGTTATTTCAAATGAATGGCTTTAAAAGGTTAAGAACAAGCAAGACCTCTTTCATCAGGGAGGCATTATTGTATGTATAATGTGGACCAATCAGAGTAAAGCAACTTTTACTTTGGAGAATATGTGGGAAGACTTAAAATTAATCTTGGTGGGCATTGGTATTAGAATTTTATAAAATTAAGATCAGCATTATTAATTAACTATTATATCTACTATATTTTTGTTGCTAAAAAAAACAAAAAAAAAACAAAAAAAACATATGTATATATATTTTAACAATTTTGTAGATTTAGAAAATTATTAATATTTTAGACGGGGGAGAGAAAAAGAACGGATACATGAATAAATTTACAAACATTCACATATGGAGAAATATTCACAAACATTAGTAAGAAAAAACATATACATAGTAATACACCCATGTATATATACATACACAAATTTCAAAATTTAATTTTTATCGAGATGTCAATTTGTCTGTTAACTTTTAGGCAGGCTAAATTGCTACATATTGGATACAGTCACGGCGGATTCATAAAATCACTGGCCTCATATGAATGGGGTCAGGATAGACATAATCATATTTCAATGCATGAACACATAAGCGGGAATAAATATATACTTACGCAAAACCATAAAACAAACTTAAATGTGTATGCATGTGCAAAACGTCATACATATATATATAGAGGGAGAAAGTTCAATACTGTTCATATGAAGTTATGACTGTAAGCCTCGGTTGTTTAGCTCGCGTGTGCGTGTGTCTCTGCGCATGTCAATGGTTGTATATATGTAAAATTATGTCTGTGTATGCGTAAGAGGCGTCATGACAAAAATACATATTCCCACCAAAGTCAATCCCACCTTCAACAAAAGTTCATCAATATACGTATCTCCGTATACATCCAGTATTTTGAAATAAAATTAAAACAGTTAGTTAGACGATCAAAAAAGCATGAAACTTAAGAAATCTATCTATCTATCTATCTATCTATCTATCTATCTATCTATCTATCTATCTATCTATCCATCTGCCTGTCCATACATACGTACAGATATAAATATATATACACACTTGCAAATATATATAGAAATATACATAAATATAAATACATACACAGAAATATACACAAATATATATATATACATATATACACACACATATATATATATATATATACATATATATACATATATGTACACATACACATACACACACACACATACAAATATATACGTATTATATATATATATATATATATATATATATATATATATATATATATATAAACACATACATACACACACATACGCAAACAAATATATATATAGAAACATGGACACTTTAACAAACATATATACATGTGCGGACATATACGCAAATATACACACATACACAAACACATGCATGTACATATATACACACACACACACACATACATATATATATACATATATGATCGTATAATACGTTTTTAATTCATATTTGGAAATCACTTGTTTCTGATGGAGGACCGGGGGCGGTCATAAATATAAAACAATAATAAAATATATATATATACAAACACACACTTACACATATACACATATATACACACATACATACATACATACACACACACCTATATATATATATATATATATATATATATATATATATACATTTTCAAATTCGAATTTTTTAAAAAAATTCTTTCCCATAGACAAATTGACATCTCGATAAAAATTAAATTTTGAAATTTGTGTATGTATATATATATGGGTGTATTACTATGTATATGTTTTTTCTTACTAATGTTTGTGAATATTTCTCCATATGTGAATGTTTGTAAATTTATTCATGTATCCGTTCTTTTTCTCTCCCCCGTCTAAAATATTAATAATTTTCTAAATCTACAAAATTGTTAAAATATATATACATATGTTTTTTTTGTTTTTTTTTTGTTTTTTTTAGCAACAAAAATATAGTAGATATAATAGTTAATTAATAATGCTGATCTTAATTTTATAAAATTCTAATACCAATGCCCACCAAGATTAATTTTAAGTCTTCCCACATATTCTCCAAAGTAAAAGTTGCTTTACTCTGATTGGTCCACATTATACATACAATAATGCCTCCCTGATGAAAGAGGTCTTGCTTGTTCTTAACCTTTTAAAGCCATTCATTTGAAATAACAACATCACTTGAAAAGACACAAAAAGTGTCGAAACAAAATAGCTACTTTTGTAGTGATATTATAACATATCAATGTTATAATTTATTAATAAATATTATTATTATTATTATTATTATATGTGTATATATATATATATATATATATATATATATATATATAATTTTTTAAAAATAGTATAACCATTTTGACGGGTAACTTTAACACCCATCTGATCAGCGACATCAAAGCATTAGTGGAAAATAAATTTATTTCATTGTGTGTCTGTAAAAAAAAGGAAATTAGGATAGAAGGAAAAAAGAAGTCAAAAGAGAAATGGCAGATCGTTGCTGTCGGAACCTGCAAGATCAGCCACAGGGTAACAGTAACGACAAACAGATAAACTAAAGTAAAAATAAAAATATTAAATATAGAAAAAATAAACCAAACAAAATCACGGCTTTTCAAGGCCACTGTTAAAAGGCCACGAATAATGTGAACACCAGAATAAACTGGTTACACATAAGCTGAGTTAAAAATGTAGACGATAGAACTAGAAAGAAAATAGATTTAAAAAAGTTAAGTTATATGATACAATTTAATTATAATTTAAAAATATCAAGTATCCAGGGGAGGTAACTTTGTGTAATTGTAACAAAGTTATCTCCCTTATAAATAAATTCATCTAATAATTTGCCTTTATATTATTTATTCTTATTTTTTTATGTTTTATTTTTTTATCAATCATCCAAGGAAGGCATTTTGCTGCCACTGTATTGCTGAGGATTCAGTCAGTCAATTAAGTGCCATACGTGATACACGCTTGGGCGATCATGTCTCGAAAGTGACATGACTGACTAGGCAGAAGATTATTCTGCAGTAGGTTGCCATTGCTTTCTGCGGTAGACTGGTTGCCAGCCAATCTGTCCTATTATTTAACCCATAACTGGAGGGAATAGACGGATTAATACCTTTCCCAAGGGTATTTGCGCGTAAGTGAATGCAATGAATTCGTCTGGAATTCGAACTCCGCCTCCCGATTTCTCGTTCCGAACCGATATCCACTGCACCACAACGAGGAGGAATGTTATTAGAAAAAGTGACAATAGTGGATGTCGGAAAGTGAGTAAGTGAAGGAGTGAAGAATGAGAATATTGAGAGTAGAGTGGACAGAGAAAGTAGCATGAGAGAGAGAGAGAGAGAGAGAGAGAGAGAGAGAGAGAGAGTGTAAGTTAGTGCGATTGGAGATGACTATTGGCTTTACGCTTAAATTCTTGGGGATTGTAGCTGTCGGGGAAGCAAGTAAACGGAAGAGAATACCACAGGAGGGAAGTGCGAGAAAAGAAGCTGATGGAGTAGAATTTGCGTTTATATTTTATTGGTTTCACAGTAAAAGGGTGGGACCTAGTTGCTAATCTTGTTGCTCGAGTAAATTCATACACAGGGGGTACCAGTGAGCTAAGTTAACTGGAGCAGAAGTCGTGAAAGTATTTGTAGAATACTAATCATTGATTATTATTTTTTAATTGAAAATGCTCAAATAATTTGAATGACGATTCCTTCTTTTTTTGTTTCTTTTTGATCCCTCTGCGTTTTATCATAGATGTTTAGTCATTCTCGAGAACAAACTCGACTTCTTGGATAGATAACTCTTTTTTTTAATCATTTCACCCCAAGTAAAGCAATATAGCCACTTGGACGCAGGGTCTTATAACAAATGAAAGAGAATGAGAAGGCTTTAGTTGGAAGAAGTAAGGAAAGAACAATAAAGGAAGAGGGTCCAGAAAGACAGAAGATGGCGCTGCATTTAAATTGTAGAATATTGTAGGTGCCAGCGAATTCAGATCAGGATGGGGTTCCACAAACAGGAAGTGCGAGAGAAAAAAAAAAAAAAAAACTAAAAAGAAACTATTAAACCTGGACATACGGTTGTATGCAGCTGGTTCAACAGCAAAAATGTGAAACCTAGTTGCCAATCGAGTAGCCCGCTTGAATTCATACAGTTGGGACACTAAGAAAAATATCTCAGCAGAACAATTGCCATGAAAATATTTGTAGAAAAGACAAAGGAAAGTTATGTCACTTTGGGGAGAAAGTGAGTGAAGATGAGATACCAGGTCACGATTAATTACATTAAAGACCCTTCTTTAAATTTTGTTAAGAATCACAAGATGCAGAGCAAAAGTACCAGACCAGATATGGCAGCAGTTTTTAATGTACGGACGAATAAAAGATTTATGAACGTGCAAGATGGATTTTGATGAGAAAGATTGTCGGGCACGACCCAGTGGACCAACATTCCTAGCACTAGACCTAGCAGTTGATTTGATATAATCACTCTACTTCATTTTTTTTAATCATCTCACCCCAAGCAAGGCATTCCACTGCCACTATTGCGCATGGGGCTATATAGGAGAAGGTAAAGAGAAGGAGTGGTTAGACATAGGGAATGTCAGGAGGAAGGTGACAGATGAGTAAGGATAGCGAGGATGAGGGTTGGGCAGATGGGAAGAGTATTTGATAGAATGGGAGCAGGTTAGTGTGTTAAGAGGTGTCTACTGACCTTACATTTAAACTCCTGGAGATTGTAGCCGTCGGGGAAGCAATCGTGTGGAAGAGAATTCCACAGTCGGGAAGTGCGAGGAAAGAAACTGTTGGAGTAGAAGTTACGGCTGCATTTTATCGGTTTCACTGTAAAAGGGTGGGATCTAGTTGCTAATCTAGTATCACGTTCAAATTCGTATTTAGGGGGCACCAGTGATTTAAGTTCATCTGAGCAGAAGCCGTGAAAGTATTTATAGAAGAGACACAGGGAAGCCACGTCGCGCCGGTGGGAGAGAGACTGCAGGCGGTCTGCCAAGTCTGTATCTATCACATTACAGACCCTCCTCTGAACCTTATCGAGAAGCCCGAGGAGAACAGCAGGGGCACCCGACCAGATATGGCAGCAGTATTCAATTTAAATTTCTGTAAAAAATGGTTTAATTTCTATTTTTGTCTTCAGAAATTTAATTAAATCAACTTTACAGTGTTAGCTGCTTGTGGTAAGTCAACCGGGATTTTCATGTTTGGGAAAAGCGTAAATCCAAGGAGGCGCAAAGTATTTCTTTCCAGGACACAAGAGATAAATCTCTTCTCCTATTCAAATGATAAGGGAAGTATTATAGGCCGGACGGTTGCAAATATCTGCTGAGGTACAGTTGTGTCCAACTGTGGTTCATACTCCAACTAAGTAGAGAGTAGAACTTAGCAACGTTGAGAGAGAGAGAGAGAGAGAGAGAGAGAGAGTATACTTTGGTGTAATCAACAGCTTGGACAACAGCAAGTTGAGGGCTTTAATTCATCAGTCACGATGACCTGTAACTTCTCGCTAGTGTAACCACCAGCACTCATATGTGTGTGTGTGTGTGTGATCTTATGATTTTTTCTCACGAGGACATAAGTTATATAAAAATTGTCTTAATGTTTTGTTTATCCGAGCGCTTTCGGCTATACTTTTAGCCATTATCAAAGATAAATTTTATTTTATGTATAACAGAATGTATGTAGTGTTTTGTATTCATTATGTTCCGAACACGGTAAGCACGTTGTTAGCATTTTTATAGTTGACATTATTGAGTGTTGTTTTTTTTAATAATGTCTCCATTTTTAATAATGTCTCCATTTTTAATAATGTCTCCATTATTTTTTTTTAGCTTTTTTGGCATGTGGATGATGCTCTTGTGTTGTTAACCAGTATGTTACGGATAGGGTTTGGTAGGTCTCCGTGTGTGTTTAAGGGAGATCAAATTGAGCTCTGTTCTCAGAAATGCAGTGTGAGTATTCGTGTTAGTTTCATAGTTGTATTGCCGATATAATTATTTACGAAATTTACGAAATCAAAGGACATGTAAATTGAAATTTTTTTTTTATTTTTTTATTTTTTATAAGCGTTTCACCCCGAGCAAGGCATGTCACTGCCACTACTGTGCAGGGGGCTACGTAGAGTGGAGAAAGGCTGATTAAATATAGGAAATAACAGAGGGTGGGTGATAGGCGGGTGAGGATACCGAGAATGAGGGTTGGGTAGACGAGAGAGTTGTGAGAATAGTTGGGAGTTAGTGTGATAGGAGGTGTCTATTGACCCTACATTTAAACACCTGGAGATTGTAACTGTCGGGAAAGCAGACTTGTGGAAGGGAGTTCCACAGGCGGAAAGCGCGAGAAAAGAAGCTATTGGAGTAGAATTTACGGTTACATCTTATTTGTTTAACTGTAAAAGGGTGGGACCTAGTTGCTAATCTAGTATCTCGTGTAAATTCGTGCTTAGGCGGCACCAGTGATCTAAGCTCATCGGAGCAGAAGCCATGAAAGTACTTGTAGAAGAGGCACAGGGAAGCTACATCACGCCGGTGTGAGAGCGGCTGCAGCCGGTCTGCCAAGTCAGTATCAACCACGTTACAGATCCTCCTTTGTATTTTGTCAAGAAGCCCAAGGAGAGCAGCAGGGGCACCCGACCAGATATGGCAGCAATATTCAATACACGGGCAGATGGTAGATTTGTATATGTGCAGAATAGTTAATATTAGTACGTTGTAGTTGGGATCTTGCTGGTGAAATGTTATTTTTGACGATGAGGTTAGCCGTTTTAAATTATGTATAATAGATGATTAATTTATTTCTTTTAAGTCGACGGGATTTGCGTATTTTCGGATAATATTTCGAAGTGAACATTCGTTTCCTGTTTATAATTGCTATGCGTTTGATTTTTGTAGAAAATATGAATGTTATTATTTTAATCATTGTGTTTATTTTTATTATTGGTCAAGTTTGAAAGAAAAAGTCGAGTTATGAAGTTCTTTGAAGAAAAACAGGCGAGAAAAAGAATTCTCGTATGTTATCGTAAGGAAATATTTAATAACACCAATTTTGTATCTGAGAGGACATTGACTGGTAAAATTAAGGAGACAAGAATTTTTACTGGTGGGTAAATATATA
Organism: Ascarosepion bandense; assembly: GCA_037127315.1. Classification (NCBI taxonomy): domain Eukaryota; kingdom Metazoa; phylum Mollusca; class Cephalopoda; order Sepiida; family Sepiidae; genus Ascarosepion; species Ascarosepion bandense. The sequence continues at coordinate 3,550,519 of JBBBDQ010000375.1, read as the reverse complement.
GCGAAGTAATGAAAGTATTATTACGAGATCCCACGAGAACATCTAAGAACGGGAGTTTATTTTTTAGATAAGCTCATATGTGAAGTTGAGGACGGATTTTTTTTTTCAAATGTAGTTTTAAGATAATCAATTTCGTTTTTGTTCTCAGCTAAAATGAAAATATCGTCTATGTAACGGACATATATTGTCGGTTTGGTAATTTTTTTTAAAACTGTGGTTTCTACGTGGAAGTAGGGACGAAGATTGTTGCTTATTCATACTCGGTTAGTTTGTGTGTAAATGTGGCTTTCATAGTCGTAAAATGGGGCCTTAGTTATATAGGTAGGCAAAAGTATTTGGATTGATAGATGGTGATGCGATTGAAGTATGTTTATATGCGGATTTAATGATTATGTCAATAGTTTCAGCTACAGGAACATTAGTAAATAAGTTTTCGACATCGAGAGACGCAAGTATGCCTTGGTTTGAGGTCGTAAATTTAATAATTTGAAGGAATTCGTGGGTGGACTTAATGCTATTATAATTGGTAGGTAGATATGGGGTAATAGTATTATTCAGGAATTTTGACAGTTGGTATATGGGTGTAGGGGCCTGAGAAATGATAGTTCGTAAGGGGTATCCGGGTTTGTGTATTTTAACGTTACCATATAAATATCCAGATTAATAATCGCCAACATTTTTGTTGATTTTCAAGGATCCTACAACTGCATTGTTTGATGCAATAAGTTTACAAACGTATGTTTTTAGAGATTCAGTGGGATTTCTATTTAGTCTTGTAAATTTTGATCGTTCATCTAGGAAGTGCTGTAATTTCTTGTGGCAATCCAATTCATCCAAAATTACATAAATGTTAGATTTATCGGCTCATTAAATGACAATATTAAAGTTGTTTTTAGTTGTTTAGCGGCATTTACGAGTTTTGTTGTGGGTGTTGTGTAGAGAACGGTCTTTTAGATCTTCAACCTTGAGGAGATCTCTGATATATATATATATATATATATATATATATATATTCGGTCGGGTTTCAATCCTGGGTAAAAAAGCAATCAGAGTCTAACCGTACTGATGAGCTGTGATACGGCGAAACATATCTGCCTGCGGATGACAATATTTACGCTCTCACACCCTAATTGAGCACTCTGGAAAAATAGTAGACATTGATAAACAGTAGCTACTCTGGCATGTACGCATCGCTCATTCAATGAAATGAATTAGAGCGCTCTAGCTATTGGGCGCGTAAAATGATATGCGCTAAAAAGTCTGCCTACTTCCACCGAACGCCCATAACCCAGGGGTAGAGTCGCTGACTGACGCCATTTCGGTCGGGTTTCAATCCTGGGTAAAAAAAGCAATCGGAGTCTAACCGTACCGATGAGCTGTGATACGGCGAAACAGATCTGTCTGCGGATGAATATATATATATATATATATATATATATATATATATATATATATATATATATTTGTTTTGAATAGGCAGGAAGACCTTTTTTTTCTCCCCCCACCTTAACCATTAGAATCCTTTCGGCCAACACTTCTTGAGAAGTTACCGTTGGTAAAGTCATTTATATAACAAAACAAAAGACTAATCATGTAGTAGACATACGAGAATAGGAGTACAAGGTTGGAACACAATTAAAAATAATTTTTTTGTAAAATGAATTTACTAATAAAAGAAGAATAATTAATCTTTTGTCTTGTTATGTCAATCAACTTTGCATAAATTTTAAAATCTAACTTTCCTTATTGTGTTTTTTTTTTATTGTTTTTCTTGCTATACTTTTTAATATAGCAATAATATTTTAAAATATGTGTGTTTATGTTTCAGTTTCAAAACATTTACACGGTGTAACAGGAGCTGCATACCGTGACTTGATGACGAACTTATGCAAGTAAGATTACATTTTAGATAATGTATCAGATGTTTCCAGAGAATCCACTTATATTAAATAGATTTAATTGTTAAATAAATTTCCCAATTTTAGGTGCAAAGTCATGGACGTATATTTGCGTTTTTAATTTTAGGATAATTAGTGAATTCTGAAAGAAAGGATTATTTTTCCTATTTTCATTTCCCCAATTATGAGCATTATCATATGCATGATCTAATAACATCATATTTTATGAACAGAACGGAAAAGCTGAAAGGAAACGAAATGACAGATATGCTTTGTATTCCGAGACAATTTCATGATGTAATTGTCGTACACAAAATTATAGATACCTATTCATCCTTCCCTCACACAGAGAGACTCTGTCATATGTCTACAACATCAAGCAGTGTGTAAAAAAAAGGAGGCTTACTTGTAATATTTCACGAATTTACAGCTGATTTACACTATGTAGTTTTTCATGTAAGAGTAAAGCATTCAAATTGGTTTGAATTTTTTTTTATAATCATATCGCCCCAAGCAAAGCATTTTAGTGCCACTGTTTTACAGGGGGTTACATAGGAGGAAAGTTATGAGAAAGAATGACAGGTTATAGGGACTGTCAGGAAGTGGGTAAGAGAAGGATGAGAATACTGAAGAGAGTGAAGTGAACGGAGAAAGGAGCATGAGAGAGAGAATGCAGGTTTGTGAGATAGGAGATAACTATTGACTTTACATTTAAATTCTTGGAGATTGTAGCTGTCTGGGAAGCAAGGAAATTAAAGGGAATTCCACCGGCGGGAAGTGCGAGAAAAGAAGCTGTTGGAGTAGAATTTGCGTTTACTATTTATTGGTTTCACAGTAAAAGGGTGGGACCTAGTTGCTAATCTTGTAGCTCCAGTAAATTTATATAAAGGGGGCACCAGTGAGTTAAGTTCATCGGAGCAGAAGCTGTGAAAGTATTTGTAGAAGAGACACAGGGAAGCCACACTACGCCGGTGAGAAATTGACTGTATCTGAGCTACCAAGTCGGGATCTATCACATTATAGATTTTCCGATGGATTTTGTCAAGGACACCTAGGTGGGTAGCAGAAGTAACCGACCAGATATGGCATCAGTATTCAATGCACGGGCGGATGGTAGATTTATATATGTGCAGGATTGTTTCAGGCGGGAAAAACTTCCTGGCCCTACACAGAGAACCGACTTTCTTAGCAGCGGATTTAGCTATGGATTCTATATAGTCATTCCACTTGAGGTCTGTTGTGAGAGTTAAGCCGAGGAGGCGCAGTGTTTTGCTTTCAGGGAGACTAGCCTGATCCATGCTTATGGAAGTTAGGAGAGATTGTTGTGAGGGGTGAGCGGAGGAAATAAAAGAACTGTAAGAACGCATTAATAATAAAATGCTTGCCAAGGAATTTTACCAAAACATCATATTGATTGAATAATGTGCATATCAGTCAGTCAGTTAAGTGCTATACGTGATACATGCTTTGGGCGATCATGTCTCGAAAGATACATGACTGACTGGGCAGAAGATTATCCCGCAGTAGGTTGCCATTGCTTTCTGCGGTAGACTGGTTGCCGACCAAGGCTATAGAACCCAATCTGTCCTGTTATTTGACTCATAGGTAGAAGGGGAAGAGATGTAATATATTATTAAGTAGTAATTAGTGGGGATCAGTTTATTACTTCATAACAATATAAAACTGATCCCCACTTTATGCCCATCAGATGCCATCATCATATTTTCAACTGTTATATTCAGTCAGTCAGTTAAGTGCCATACGTGATACACGCTTTGAGCGATCATGCCTCGAAAGTGACATGACTGACTGGGCAGAAGATTATCCCGCATTAGGTTGCCATTGCTTTCTGAGGTAAAATGGTTGCCAGCCAAGGCTATAGAACCCAATCTGTCCTATTATTTAACCCATAACTGGAGGGAAAAGACGGAGTAATACCTTTCCCAAGGGTATTTGCGCGTAAGTGAATGCAAGGAATTCAACTGGAATTCGAACTCGGCTCCCCGATTTCTCGTTCCGAGCCGATATCCACTGTGCCACAACGCACATCCCTATGTTCATATACATTACCTTAATACTGCGTAAGAAACGGAATTATACCACAAATGCAGATCTGTAATCTAAACTTATTTATAAATGGAACTTTGTCTGTGTATGTGTGTGTCTGTGTGTGTTCGTTACCTATAGACTCGGAAACGGCTGAACCGATTTTCTTGAAAATTTACACATTTGCACTATGAGTGTATACGAGTGTTCTTTGCTAGGTTTTGTGTCGAGGTACCCCCGATAAATATTGAAAATCGATAATCGAAAAAATCGGGTTATAGAAGGAGTGGTCCGATTTTAATCAAATTTGATACATTCATAGACAAAGACATAAGAAACGATATTCAGAAGTTTCAAGGTTGCACTTCTTACAATAGTGCAGAAAATCGATAATATATATATAAGGCAAGATGTTTGTGTGTGTGTCTGTTTATCTGCCTGTATGTCTGTATTTTTTCAGCCCTTTTATTTTAGTTTTTGCTTCGGGTTTGGCTATAAGTAGGTATAATTGTAGTTCTTAGTCTCAGCCATAATACGATTTACTCAGAGGACTTATTTAGCCTTTAAAATTCAGTTTACGACGAAAAAACTTATTGGATAACGATACCAGGAAATCAAAATTTGAATTACATCCATTCATTTTTCTTTCAGTCTACGGTTTCGCGTTAACTGGAAATAACTATTGCTTTTTAGTCTTTCATGCCAACGTCCAAAGAGTCTGAGCTCCAGGACCATGGATTAGTTTTAAAGCTTTCATTATACCCGAGCAACGCCGGGCTATACTGCTAGTATGTAATAAAGATTTACATTGCATTAAATTTTCATTCCTTCAACCAGTTTTAAAAAATAGAGTGTAGACAGTATTAGATAAATTGTAGCATACCACATTCTTGAATTAAAACTTTGTGGTATACTGCATACAATTCTGTCACAATGTTTCTGTTGTAGTATGCGGTCTTCCACAATGTTTCATTGTGGTTCACATTGTGGTAGACTGCATACTAAAATGAAGATATTGTGGTAACTGGCTTACTACAGTCAATTAAGTGCCATACGTGAGACAAGATTGGGCCATGATGTCTCTTTTGATCTATGACTAATTGGGCGATAGATTGCCATTTCTTTCTACGGTAGACTGGCTTCCAACCAAGGCTAGAGAACTCGGTCTCTTCTGCTATTCAACCCATATCTGCAGGGTGAAGAGATGGATTAATACTTTTCCCGAGGGTATTTGTGCGCAAGTGACTGCAACGAAAGCAACTGGAATTCGAATTTGACTCTCCGATTTCTATTTCTCACAACACTGACTACAACAGGGATAATACGATACACCGCTTAGAAACAATGCAATAAACAGTTTACTATAATAAGAATATTGTGGCAGACCGAATACTACAACAGAACCATTGTTCTTGTTAGCTTACTGCGATAGAGACGTTGTGGCAGACCGCATACTAAAAAAGAGCTACTAGATTAGCAACTAGGTCTCACCATTTTACAGTGAAACCGATAAAATGTAACCGCAATTTCTACTCTAACAGCTTCTTTTCTCGCACTTCCCGCCGGTGGAATTCCCTTCCATATATTTGCTTCCCCGACAGCTACAATCCCCATGAATTTAAATGTAAGGTCAATAGACATCTCCTATCTCACTAATTCACATCCCTTTTCTCAAACTCTTTTTTCCCTCCACTCCACCCCCATTACACCGGTATTCTCATCTGTCTAGTACCCTCCTCCTGACATCCCCTATAACTAACTCCTCTTTCTCATCACTTTTCCCTATGCAACCCTCTGTGCAACAGTGTTAGTAAAACTGTCTTGCTTGGGGGTGAAATGATTATAGAAAAAAATAGCTCCCAATAATCTCATACATCTAATCTTATATCATATAATTGAAATTTCAAACCCGAATTCACGTTACTGATTCAATTGCGTATGTTTTTTTAGCAATAAATTTTACTTCTTTTCTTTTAAAATACACCAGGAAGCAAAATTTTGTAAAAAAAAAAAAAGAAAAAAAAATCTTATTCATGGATTTTTGTCGAATAAATAATGAATTATTTTCTTTTAGGGATTTTTCTCAACCAGTGACGACTTGTTTTCTCCGAAAAGTGGAGTGTCTTGACGCCGAAGCTGTTCCTTATGAAGTTTTTCGCTACGCCATCTTCTGTTATTGTAGTGTCAAAGGTAAGTTTTGGGATGCTAAAAAGGTCACTAATACATGGAATTAGAAAGAGGCACGACTCACACACAGCACATATTGAATGCAAGAGGGGCAGAGGTAAACAGCGGATAAACTACCTAAAGAGCTTGTGCAAATGGATGACTGGACAGGTAGAGAGAGAATTAGTAACAATGCAAATATTGATAAGAGACACAAAGGTGAGGAAGTTGTGGAGAGCCATAAAATTTTCCCGCAATATGTTGCCATTTTTTTCTGTGGTAGACTGGTTGCCAGCAAAGCAATAAAACCCAACCTGTCCTGCTATTTAACCCATAGGTGAAGTAAGAAGGGGTGGTTTCATAGCTTTCCAGCGGGTATTTGCGCATAAGTGAATGCAACAAATTCAACTAGAATTCGAACTCAGTTCTCTGATTTCTCGATTCGAGCCGATATCTATTGCCTCACAACTCACATCTTGGTACTAAAAAGGAAATTTCAACAGAACAAATTGTGCAAAGGCCAGCATCTGTTTTCAAATGTCTTTATGCTACTGTGGTATTTATACCGGAATTGGATTAGCCTCAAGTTTTTTTTTATCATTTCACCCCAAACAAGGCATTAACGCTACTGATGTGCAGAGAGTTACATAAGGGAGTTGAAGTATTAGGCAGGAGGAGTGTGAAGAGAAAGACGAACCAGCTACAGTGGGTGAAAGAGAAAGGCCAAGAGAAGGATGTGAACACAGGAGTGAAGACAGTTGCAAAGGTAGAGAGAAAGAAAAAGAACAAGATACACAGGGTGATGTAGAAAGGGCCGGAGTTAAATGGATAAGAGATGGGAATTGACTTTGCATTTAAATTCCTGGAGGTTATAGCTCTCAGGAAAGCAAGTATATGGAAGGGAGTTCCACAGGCGGGAAGCGCGAGAAAAGAAGCTGGTGGAATAGAATTGTCACCTGAATTTGGTTGATCTAACTGTAAAAGGATAAAACCTTGTGGCCAGTCTGGTTGTCCGCGTAAATTCTTGTGGAGGGGGCACCAGTGACCCAAGTTGGTCAGAGTAGAAGACATGAAAATATTTGTAGAAGAGACAGAGGGATGCCATATCTCGCCGATGAGAAAGTGGCTGGAGTTGAGCTGCCAGGTCGGGACCAATCACATTACAGGTTCTCCTCTGGAGCCTGTTGAGAACACTGAGATGAACAGCAGTTCATATTGTGATTAGAATAACTAACAATTGGACTGAATAATGCAATCACCACTGTAGAATTCACGCGTTTAATTTATGTGTGAAGACACGCATTTAATTTATGTGTGAAGACACGCGTTTAATTTATATTTGAAGACACGTATTTAATTTATATCTGAAGACACGCGTTTAATTTATATCTGAAGACACGCATTTAATTTATATCTGAAGACACGCATTTAATTTATATCTGAAGACACGCATTTTATTTATATCTGAAGACACGCATTTTATTTATATCTGAAGACACGCGTTTAATTCATATCTGAAGACACGTATTTAATTTATATCTGAAGACACGCATTTAATTTATATCTGAAGACACGCGTTTAATTTATATCTGAAGACACGCGTTTAATTTATATCTGAAGACACGCATTTAATTTATGTGTGAAGACACGCGTTTAATTTATATCTAAAGACACGCATTTAATTTATGTGTGAAGACACGCGTTTAATTTATATCTGAAGACTCGCATTTTATTTATATCTGAAGACACGTATTTAATTTATATCTGAAGACACGTATTTAATTTATATCTGAAGACACGTATTTAATTTATATTTGAAGACACGTATTTAATTTATATCTGAAGACACGCGTTTAATTTATATTTGAAGACACGCATTTAATTTATATCTGAAGACACGCATTTAATTGATATATGAAGTCACGCGTTTAATTTATGTCTGAAGACACGCATTTAATTTATATCTGAAGACACGCATTTAATTTATATCTGAAGACACGCGTTTAATTTATATCTGAAGACACGCATTTAATTTATATCTGAAGACACGCATTTAATTTATATCTGAAGACACGCATTTAATTTATATCTGAAGACACGCGTTGAATTTATATCTGAAGACACGCATTTAATTTATATCTGAAGACACGCGTTTAATTTATATCTGAAGACACGCGTTTAATTTATATCTGAAGACACGCGTTTAATTTATATCTGAAGACACGCATTTAATTTATATCTGAAGACACGCGTTTAATTTATATCTGAAGACACGCATTTAATTTATATCTGAAGACACGCGTTTAATTTATATCTAAAGACACGCATTTAATTTATATCTGAAGACACGCATTTAATTTATATCTGAAGACTCGCATTTAATTTATATCTGAAGACCCGTATTTAATTTATATCTGAAGACACGCGTTTAATTTATATCTGAAGACACGCGTTTAATTTATATCTGAAGACACGCATTTAATTCATATTTGAAGACACGTATTTAATTTATATCTGAAGACACGCGTTTAATTTATATCTGAAGACACGTATTTAATTTATATTTGAAGACACGTATTTAATTTATATCTGAAGACACGCATTTAATTTATATCTGAAGACACGCATTTAATGTATATCTGAAGACACGCATTTAATTTACATCTGAAGACACGCATTTAATTTATATCTGAAGACACGCATTTAATTTATATCTGAAGACACGCATTTAATTTATATCTGAAGACACGCATTTAATTTATATCTGAAGACACGCATTTAATTTATATTTGAAGACACGTATTTAATTTATATCTGAAGACACGCGTTTAATTTATATCTGAAGACACGCATTTAATTTATATCTGAAGACACGCATTTAATTTACATCTGAAGACACGCATTTAATTTATATCTGAAGACACGTATTTAATTTATATCTGAAGACACGTATTTAATTTATATCTGAAGACACGCATTTAATTTATATCTGAAGACACGCATTTAATTTACATCTGAAGACACGCATTTAATTTACATCTGAAGACACGCATTTAATTTATATCTGAAGACACGTATTTAATTTATATCTGAAGACACGCATTTAATTTATATCTGAAGACTCGCATTTAATTTATATCTGAAGACACGCATTAAACGAAATAATGATGAGGACATTAAAGTAAGCAACTATTTTACGATATAAGTAAGAGATAGAGAGAGGACGAGAGAGAAATAGGGTGAAAGAAAATTTGTGCGTGCGAAAGAGGAAAATATATGATGAGAGTTTGAGAGAGAGATAAAGTGTGTATGAGAGAGAGAGAGAGAGAGAGAGAGAGAGAGAGAGAGAAAGAGAGTAGGAAAATGAGAGATGACGAGAGAGAAATGGCGAAAACAAGAAAGCGATAGAGATGAAGTGCGAGATCGTCACAGAAGGAAAGACAGAGGGAGAGATATTTTGTGTGCGAGAGAGAGAGAGAGAGAGAGAGAGAGAGAGAGAGAGAAAGAGAGAGTGGGCGATGAAGAGAAATCGGGAGAGTCCTTCTGACTCCATGAAAAGTATGGGGCCACAGCCTCACCACTTTAATGATGCTGCTGTAACGTAGCAACTAGGTTGGGGAGTTGCAAGTACCACCGTCAACCGATTTTGAATTAGAATGGTTACTAATGTGCGTTGTGGTCCAGTGGATATCGACTCGGAACGCGAAATCAAAGAGCCGAGTTCGAATTCCAGTTGAATTCGTTGCAATCATATACGCACAAATACCCTTGGGAAAGGTATTAATCCGTCTCTTCCTTCCAGTTATGGGTCAAATAACAGGACAGAGTGGGTTCTATAGCCTTGGTTGGTAACCAGTCTACCGCAGAAAGCAATGGCAACCTACTGCGGGATAATCTTCTGCCCAGTCAGTCATGTATCTTTCGAGACATGATCGCCCAAGCGTGTATCACGTATGGCACTTAACTGACTGACTCAATATAATAGTTGGAACTATGATTAAGTCTTCTACTGGTCATAAAGTGGGGGGTCGGTTTTCTATTGTTATGAAGTAATAAATTGATCCCCACTAATTACTACGTAATAATATAATACATCTCTTCCCCCTCTAGCTATGAGTCAAATAATAGGACAGATTGGGTTCTATAGCGTTGGTCGGCAACCAGTCTACCGCAGAAAGCAATGGCAACCTACTGCGGGATAATCTTCTGCCCAGTCAGTCAAGTCTCTTTCGAGACATGATCGCCCAAGCGTGTATCACGTATGGCACTTAACTGACTGACTAATCAAATTTAGAGAGCCTGCTATTTAATCCATAGCTGGGATGTATATATATGTTTGAAGAAATGGAGTTCATGCCTTTTCCAAACGTATTTCTGTGAAAGTGAATGTCCATCGAATTCGAACGCTGCATATCAACCCCCATTTTACTCGCCGATAACCACCACACTAGTCTCACACCCTAAAATCATAATTTAGTTTGTTATTAGCTTGTAAATGAGTCACTAAGTTTACTTTGGTGGGTGTCAGTATTCAAGGATCCCATTATGACTCTATCGGGAGCTTCGGAAACTGTTTAAAAAATTAGTCAGAAAATGTGATTTTTGTTTTCTACCAATTTCCATTATTAGTAACTGATGCTTCGCAGGATCGAGGCAGTTGACAAAAGTAGATTCGTCATTCATTGTTTGAGTGTGGTGGAGTCAAAATGACTGATACTAGTTGACCATCAACACTATTTGGTCCGAGTGGTCAAGCAAGAGGCGGGCAAAAATGGGAAAGGAAGAAAGAAAAAAAGAAACGTAAATAAATTGAACGAAGATTAATAATTAATACGCCACACACTTACATCCCCAGGGGTAAAATGGCTACTCAATCAAGGATTAATATGTAATAGAATTTTTAATATTTGTTGTAGCTTACTGGTTACTGCGAGCGACACTCATCTGAGAGTTTTGCTGTTCAAGTTCTTCGCTGTTTAGCTTCGAGTCTGAAATAACTTTTTTTGAATCATTTTCCAGTTGAATTCCTTGCATTCACTTACGCGCAAATACTCTTGGGGAAGGTATCAGTCCGTCTCTTCCTTCCAGTTATGGGTTAAATAACGGGACAGATTGGGTTCTGTAGCCTTGGCTGGCAACCAGTCTACCGCAGAAAGCAATGGTAACCTACTGCGAGATAATCTTCTGCCCAGTCAGTCATGTCTCATTCGAGACATGATCGCCCAAAGCGTGTATCACGTATGGCACTTAACTGACTGACTCCAGGCAAAGCAATTAAAATAGTAAGACGCAAGGGTTTAGTGAATGTTGAAGAATATATTTAAAAATAAAAGAAAGAAAAATCATCTTAAGGTGAGAGAATAATGACCCCCGCAAAAAACAAAAAAACAAAAAACAAAACAAAAACAAAACAAAACAAAACAAAAAACAAAAACAAACAAACAAAAAACAAAAACAAACAAACAAAATAAAACAAGAATTAGGAAGATACTAGATATCGATTGATATTGCATTAAAATATTTGAAGATCAAACTTGACTGGGAAGTTAGAAGACGTGACGTGGCCTCCCTCTGTCTTTTCTACAAATATTTTCATGGCAACGTCTCTGATGAGCTTCTTTCTCTGGTGACATGTTCACGTGAGTTTAAGCGTGCTACTAGATTGGCATCTAGGTCTCACCCTTTTACCGTTTAAACAGTGAAATGTAACCTTCACTTCTACTCGTTGAATACACCGGTTCTCGCTCGATCACCAAAGTTAAGCAACGTTGAGCCTGGTCAGTACTTAGATGGGTAACCGCTTGGGAATACCAGATGCTGTAAGTGTTTATTGGCTTATGGCCATATCACGTTGAATACACCGGTTCTCGCTCGATCACCAAAGTTAAGCAACGTTGAGCCTGGTCAGTACTTAGATGGGTAACCGCTTGGGAATACCAGGTGCTGTAAGCGTTTGGTGACGGATGTGCGTTGTGGTGCAGTGGATATCGGCTCAGAAAGAGAAATCGGTGAGCCGAGTTCGAATTCCAGTTGAATACCCTGCATTCACTTAAGCACTGGTACCCTTGGTAAAGGTATTAATCCGTCCATTCCCTCCAGTTATGGATTAAATAACAAGGGTAGGACTTGGGGACTCTGCTCTTAAAAACAAATCTCAATGAATCTTGATACTCGAAAAGAAAAACGTTGTAAAAATAAAATAACCTTTACCAAAAATCATTGGTTATAACCTTAAATGATCCCATAAGGTTTGATATGTCGTTAAACCTCGAAACAAACAAACTTCTACTCGAACAGTTTCTTTTCTCGCACTTCCCACTCGTGGAACTTTCTTCCATTTACTTACTTCCCTGATAAATACAATCTTCTAAAATTTAAATGTAGTGTCAATTGCCATCTTCTATCTTCTTGAATCCCCTTCGTCTTTCACCCTTTTCTTCGAGATCCTTTGCATCCAATCTTCTCTCTCACTGTAACCCCTCGGCGCACTAGTGGCAGTCTCACCTTGCTTGGGGTGAAATGATTATAAAAAAGATAGTTCCACCAGCGTGAAAGTGATGATAGAAAGTGAGCAGAGAAGCTATATTACGACGGTGGGAAAATGACTGCAAGCGAGATGCCAGGTCAGGACCAGTGCAGATTCTTTTTTTGGATGTTATCAAGAATCTCTAAATGTATAGTAGAAGCATCAATATTCAACCCCTGGACGAATGGTAGACTTATGAAGAAAAATTGTCTAGCCCAACACAGTGAACCAACTTTTTTTAGTAGCAGACTCAGCAATTGATCCAATGTAAACTTTCCACTTCATTTTCTCGTCTGAAACAATTTTGCACATGTACAAATATACCATCCGCCCATGCATTGAATACTGCTGCCATATCTGGTCGGGTGATGCTGCTATCCACCTAGGCGTCCTTGACAAAATCCAGCGGAGAATCTGTAATGTGATCGATCCCGACTTGGCAGCTCGGATACAGTCACTTTATCACCCGCGCAATTTGGCTTCCCTCTGTCTCTTCTGCAAATACTTTCATTGCTTCTGCTCTGATGAACTTAGCTCACTGGTACCCCGTATATATGAATTTCCTCGAGCCACAAGATTAGCAACTAGGTCCCACCCTTTTACTGTGAAACCAATAAATTGTAAACGCAAATTCTACTCCAGAAGTTTCTTTTCTCGCACTTCCCGCCTGTGGAATTCCCTTCCGCTTACTTGCTTTCCCGACAGTTATAATCTTCAAGAATTCAAATGTAAAGTCAATTGTTTCACTAACTTGCATCCTCTCTCTCATGCTTTTTTCTCCGTCCACCCCACTCTCATCGGTATTTTTTCCCTTCTCATACCCTCTTCCTGACATCCCCTGTAACCTGTCACTTTTTTCTCATAACATTCCTCCTATGTAACCCCCTGCAAAACAGTGGCAGTAAGAAATCACAATCTGTTACTCTCCTTGAGGTTACCATCCACCGTTTTAATGAAAGGCAGAAAGGCGTCTTTCATATGACTGATCTATTCAATTTGTACAGCGAGACTATTTTGGGGACCCTAGATGTTATGCCAGAATTCGTAATCGGAGAACATAAGAGACACAGATGATACAGTGCTGGTTGCAGACACAGAAAGGAAACTACAAAACCTCCTACAGAAGATAGCTGAAGAGAGTAACAAAAAAGGACTACAAATAAACTGCGAGAAAACCGAATGCATGGTCATCAGCAAAAACAGCAACCCAAAATGCCAAATACAGGCGGGGGATTCTAAAACCAAGCAGGTACAAAAATTTAAATACCTGGGAAGTGTTCTAACAGAAGACGGAAAGTGTGACACAGAGATCCGAAGGCGAATTGGCATGGCGAAGGACGCATTCCAGAAGCTGAGTAAAGTATTAAGAATCAGGAAACTTTCACTAGAAACAAAGAAGAGAGTACTAGATTGCTATGTGATGGCAGTTCTTCAGTATAGCAGTGAATGCTAGACAATACAATATCATCACGGATGAAGGAAAAACTTGAAGCAACTGAAATGTGGTTCTGCAGAATGATGGTACGGATATCATGGAACGAGCATGTGAGCAATCATGAAGTTTTGGAAAGGATGGAAACGAAAAGGAATTAATATTGAGCACCAGGAAGAGACAACTAAAGTTCCTGGGACATGCAATGAGGAAAGAGGGCTTGGAGAACCTGATACTAACAGGTCAGATAGAAGGAAAAAGAGACAGAGGAAGGCAGCGGATAACGTATTTGAAGGACCTGATCAGGTGGATGACAAAAGTGGGGTTGCGTGGAGTAACAGGAGAAAGCGTGCTGAGAGCCATCAGGGACAGGGAGATGTGGAAAGCCATGATCGCCTACGTCCTGAAAGGACAGGGCACATAGAAGAAGAATATATATGCTAACTGTTTATAAGAAAGTATAAAGTGGATATAAAATGGGGGATCAATTCTATATAATAATCAATATATGAACTGATCCCTCATTTTATGGCCTTGTTATTTTCTATACATTTATATTCTAGATTTATGGGCTTGAGTTAGTGGATGGCAGAGCAGGGTTTGGGTGGTGTAACAGGAGAAAGTTCCTGGGGCAGGCAATGAGGAAAGAGGGCTTTGAGAACCTGATACTAACAGGACGGATAGAGGGAAAAAGAGATAGGGGAAAGCAGCAGATAACGTATTTGAAGGGCATGAGCAGGTGGATGACAGAACGAGTGTTGTGTGGTGTTACTGGAGAAAGTGTGGTAAGAGTCACCAAGGATAGGGAGACGTGGAAGGCCTACGTCCTGAAGGGACAAGGTACATAGAAGAAGAAGAAGAAGAAGAAGAAGAAGAAGAAGAAGATAGAGAGCAATTTCTTTTTGGAAGCATCAAAATCAATAAACCATTTCTTACTTCAGTCAGCGGCAGATTGTAGGTTATTTTTTGAGATATTTCAATGATTAATTTCTTGCTCGGTTTTATTGTGTGATATACTTTGGGTTGGATTTCGTGAAGGCTTCCGCTGGGGAAATCAGTTAATAAATATTGATAATATATTGCTATTTACAAAGTTAAAAACAAAACAAAAAAAAAAAAAAGAAAAAACGAAAACGAAAACGAAAGCTTCAAGTATCAGGCATCCAGAGAGAATCAAACTCAGAAGTAAAGGCAATCAGACTAGACTCGTTAACCATTACTTCACAACGATTTAGGTTAGTTGATTTTATGATGTCAACTCTTGTTTTCTTAATTAATGTCGAATTTTATTCGAAGTACACCTTGAGGATTAAAAAAAAAGCTACTAATTAGTAATGGTTTACCAGACTAGCTCGTTAACCGTTACTTCATGTCAAAACGCCCAAATATTTACACGTTGATTTGGTTTGCTTATAAAAACAAAAACAAAAAAAAACTTGTTTATTTTATTATATTCCATTTGTTACCGAAAAAGAAATGTTTAAATTTGTTTTTTTTATTTCTAACAGATTTTCTGGAATTGGCTGGAAATTTATTTTCTTTATTGGATAAAGACAGTACAGGGAAAGCTGACAAACTTCTGTGCGATGTTCTCCTTGAACAGTTAAGAGATGCTTTGGCCATTACGGTAGACAATCCGGAACGGTGAGTAACCACTCCTTTTTCAAGCGCTGTGCTGGTTATCAGGTTAGAACTAATAATATTGCTGATTCTTCTTTGGAGATCCTGGGTATGACTGTAAACTGCATCCGGTAACAATGCCGCTGATTAGGTGGTTATGAGGAGCATGGAACTACCTCTTAATTGCTGTTGTTCCCAGGTCCACTCTGACCCATCCGGCAGCAAGGCCTCTGATTAGGAGGTTGTGAGAAGCATGGAACTACCTCTTAATTGCTGTTGTTCCAAGGTCCACTCTGACCCATCCGGCAGCAAGGCCTCTGATTAGGAGGTTGTGAGAAGCATGGAACTACCTCTTAATTGCTGTTGTTCCCAGGTCCACCCTGACACGGAGTGGTAGCACCTGTTAGAGTCCCAGCTTTGGGCAAATAATTAACCCCCAAACTGGGGTCAAAACATCATGAAAGTATAAAAATAGACTTTTATAGAAAAATAAACATATTGGCATAATACATTTTTGAAGGAAAAATTATTACCAGCAATACATTTTGAATACAAAACTAGAAGACATCTTCAGTTTCTTAAATAAAAAAAAAACTTATCAAAATCTGACTAAATCAACCTTCTCACTACAACTGAACATTTAAAAAAACACATTTTTACATTAAATAACCCACAGAGGTGTTGATATGCCGTTAAACAAAACTCAAACTCATTTTTGGATTTTATCAAGAATCTCTAAATATATAACAGTAGCAACGACCATATGTGACGGCAATATTCAAAACTTGGACGAATTATAAATATAAGAGAGAGAGAGAGAGAGAGAGAGAGAGAGAGAGAGAGAGAGAGAGAGAGAGAGAGAGAAAATTATTAAGAAAATACAATCTAACATTTTCAGTGTCCACAAATTACTTGCTGCAACTATGTCCATTTCTTGTTAGATGTAATACAGTCTTTATGCTATCCATTCCCTTGGGGTTTGCTTAGAACGGTGGAGGTGCCTCGGAGAGAGGATTTTTCGCATCTTAATTCCAACACGTCTGGAGCGGGTCTCTTCTCTCTTTCTTCTTCCCCGACTCGTTTTTCAACTCCGTTGCTTTTTTGTTGAAAGTGTTTCGATATGGCGTGGGTCGGTAAGTAATCGGAATGTTTCTCCATAAATGTCTAATGTCAATTTCGTGTATCTGGCTTAAATCACCCGCTTACGATTTCGTGCCGATGTCTACCGATTTGGAGGTTTGGAGACAAGATTTTGTTGACTTTGTGCATTCATCTGCCAGCCTTAAGTATAATTTCCATCCTTACATGGGTGGTCTTTTTCGGAATCGACCGACAATTCAGTCTTTAATCGCTCCTTATCTCTTCCCTTAGAAAAGAAAGGGAGATAAAGAAACAAGCAAGGAAGAAAAACAGAGTTCTTTCCCTTTCGCGAGGCAAGTCTCTCGTCTGGTCTATGTCCGATTGTTGTCATATCGTTCGATGTCATTTCGTGAATGCCTTGTGTTTCGGCTCTCCTCTATCTCCCCTGGCCACTCCTGCGCTTATTACTCTCTTCTTCTCTTTCTTAGCTCTTCCCAAGAAAAAGAAAAATATACACACAGATATTCTCCAAATATCTATTCAGGGGTTCGAATCCTCCAAATATCTATTCAGGGGTTCGAATCCATGGTCTGTCGATACTGTTTTAACATGTGTGCATAAGGAACATTTACAGTGTTACATGGCATGAACCTTGACCTTGTGTCACATCCCTCTCTAGTGAGAGAGCTGGTATATATATATATATCCTCCACTAAATCGGTGAAAAACAGCGTAGTATGAATAAACAAAGGCTCTAAACTTGATAAAATGAACTTTTTCCATCAAAATGTTTATATTATGATTAAGAGGAAAGACCAAAGTATTTTTTAATTATTTAAAAAAAAATGTTAATCCCTTCTGACACGTTCGAAATTTTGGTAAAAAAATCTTGTTCTGATTTTAGTTAGCGGGTAACCAAATTGTTACGAGAGTTTACAATGGAAAACGTAATATTACATAACTCAGTTTTTTTTTCCGTTGACAAACGCATTAATTTGGAAAATTTTGCAAAAATCAAAAATCCTATTTTAAAGAAACTTTCAGGTCCTATTCACAAATTAACGAAATTATTTGTAAAACTATTACTTTTAAAAAATATTAGTAACAATATATTTTTTTTACATCTGTTACCCCACTTCCACGTAAATTTATTCAATTTTAAGAAATTAAATTTTGTTTTATTAGTAAAACGCAGGACTCATCAGGAAATGTAAATACTCTATTATTTATTTGAAAAATTTTGCCTTTATTTCCAAAAATCTGCACCCAATAATAAAATAAAAAATGTAATATAAGTATGATATTTTCGATTAATAATGAAATTTTAAAAGATTGTTTTCATTTTTTTAAATTATAATAATTTATAACTTTTCAAAAATATTTAAAAAATACTTCAAAGATTTGTTGGGGTTAGTTTTAAATTATGTCACTTGTCATAGTTTTAAATTATGTCACTTGCCATTCACTTATCTTATCTTGCATCTGTCAAAATTGTCAACACATATAGTGGAAAGGTCAGAAAGTTGAACTCTGTGCTTAAGAAATAGTTTTACTCTAAATTTCATGCTATAAATAAGTAATACTTGTGTAAATCAGATTAAAATAACATTAAATTTGCTAATTTTACAAAAGTAATGTGGCACAGATGTAGATGTATCATTTCTGCAAGATTTTTAAAACCGAGAATTAATTTTTGTTTCCCAATGTGTCGATCTCTTAAAGATGGCCGAAAAATTGAAAGATTACAACCCCCACCCCCCAAAAACCCTGAAAACTTTTAGATTTCAATCAATATAATTTCTGTTTAAAACACAACAGAGTATTTTGCTTACTGGAAATAATAAATTTAATCATGTAGCTTTGAATTAAAACTAAAACGTTTCAAGAAAACTTTTTTATTTAAAAAAATTCAATTTAAAATTTGGTTATCGAAAATGAGTGGAAATGAGTAGCATGAAATTTAGAATAAAACTATTTCACAAACACAGAGTTCAATTTTCTGACCTTTCCACTTATGTGTTGACATACTTGACAGATGCGAGATAAGTTAAGTGTACAGCGATCACAAGTGACATAATTGTAAAAGAAATTTCTGTAAGGGAAAGAAACCCTGAAACACATGACCTTTTAATTTCTACAAAGAAATTACCATACAAAAAAAACAAAAAAAAAAACACTTAAAATACACACAAAAAATATTTTAAAAAATAGGAAGGCACGACGATTTGTATTAAACTTTCCAATTTTCGATTGGTAAATAAATCTTTAAACTAACCCCAACAATTCTTTGAAGTATTTTAAAAATATTTTTGAAACTTTGTAATGTAGAAAAGAATTAAAAGAAAAATTTTTGCCTTTATTTCCGAAAAACTTCTCCCAATAACAAATAAAAAATGTAATATAACTATGACATTATTTAATTTAATAAGTATTTAATTTCTTCTATAAATAATATAAAATAAGAAAATTAATTTATTGTCTGAAAAAAGGTTATTTTCGATTAAAAAAATTAAAAAAAAATTAAAAAAGAAAAAAAAAAGAAAATAGATTTCCCAATGAGTTCTTTTCGCAGTAAAATTTAATTTCTTAAAATTTCATGGAAAGTAGATGAAGGATGTAAAAACTATATTTTTTACAAAGAATTTAAAAAAATAATCGTTGTAAAAATAATTCTATTTATCTGTGAATAAGTCCTGAAAGTTTCATTATTTGATTTTTGCAAGAATTTCCAAATTAATGCGTTTGTCACCGGAAAAAACAAAAAACAAAAAACAAAAAAACAAAAAAAAACAACAAAAAAAACAAACAAAAACAAAAAAAAAACAACCCCCCCAAAAAAAACAAAAAAAAACAAAAACAAAAAACAAAAACAAAAAACAAAAAACAAAAACAAAAAACAAAAAACAAACAAAAAAAGACAAAAAACAAAAACAAAAAACAAAAGCAAAAAAAAACAAAAAACAAAAACAAAAACAAAAACAAAAAAACAGAAAACAAAAAAAAAAAACAACAAACAAAAAACAAAAACAAAAAACAAAAAAAACAAAAAACAAAAACAAAAAATAAAAACAAAAAAAAATTGTGTTATGTAATATTACGTTTTCCATTGTAATCTCTTGTAACGATTTGAGTCCCAGCTAACTAAAATCAAAACAAGATATTTTACCAAAATTTCGAACGTGTTAGGAGGTATTAAAACAAGAGCTTAATATTCTTAATGTAAAAAAAATGTAATATTTTGAATGTAAACCAGAACGTAATATTTATAATATGAACAAGAACGTTATATTTTTAATGTAAACATGAACGTACGTCGTAATATAATTAAATGTAAACCAGAACGTAATATTTTAAATGTAAAAACATGAATGTAATATTTTTAATGTAAACAAGAATGTAATATTGTTAATGTAAACCAGAACGTAATATTTTAAATGTAAAAACATGAATGTAATATTTTTAATGTAAACCAGAACGTAATATTTTAAATGTAAATCAGAAGGTAATATTTTTAATGTAAAAAAGAACGTAATATTTTTAATGCAAACCAGAACGTAATTTTTTTTTAATGCAAACAAACACGAATGCCATATTTTGAATGTAAACAAATACGTAAATTCTTTGACAGGCTCTTGGAAGCAGGTTACAATATAAGCCCGGAGAAATTAGAAGCAGTTTTGGAAAAGGTAGTGTAGTTTCTTTCTTTAACTTCCTCCATCTTTTCATTAATTGCGTGTGTCGTTTAATGTGTCCGTTACCGACCCCGCAACTACATGTTGAAACTTTCGTTTTATAATATCTATGGTGAGCGCTTTTCTTTTGTTCCACCAGTTCAGACATTTATAGGTAAAACACGTCACGCTACTTCCATGGAACCTAGTCACTCACGTTTCCTTCACGTTTTAAATGTATAAATGTTTCACTCATTGTTTGGTCCGAGGAACCGCTACTTGATGCAACGTGGGTGCTTTCTTGAGCACTACAATGTTAACATCTTTATGTCATGATTCAAGCGTTATGCAGTGTCTTTTGCTATATCCTTGGCAAATGATGAGTTCCATTCTTTTGTTTAGATACTGTAACGAAAGACATGAGTTACCTCGGAATTCAAAACGAGCACGAATATGTCTTGCCTGTAAGATAATAACGAAAAAGAAAGATGGCCGCTATTGAAGACACAATTTATACGTGCCTATCTCGTCCCAAACGAGACGATATTTGCACACATGCAAATTTTGGCCGTCTTGGAATGATATAAAGAGCGGGTGCCAGCGCTGCTGTCAGAACGGGATTTTCTCGGTGGATTGTGTGTGTCGAAGTTGCGGATTGACAGTCAGACTGACAAAGAGGAAAGAGAAGCGGCTTAGTTGGTGTCTGTTTCACAACTGTCCTGTGTAACGGGCCGAGAAAAGGAAACCTGAAATCCATTTCCTTGAGGCGACGAAAGAAAGAAAGAAAAAAGAAAGAAAGAAAGAAAGAAACAAACAAAAACAGCTGGCCTGCCGACGAGCGAGCATCGCACTGCACCTTTTGTTCCCCCTCATCATCATTCATCTTTTTTTCATACTACAGATATTTACAGCTACGGTTCTCGTGCTACGTCCGCAGAGCCGAATCGTCCTCATTCCCTACATATCCCAAATTAAGAAGTTCCAATCAAACAGCTTTTTCTTTAGAACTGGTAATTTGTGGAGAAAGCAGTTCTTTAGCGGGGATGCATCCCGGTTCATTATAATCTTAACTCGCGGAAACCGTGGAATTTCCACGGAAGGATAATTATGATTTCCTGGAAAAATTTGTCATACTACAAATGATAGTAACGTCTTCAAACATAAAGGTATTGGATTATAAAATAACGATAACACAGAGTGTAATTTTATTAAAATATCTATAAAAGTAATGTCCATAGAAGCTACTTTACTGTAATCTTATAATTCTAGCGAAACCCGTGGAATTTCCACGGAAGGATAATTATGATTTCCTGGGAAAAAAATTTACTTTGTCATACTACAAATGATAGTAACCAGAAATTTCGTTATTATGTCGCGGGATGCGACAACAAACCTACCCATTTTTATTATATTGTACAGCACACACACACACACACACACACACACACACACACACACACACACACACACACACACACACACACACATTACTGCTACAACCGTCTTAAGCTGCTACTGCTACGGTAATGCTATAGGCTCTCTCCTTCTACTCTCTCACTCTTTACTACCCTTCCGTTTGGCAAAGGCGAGAGAAATGCTGAGAGTAGCGTCTATCTAAACTTATTTATAAATGGAACATTGTCTGTGTGTGTGTGCCTCTGTGTGTGTGTGTGTGTGTGTGTGTGTCCGTTACCTATAGACTCCGAAACGGCTGAACCGATTTTCTTGAAAACTTACACATTTGTACTATATGCGTCTGCGAGTGTTCTTAGCTAGGTTTTGTGTCGAGGTACCACCGATAAATATCGAAAATCGATAATCGAAAAATCAGGTTATAGAAGGAGTGGTCCGATTTTAATCAAATTTGATACACTCATAGACAAAGACATAAGAAACGATATTCAGAAGTTTCAAGGTTGCAGTTTTTACAATAGTGCAGAAAATCGATAATATATATATATATATATATATATATATATATATATATATATAAAAGGCAAGTGTGTGTGTGTCTGTCTGCCTGTATGTGCATTATACAAATCCACAATTTTTATCAGCTTCTCACGAAACTTCACACACATATTCTTTAGGCTGAGTCTGAGCTCCAGGACCATGGATTAGTTTTAAAGCTTTAATTACACCCGAGCAACGCCGGGCTATACTACTAGTAGATTATCAGCAGATAGAGGGGAAGGAAAAGCTCGTATAGAGAGTAAGTTTGTTATCTTTCTTCAGTGGCGTAACGGACGGAGGAACGAAGTAACTAACTAACTAAAGAAGGAACAAGCAGAATTATTATATGATCTTTGCAAGTCAAGGATCAGTCATTATCCATCCTCATAATCTTCTCTTCCTATCATCTCCATTTTCATTCGTGTAACGCACCTCTTTTTTTAAAAATCAGTATCACGATATGCAAGACTGTAAAGCTACTAAGACACAAGGAGTTAAGAATTAGGAACAACAACATTAATAATGAGCAGGAATAGAAAAGAGTAATCAGGAGTACAGTAAAGAGCGATTGAGACCGCATTTAAATTTTTGCAGATTAAAGTTGACTGGAAAGCATGGAGCCGGAAGGGAGTTCTATAATCGAGAATTGCAGGAGAAGAAACTGTTAGCATAGAACTTACGGCTACATTCGAGCCCTAATTCATTATTACCGTTTTAACAGTAGACATCTGCCTTGAATGTCTCTCTTGAGTGAATTTTAGCCCCAAAATGTAACCAGTGCTGTAATTTTCGCTACAGTTTAATCTTTTCGTAATATTATTGATGCCATTGACCCTGACACGACGTTTCGACCATAGGCTTCTTCAAAGTGACATGTTGTTGCATACTTGACAGGAAGGATTAAAATGTCATGTGACTCGGAATGACATCAATGACATAATAAAAGGATACAATTGTTCGAAAAAAAAAACAACCACATGAAAATGATACTTCTCAATCATATCAACAAAATCTATGTGCTTAACATTTACCAATGTATTATGTGCATTGACAATGAATGATATTATATTAAAAGTTCAATAGATATGTAAAAATAAATGCTTTTTTCCCCCCATGATATGGCTACGGACTTACTGATGTGCATGTATATTTCAATTCTTTCTTTCTTTCTTTCTTTCTTTCTTTCTTTCTTTCTTTCTTTCTTTCTTTCTAAGTTGTCACCTCATCTTAATTTTCTTTCTTTCTTTCTTTCTTTCTTTCTTTCTTTCTTTCTTTCTTTCTTTTCCTTATCTGAATTTGCATTTATTTCTTTTTCACTTTTTATTTGTTTCTTATCTGCATTTTCTTTCTTTCTTTCTTTCTTTCTTTCTTTCTTTCTTTCTTTCTCAGTTGTCACCTCATCTTAATTTTCTTTCTTTCTTTCTTTCTTTCTTTCTTTCTTTCTTTCTTTCTTTCTTTCTTTTGATGTAGGTTGATGTTAAACGGATGTGTATATACAAATCATATACAGGATGTGCATTGTGGTGCAGTAAATATCGGCTACGAACGAGAAATCGGGGAGCCGAGTTCGAATTCCAGTCGAATTCCTTGCATTCACTTCCGCGCAAATGCCCCTGGGAAATGTATTAATCCACCTCTTCCCTCCAGTATACCCCTGCCATTAAAAATGACAGAAAAATATTTAGGTATTTCTTCACAGGTCATCTACACCTGAAAATGAGTATATATATATATATATATATATATATATATATATATATATATATATATATATTTACAATAATCATGTCGTCGAGGAGTGAAATATATATATATATATATATATATATATATATACGCAATGGTCTTTATCATAATCTATCTATCTATCTATCTATCTATCTATCTATCTAATCTTCACTGCTCGACGACATAATTATTGCAAAAAATAAAATAATAATTAAAAGAGCAAACATGCGGCAAGAGTTTTCTGATAATAAAGTTTAATAACTGGTAGTAAAGAGAATTAACTTTGACGACGCTACCTTACCATTGTCTCTCTCACCATGAGCGTGACAGGTGGGATATATATATATATATATATATATATATATATATATATATATATATATATACGAATAAATACACGACGGTCTTTATTATAAGTGAGGTGATTCTTCTTCTTTTTCTTCTTCTTATTCTTCTTTGTACCCTGTCCTTTCAGGACGTAGGCGATCATGGCTTTTCACGTCACCCTATAGCTGGTGGCTCTTCGTATGTTTTCTCTTGTTACACCATGCAACCCCCGTTCTGTCATCCACCTGATCAGGCCCTTCAAATATGTTATCCGCTGCATTCCCCTGTTTCTTTTTCCTTCTATCTGGTCTGTCAGTATCAGGTTCTCCAAGCCCTCCTTCCTCATTGCATGTCCCAGAAACTTCAGTTGTCTCTTCCTGATGATCACTATTAATTTTGTTTTTGTTGCCATTCTTTCCAAAACCTCCTCATTGCTCACATGCTTAGTCCATGATATCCGTGATTATTTATGTTAAAAATCTAATTTTTACTGATTTTGCCAGATTGTGGGAAATGAGTTGCACTGGGAGCATTTCAAATCATCTAAATCTAAACTTATTTATAAATGGAAATGTGTCTGTGTGTGTGTGTCCCCGTTACCTATAGACTCCGAAACGGCTGAACCGATTTTCTTGCAAATTTACACAGTTGTACTATAAGCGTCTGCGAGTGTTCTTAGCTAGGTTTTGTGACGAGATACCCCCGATAAATAGCGAAAATCGATAATCGAAAAAATCGGGTTATAGAAGGAGTGGTCCGATTTTAATCAAATTTGATACACTCATAGACAAAAACATAAGAAACGATATTCAGAAGTTTCAAGGTTGCAGTTCTTACAATAGTGCAGAAAATTGATAATATATATATATATATAAAAGGCAAGATGTTTGTGTGTGTGTTTGTTTATCTGTCTGTCTCTCTTTTATACAAATCCACAATTTTTATCCGATTCTCACCAAACTTCACACACATATTTTTAGGCTGAGTCTGAGCTCCAGGACCATGGATTAGTTTTAAAGCTTTCATGACGCCCGAGCAACGCCGGGCTATACTGCTAGTCTGGGTATAAATAAAATTTTTAATTTCTTTGTCTAGGCTTTAAACACTGAAGCGAATCATGAAGCCAAGACCACGAAAGAACTTTTCGTACTTACAGCCTTCAAGCATTTTATCAGTAAGGTAGGTTTATCTTTATCCAGTTTTTTTTTTCATTATATCTCAAGAATTTCTTTTTAGGGGATTTCAGTCATTTAAGAATTTTGCAATTTATTTTAATGTTTACCTTTCTTTATACATCACCATTGTCATCATTATAATCATATACACTCTTTCTGATCCTCATAAATGAAGTCATCAGTTCCCAAGTAGACATCTATGCAGATGACCCCACCATTTACTCTCGTCTCAATAGGAAATCTGCTAAGGCTGACAAAGGAAGCTGCACAAGGAAACAAGGCCAGAAATGAGGATAATATACTCCAGTTATTGTAATAAAGGGCTCGGTTCGAAATTTCTAGCATCTGAAGAGGGTCGGAGCGTACAACGGCCGAAACGTCGTATAAATAGCAACAAAGATGAGGACAATAGTACGAATAATGTAAATACAGCCTAGAAGTAGTTTGGCTCCAGTTTGGTCCTTTTCACTTGGTACTGAAGAAGCCTAAAAAAAAAAAAATGAAACTCCAGAGATTGAAGAAGCCTAACACAGCGCCCAGGTTGCACTACAACAGACGCGTGAAGGACCTGAACCTGCAGAAAAATATACAAACAGGATGAAAAGAAAATACGAAGGATAAATTGGAAACGGAAACTCTAAATAGGACGCACTAAGCTCTGGTGATATCAGCTAATGATATCATCCTAAAAGAAAACGGACGTAGGAGAAAAAATAAGTGGATCACCGATGAAATCTTTGACATGATGCAAAGGAGACAGAAAACAATGCCAAGGTATGGAATGGAATACAGGAAACTACACAAGGAAATAAAGAGCAAATTTAGTCAGATTAAAGAAAACGATAACGACAAATGTGCAGAAATGGAGAGACTAGGCACGGCAAATAAAGGAGATATGCATAAAAATAAGTGAACAAACAGGACAAAAACATGCTAGGCGACTGGATGCATAAAATCAATGATGGAACTCTCATATTAGAGAAAAAGATTTCAGCGATGGGACGAATATATCGGAGATCTCTTCCACAAGAGAGAGCAAATGGCAATACTCAGAAATATTGACAGACTAGAATTATTAAAAACTGAAGTGAAAGCTGCACTTGTAAAATTAAACAGAAACAATGCTGCTGGACCGGACGGTATTTTTGTTTTATAATCGTATCGCCCCAAGCAAGGCATTTTACTGCCACTGTTTTGTAGGGGGTTACATAGGAGGAAAATTATGAGAAAGAGTGTCATGTTATAGGGGGTGTCAGGAAGTGGGTAAGAGAAGGATGAGAATACTGATGAGAGTGGAGTGGATGGAGAATAGAGCATGAGAGAAGGATGATTATGCCCATAAAGTTAGGGATCAGTCTATATATTGATTGTAATGTAGAATTGATCCCCCACTTTATATCCACATTGTAATAGTATAGACATTTTTCTTTTTTTTTATAATCATATCGCCCCAAGCAAGGCATTTTAATGCCACTGTTACATAGGAGGAAAGTTATGAGAAAGAGTGACAGGTTATAGGGGGTGTCAGGAAGTGGTTAAGAGAAGGATGAGAATACTGATGAGAGCGAAGTGGACGGGGAAAGGAGCATAAGAGAGAGGATGCAGGTCAGTGAGATAGGAGATGACTGTTGACTTTACATTTAAATTCTTGGAGATTGTAGCTGTCAGGAAACAAGTAAATGGAAGAAAGTGCGAGAAACGAAGCTGCTGGAGTAGAATTTGCGTTTACAATTTCTTGTAACAGAGATACTGACACCCTTCGAGGAATTCGACATAGACAGGATTAAAGAAATAATAAATGGAATCGACAACAGTGGTGATATACCTGGATGCAGGTCTTGAAACGGACCTTCAATTAGTGGTTTATATGAGGCAGGAAATGGCCTGTAAATTTTAATGCCTCTAAAACAAAACTGTAGAATAGAATAGAATAGATAAATATGAACAGACTGCGATAGATAGATAGATAGATAGATAGATAGATAGATAGAACAGACTGCAGATAGATAGATAGATAGATAGATAGATAGATAGATAGATATGAACAGACTGCGATAGATAGATAGATAGATAGATAGATAGATAGATAGATATGAACAGACTGCGATAGATAGATAGATAGATAGATAGATAGATAGATATGAACAGACTGCGATAGATAGATAGATAGATAGATAGATAGATAGATAGATATGAAGAGACTGCGATAGCTAGATAGATAGATATATAGATATGAAGAGACTGCGATAGATAGATAGGTAGATAGATAGATAGATATGAACAGACTGTGATAGATAGATAGATAGATAGATAGATAGATAGATAGATAGATATGAAGAGACTGCGATAGATAGATAGATAGATAGATAGATAGATAGATAGATAGATATGAAGAGACTG
The DNA here is from genome assembly GCA_037127315.1 of Ascarosepion bandense. NCBI lineage: Eukaryota > Metazoa > Mollusca > Cephalopoda > Sepiida > Sepiidae > Ascarosepion > Ascarosepion bandense. The sequence continues at coordinate 3,522,497 of JBBBDQ010000375.1, read as the reverse complement.
CGATAGATAGATAGATAGATAGATAGATAGATAGGTAGATAGATAGATATGAACAGACTGTGATATATATATATATATATATATATATATATATAGATAGATAGATAGATAGATATGAAGAGACTGCGATAGATAGATAGATAGATAGATAGATAGATAGATAGATATGAAGAGACTGCGATAGATAGATAGATAGATAGATAGATAGATAGATAGGTAGATAGATAGATAGATATGAAGAGAGACTGCGATAGATAGATAGATAGATAGATAGATAGATAGATATGAAGAGACTGCGATAGATAGATAGATAGATAGATAGATAGATAGATAGATATGAAGAGACTGCGATAGATAGATAGATAGATAGATAGATAGATAGATATGAACAGACTGCGATAGATAGATAGATAGATAGATAGATAGATAGATAGATAGACAGACTGCGATAGATAGATAGATAGATAGATAGATAGATAGATAGATATGAAGAGACTGCGATAGATAGATAGATAGATAGATAGATAGATAGATAGATATGAAAGAGACTGCGATAGATAGATAGATAGATAGATAGATATGAACAGACTGTGATAGATAGATAGATAGATAGATAGATAGATAGATAGATATGAAGAGACTGCGATAGATAGATAGATAGGTAGATAGATAGATATGAAGAGACTGCGATAGATAGATAGATAGATAGGTAGATAGATAGATAGATATGAACAGACTGTGATAGATAGATAGATAGATAGATAGATAGATAGATAGATAGATATGAAGAGACTGCGATAGATAGATAGATAGATAGATAGATAGATAGATATGAAGAGACTGCGATAGATAGATAGATAGATAGATAGATAGATAGATAGATATGAAAGAGAGATAGATAGATAGATAGATAGATAGATAGATAGATAGATAGATATAGACAGACTGCTTGATAGATAGATAGATAGATAGATAGATAGATAGATAGATAGATAGATAGAGACTGCGATAGATAGATAGATAGATAGATAGATAGATAGATAGATAGACATGAAGAGACTGCGATAGATAGATAGATAGATAGATAGATAGATAGATAGATATGAAGAGACTCGATAGATAGATAGATAGATAGGTAGATAGATAGATAGATAGATAGATAGATATGAACAGACTGCGATAGATAGATAGATAGATAGATAGATAGATAGATAGATATGAAGAGACTGCGATAGATAGATAGATAGATAGATAGATAGATAGATAGATAGAAGAGACTGCGATAGATAGATAGATAGATAGATAGATAGATATGAACAGACTGATCGATAGATAGATAGATAGATAGATAGATAGATAGATAGATAGATAGATATGAAGAGACTGCGATAGATAGATAGATAGATAGATAGATAGATAGGTAGATAGATAGATAGATATGAAGAGACTGCGATAGATAGATAGATAGATAGATAGATAGATAGATAGATAGATATGAAGAGACTGCGATAGATAGATAGATAGATAGATAGGTAGATAGATAGATAGATATGAACAGACTGCGATAGATAGATAGATAGATAGATAGATAGATAGATAGATAGATAGATTTTAAATATACTTGGCTTCACTTTTTTTAACCGACCTGAAGTGGAATGACTCCATCGAATCTAGAGCTGCATCTACTGCTAGGAATGTTGGGTCATTGTGTCGGGCTACAAAGCTTTTCTCGTTAGAATTCATCTTCTATTCGTCCGTGCATTGAATACTCTTGCCATATCTGGCCTGGTACTCCTGTTAGGTTTTCGACAAAATCTGAAAAAGAATCTGCAATGTGATCGATCCTGAGTTGTCATCTTGACATCAATCATTTTCCCACGATGGAAAAAGGAGAATGAGAGAGAGAGTATGCAAGTTAGTGAGATAGGAGATGACTATTGACTTTACATTTAAATTCTTAGATTGTAGCTGTCGAGAAAACAAGTAAATGGAAGGGAATTCTACAGGTGGGAATTGCGAGAAAAGAAGCTGATGGAGTAGAATTTGCGTTTACAATTTATTGTAATAGAGATACTGACATCCTCAGAGGAATTCGACGTAGACAGGATTAAATAAAATAATAAATGAAATCTACAATATTGGTGATATATCGGAAGACCTAATCAGATGAATTTTTTTAGGAATACCTAAGAAGCCAAGCGCAAAGGAATGTGAACTTCACCAAATAATCAGCTTAATGAGCCACATAATCAAACTCATCATCCGGATTCTGATGAACAGAGCGCTCAGTAGAATCGGCCAAGAGATATGACAAGATAGGTACAGGTTTCTCAAAGACACCCGAACAATCAACTTCTATATTCATGCTCAGAATGTTATCAGAAATAGTAATGCAGATGCAGAAGGACGTGTTCCTATTTTTTATAAACTACGCAAAAGCGTTCGACAAATTGCACCATAAAGACTAGAGATGCTACCTCGACATATTCGGAAAAAACATTAGATTTATCAAGAACCTATATTGACACCAAACCGTCTGCATACGGACAGGTAACGAATTCAGCAGATATACAAAAATAGAAAGGGGTGTAAGACAAGGAGGTGTCTTCTCACCGGATCTATTTGACATGTACAGCGAACTAATTCTGAGAAAGCTGGAAGTTCTGCCGGGATTCGTCATTGGCGGCCACAATCTTAACAATATAAAATACGCAGATGATACAGTGCTGATAGCAGACACGGAAAGAAAAGTGCAGGTCCTTCTACAGAAGGTATCTCGGGAAACCGAGAAGAAAGGGTTAAAAATAAACTTAAGGAAAACCAGATACATGGTTATCAGAAAAAAATAAAAAAATAAAAAAGGACCCAAAAATGCCAACTATAGGTCGGGGATACTAAAATCAGACAGATGCAGAAATTTAAATACCTGGGAAGTGTTCTGCCAGAGGACGGAAAGTGTGACACTGGGATCCAAAGGCATGACCAAGGACGTATTTAAAAAGTTAAGCAGAGTATTAAGAGACAGGAAAATTTCGTTAGACACAAAGAAAATAGTACTGTTATGTGATTTCTATCTTTCTATATGGCAACGAATGTTGAACAATTTCATCAAATATGAAGAAAAAACTCGAAGTAACAGAAATGTTGGTTGGTTGTATTGTTTTTATGGCATATCAACACCTCGGCAGGTCATTTATTGCCAACTAAATTTTATTTATTTATTGCTGGTAATACCTTTTTCTTTCAACAATTTATTGTTGTTTTTATATAAGTTTTGTGTCTAGTGATACTTTTTTTCTTTTCGAGTATCAAGATTCATTGGGATTTGTTTTTTTTTAAGGGCATGGTCCCCAAGTCCTACTCTTGTTATTTAACCCATAACTGAAGGGAAGGGACGGATTAATGCCTTTCCCAAGGGTACCAGTGCTTAAGTGAATGCAGGGTATTTAACTGAAATTCGAACTCGGCTCACCGATTTCTCTTTCCGAGCCGATATCCACTGAACCACAACGCACAGCCGTCACTAAACGCTTACAGCACCTGGTATTCCCTAGCGGTCACCCATCTAAGTACTGACCAGGCTCAACGTTGCTTAATTTCGGTGATCGATTGAGAACCGGTGTATTCAACGTGAATGGCCGTAAGCACGCACATCCGTCACTGAACGCTTACAGCACCTGGTATTTCCAAGCAGTAACCCATCTAATTACTGACCAGGCTCAACTTTGCTTAACTTCGGTGATCGAGTGAGAACCGGTGTATTCAACGTGATATGGCCGTAAGCGGCGGATATAAAGGAAAAGGAAACTAATACTTAGTATCAGGAAGTGACAGCTGAAGTTTCTAAGACGCATAATGAGGAAAGAGGGCTTGGAGAATCTTATACACACTGGACAGATAGAGGGAAAGAGAGAAAGGTGAAAGCAGCGACAGACATACTTGATGGACTTGAGCAAGTGGATGGCGTAACGGAGTTTGGGAGAAATACCAAGAGAAAAAGTGTTAAGAGCTACAAAGGACTGAGGGATGTGGAGGGCGATGATCGCCTACGTCGAGTGATTTCTTAATCTCAAAGGCTGCTTGTGGGTACATTTTTTTTGTATTTCTTTAAAGCATGGGCTAATTGGAGTCCCTTGAATGAGTCTATCGGAACATTTTACAATCAATCCGAGGGCTCCAACTACAACTACAATTGGAATGATTGATTTCCTCATATGCTCCAATTTTTAGATTTCCACTTCAAGATCCTTGAATTTTTAATAGTTTTTAAACCTTCAAAGACACACAGATCCTAACAATATACTTTTATGAGCCGCGTATTATGTCAATGAGCCGAATGTGGTTAGCGAGCTGCAGTTTTGCTACACTCGGGCAAAGCGCATCCTTTTAAAAATATTTTTGCCATTCATCTTATATTTACTAAAATGTTGCAATGAAAATAACATAATTTCCAAAATCTTATTTTATTTTTTTTATTTCTTTTCATTGGTTAAATTGTGTTTGTTACGGCTTATCAACCTTTTTGCGTTGTTTAAAGCCGAAATATATGGATTGTAAGAATTTTTTTTTTTTTTACGTGTGAATATTGCATTAACAATTTACTGAGAATAAAAATGATTTTTCTAGATACACGTTCTACTATTTAACCAATAGCCATGGATTTTTCGCGTACGCGTTAGTGTATGTAACGAACCTGACTCGAATTCGAACTCGGCACTTTGTTTTTCTATTCCAAGGTATTATCGATTACACCACCCGCACATCCTCATTCTTTTTCACTTCCTGTTTTCTTCACTATCGTGTACATGTTAGGTGGGTCTCGTGAACCACACAATTTTAGAACTGTTATTCTATTCTCCCCAGTATTTTAACAATGTTCCTCTCTGGGCGATTTCTTATCTCTTGGTAAATATCTTTGGTACCATTCCAAGTGTTCTATTTTTGATGGGTAATATTAACACTGTCCTTTTCTAATATTTTACTTCTCTGTTAAGCGGAAGATTTTTTTTTGTCTTTTCCATTTCTTTTAATTTCCCTCTCAGCTCTGCTGGAATGGTGCCAGCCACAATCTGACAGATCTTGTCTTTGTTTCTGATGTTTTCATGTCGTCTTCTGGCATGGAATCCTTGGATGCTTTCCTCTCTTTCAGGTCATCTTTGTCTAAACATTTCTCTAAAATACGATCCATATCAGTGCTTTCCAAACCCAATAGTCGAGACTTAACTTTGGTTCGTATGGATGCTTTTCAGTTTCACGGGATAATGTCGAAAATTATAAATATAAAAGAATAAAGAATCTGTTTATATTTTCGAGTTGAGGTAGTATTTACAGTATTTACATTATTTGGACTATTGTCCTCGTCTTTGTTGCTATTTGTATGACGTTTAATAATAGATAATTCTATTTGTCTATATTTCTGAGATGAGGTAGTATTGATAGTATTTACATTATTCGGACTATTGTCCTCATCTTTGTTGCCATTTGTACGACGTTTAATAATAGATCATTCTATTTGTCTATATTTCTGAGATGAGATAGTATTTAAAGTATTTACATTATTCGGACTATTGTCATCATATTTGTCGCTATTTGTACGACGTTTAATAATAGATCGTTCTATTTGTCTATATTTCTGAGATGAGATAGTATTTAAAGTATTTACATCATTCGGACTATTGTCCTCATCTCTGTTGCCATTTGTACGACGTTTAATAATAGATCATTCTATTTGTCTATATTTCTGAGATGAGATAGTATTTAAAGTATTTACATTATTCGGACTATTGTCCTCATCTTTGTTGCCATTTGTACGACCTTTAATACTAGATCATTCTATTTGTCTATATTTCTGAGATGAGATAGTATTTAAAGTATTTACATTATTCGGACTATTGTCCTCATCTTTGTTGCCATTTGTACGACGTTTAATAATAGATCATTCTATTTGTCTATATTTCTTAGATGAGATAGTATTTAAAGTATTTACATTATTCGGATTATTGTCCTCATATTTGTTGCCATTTGTACGACGTTTAATAATAGATAATTCTATTTGTCTATATTTCTGAGATGATATAGTATTTAAAGTATTTACATTGTTCGGACTATTGTCCTCATCTTTGTTGCCATTTGTATGGCGTTTAATAATAGATAATTCTATTTGTCTATATTTCTGAGATGAGGTAGTATTTACAGTATTTACATTATTCGGACTATTGTCCTCATCTTTGTTGCCATTTGTACGACGTTTAATAATAGATCATTCTATTTGTTTATATTTCTGAAATGAGTTAGTATTTACAGTATTTACATCATTCGGACTATTTTTTGTTAATCGTATCACCCCGAGCAAGACGGTAACGCCACTTATGTGCAGGGGGCTACGTAATATTGAAAAGATTGGAAAAAGAGAAAGCCAGAAAGCACATCCTAAACAGGGTACAAGGGATGTGCCTCTTAACCTGTTCAATGTCCTCATCTTTGTTGCCATATAACCCAGTTATTGTAATAAAATATTCGGTTTTAATTTTCTAACACCTGAAGAAGGTCGGAGCGTAGAACGGCTGAAACATACAAATGGCAACAGACACGAGGACAATAATGCGAAAAATGTAAATTTTATAGAAGAATAAAATTTTAAAAATTCTTTATATCATAATTTTGGAATATAAATCGTTTTTCTGAGTTCAGCAAATATTCAAAATTAAAAAAGGATGTTGGAGAAAAATGTGACACGTCACTTATCTCTTTTTACCTTATAGACCATTACATTAGAAGTCGTACCAGTGTAACATATTACCTTGAACGGTAGAGGAAGTTGACAGGTACGTCCGGCTGTAGGTAAAGTCAACAAAAAAGAAGGGTGGTTGACATATATATCCGGCCGTAGATGATGTCAACAAAGTGCAAAAAAGAAAAACGACACACAACCGACACATAAGGCGATGGCCGGCAAAATATATCCGGCCATAAATAAAAGTCAACCATGGCCAAAGGTGGTTGACAGTACATATTCGGCCTTAGATAGCATCAACAAAGCGGCATCCAAAAAAGCAGAAAAAGTGTGGGTGTTTTAAGACTATATTAAGTCTAGAACTTTTTACTGAAAGGACAGGGTTTGTTTATGACTCCCGACGGTCTCTTCGTGTGCGCGACTTTCTCCGACTGCCCTTTTGCTTTCACCGACGAAGAATAAGATTATATTTATATATATACGTGTTACTTGTTGTTCGTCCAGATCCAGCGGGAGTATTCAACACCAGGATTCATCATTAGCGGTCACACTCTTAACAACATGATATATGCAAAGGACTGCTGACACATCATCATCATCTCACCCCTTTTACACCCAAGGGTGTGTAGGGCAGTAACTTTTTGTTACTATTTCCGTAACAAACTGTTTTTTATGAAGCAGAGTTGACCAGGCTCGATGTTGCTTAACTTCGGTGATTAGACTAGAACCGGTGTATTCAACACGATATAGCCGTAGACAAGTTACAGAGTGGAGATACCAAAACTCAAATGGTACGAAAATTTACATATCTGGGAAGCGGATTAGCATAAGATAAAAAGTGCGATACAGAAATTCGAAGGCCCATTAGCATAGCAAAAGATACCTACCAAAAGTCGAGTAAAATATTAATAAAAAAAATCGTTAGAAACAAAGAAAAGAGTATTGAACTGTTATGCAGTATCGGTCTTCCTATGTGATAGTGAGTGTTGGACAATCTCATTACAAATAGATTTGAAGCAACAGAAATGTGGTTCTACAGAAAGATGCTGAGAATACCATCGACCGAACATGGCAACAAAAAGGACAATTATTCTTAACATCACGAAGAGCGAGTTGAAATTTCTAGGTAACATAATGAGAAAAGAAGGTTTGGAAAATTTGATACTCATGGGATAAATTGAAGGTAAGAGATACAGAGGAAAGCAAAGCACTAATTAAGAGGCTTAATTCGACACCAGGAGAAACTTACTTCTTTTTTTTTATGTACCGCGCCTCTTTAAGATACTGGTTGTCATAGCTCTCCACAGTTTCCTGTTCTTTGTAGCTCTTATTAAATACTAGCATCATAGCCCGGCGTTGCCCGTGCAACTCAGAACATTTTAGTAGTAGGAGAAGATGCCAATGAGAGGAGTAGATGTATTTTATTTTACATATGGGTCTGAAATATTAAATCTGAAAAAAAAAAAAGACTTAGATAATTAAATTAACCATTGGCACTTTTTTTTTTTTTTTTTTTACAAATTTTGTTTTTGTTTGAAAAAACACATTTTTTAAATATTTCTTTTGTTTCAAAATTACGGGAAAAATATTCACATTTTTTTGTTGACCAAATGAATTTTGAAAACGTCGGAATAAAAATTAAATATGAAGGCTAATTTTTTTTTTAATAATAAAATATTTTAGTAGCGTTTGACACATGTGATTTGATTTCTGTGACGTAATTCAGCAACCATCTTAGATCTTAGATGTTTTACGGAGCAAATGTAAACAATCGGTTCCATTGGCCAAAAAGTGTGAAACTGAAAATTGCTGAACTTAAACTCAAAAAGTATGTGTCGACCTGGCTTCCCTGTAGATATGTGTCCCTAGAAAGTTTGAATGGCGAAGCTTAAAACATGTAGGCGTGCATAGGGAACAGTCACACGCAGACTCACAGTTTGCCTTTTATATATATATAAATTGTCTTTTTGCTATCCCGCCTAAACTTTGTTCTACCAATCATTTATACAAGCTCGTTAGATAGGTGATGTGCTGTTGTCCCTCTTGCCTTCAATGTCTTGTGAGTGTATTTTTTAAAGCCTTCTTTCCTCGTTTTGAGCACTAGAAATTTCAATTCTCCTTTTGATGTTAAATATAAGTGCCCTTTTTGTTTCCGTCTTTGTTGATGCTACCATGTTCATTCCATGGTGTTCCAGCATTCTTCTGTAGAACCACATTTAAAGACACATGACCTAGTGGACGAAAGCGTTGCTTGAAGCCACTGACTTGATCCAAAGAGTTGTGAGTTCAATACCTGGCTACAGCAGAGGTGAAAATGAACTTGGAGAGTTGAGTGAAACGAAGATAACTGATATTGAAACATCCAGAAGAGGCATGGCACGTCGAAACAGAACATTTCGAAATTTCAATCACCTGAAGACGGCCGGAGCGTACAACGGCTGAAACGTCGTGAATGTGGTAACGAAGACGAGGACAACAGTCTGAACAATGTAAATAGTGTGAATAAGTTTATTATTATTGTTATTATTATTGAATGAGACAGTGACACGCCAGAAAGATGAGGCTGGTGTAAGAACTTATGAAGCTCAGCTTATCCAACATGGCACTCAGTTGGATAAGGGTGTACAAAGTATGCATAACGGCCAAATATGCGTGATATGGTAATAGGTTTCTTCAATCAGCATAAGACATATTGAGATTTATTTATGTCCTAACTTGATACCTTATACTTGTAAGACGGAGTCTTGAAGAAGAAGTCGAAGCTTTGTAAATAACAGAAGCTCATTTCGGTTTTAGAAATTTATAGTAAAGAATTCCATTTTTGGATCGAACCAAACACTGAGAATATCTTTTTTTCACCAAAAGATTTCTTTTGCGATTAAATTTAAATTAAGTTACATTTTCTCTAGTAATGAGGCTCCTTGTCTGGAACGGCAACTGAGGCTCTATATGAAGCTCGTACATCTGAGACATCATTAAAGATCTTGGAAATACAGGCCCAGAAAGTACTTGAGTTCTCTTGACATGCTCTATCTTTAAAAGCCAGATCCCACTAAAAATGGAGCATTGCAGCCTTATCTGAATCGGATCCTTACTTTCCAGCTGTGTTCGAAAGATTTTGCACGGCCTTGTGGGTGATGAATTGCATCCCCCGGTCGTTAACACAGACGAAACCTTGCTATTCTCTCGCTATTTTCATGGTAGATGTTCGTGAAATCTAATGGCTTCGTTCCGCCAGACCAGACCTTCCCATGCCACGTCCACGGAGTCGATTCATTCTCATTCACTTCATATTTCATTGGTAAGGAGGAAGTTCTACTCAGATAGCTTCTTTTCCAGAATTGTTGCAATGTGGAATGGAGTCCCGAGGGGATGCTATCCTCATAATCCTGACAGGAGCTGCCCAATTTTCACTCTCCAGCCGTGTTCAAAAGCTTTTTCCGTGGCCTTGTGAGCTATGAATTGTCCTCTCCGTCTTCAACACAAACGAAACCCTGCTAGTTCCTCGCTACTCTATCTCTGTTTTCTTTGTAGTTGTTCGGCCAAACTACATACCTTGGTTCTGCTAGATCGGACCTTTCGTGCTAGGGCTCACCATGCCACACACACGGAATCGATTTATTCTCATTCGCTTCATATTCCATTGGCAAGGATAAAGTTCCACCGAGCTTCTCCAGAATTGTTGCAATGTGGAATGGAGTCCCGAGAATTGGAGTTTTTCATCACTACATGCTTAATCTCTTGAAGTCTAATGTCATCTGTTATCTATCCTCATAATATGAAACACTTGCTCCATCCCTATACTTGCTTAAATCTTTTTATTTTTAATTATATCACCCCAAGCAAGGCGAAAACGCTACTGATGCGCAGGGGGCTACGTAATAGTGAAAAGATTGGAAAAGAGAAAGCCGGAAACCACATCCTAAACAGGGAACAAGGGATGAGCCTCTACACCTGTTCAATAGACGTGGGTGGAGTGTGAACCAGGCGATAGTTTAGTCTATCTACTCCAATTGAAAAAAAAAAGAGTTGAAAGATTGGAAAAGAGAAAAACCGGAAACCACATCCTAAACAGGAAACAATGGATGAGCCTCTTCACCTGTTCAATAGACGTGTGTGGAGTGTGAACCGGGCGATAGTTTAGTCTATCTACTCCAATTCCAAATCATCTTCATTCAGTAACCCAATACCTTGAATCGCACTTATATTTTGTATTAGATGAACAATAGTAAACTTTTTTATTACAAAATAAAGGATATTCGTTTCATTTTTTAAAATGAATCTTTTTTAATTTAATAACCCAAATTTACTGGATAAAAATTGGTGACCTCTAAAAAGTTTACTCAGGAGTTAAAAAAATGATATAAAAAGAGTGTTCCCGTTGTATTCGTCAAGTATTTTTTACATTTATATACCCCTTATTGAAAATTCTTAAATATCAGACTGCTGATATATTTTTCAACACACAATGCCCAAAAAGATATCTCTCTGTGATATTTAAATCAGTTAATTTTTCTTCAAAAACATTTAAAAAACAAGTATTTTTGGAAGAGTTCTTGATGAAGATAAGTATATTGTGTTGACAGATTTATCAATATAGACGATTTTATAAATTTTACTGATAATCAGAAATCAATTAAAATTCGGTTTTAAACCGAGCAAAGTATTTAGCATATTGGAAATATTAAATTTCTTGGAATGAAAACTAAAATAAAGGGTTCAAAAAGGTTTTTTATTTTTAAAAAATGCATTTCAAATCTTGGGTATCACCATTTTTAGGTCAGTTGTGCCATACGTGATACACATTTGGGCGATCATGTCTCGAAAGAGACATGACTGACTGGGCAGAAGATTATCCCGCAGTAGGTGGCCATTGCTTTCTGCGGTAGACTGGTTGCCGACCAAGGCTATAGAACCCAATCTGTTCTGCTATTTAACCCATAACTGGAAGGAAGAGATGGTTTAATACCTTTCCTAAGGGTATTTGTGCGTAAATGAATGCAAGGAATTCAACTGAAATTCGAACTCGGCTCCCCGATTTCTCGTCCCGAGCCGATATCCACTGCACCACAAGGAGCATCCTCAATATATATATATATATATATATATATATTATTTATCATATTTTTATATATATATTTATATATATATTTATTTGTGATATATATATATATATATATATATATATATATATATATATATAATTTCACATCCAACATTGCCAGATGACGAGATTCAATTTCAAAACAGATATTTCCATGTCACAATGTACTTTCAATTCATAATTATATATATATATTTATATTCATTTATATTCATACACAGACAGATCTGTTTCGCTGTATCACAATACGGTTAGGCATCCGATTGCTTCTAGCCAGGATTGAAACCCAACCGGATTGACATCACTCGGCGATTCTACCTCTGAGCTATGGGCCTAGGTACCTCGGTAAAAATTAACTGAAAAAAACAAGAAAAAAACAAAAAACAAAAAAAAAAAGCAAACAAACAAAAAAAACGCTGAAAATATGTTTCGGCTTTAGGGATGGCCAGGGGGAACATATTGTGTTCTGGGTCGCAGCCAAAAAAGTTTGGAAAAATATGGTGCTAATGTCAAGTCCATGGCAAAAAAGAAGCGGGAGGGGGGCGTTGGCGAGTAGGAAAGAAGCGGTAGGTAGGTGAGACAGTATTCAAGTTTGAAGTGAGAGTTGAGAGCTTGTGCGGTGTGGGAAGGGTTAAAGAACAGTAGGATTCCACCGTACACGGAATCAGAAAGCTACTCACACGACAGACGCGAAACTTTAATTATATCGTGGGCGCCGAGGTCAGTCGGCGAATGGCAAACGCACCTTTCGCGTCTATCAATCGCTCGCCTGTTACAGTCCCTCATCAACTCCTCCCTCTTCCATCTTCTTCGCTTCTCGCCGATCGGTCGACACACCTTCAGTTGCGGTAAATGAATTAGAACCAAAAGTCTTCACAATGTTACCATTCTATCTCATTGCTGTTTGTCGCTTCCGTCCCTGCCGATACCCCAAACCAATTGCAAAGTTCATTCTTCATTCAACACCTTGTTTTCAATTTCAGGTCTTGTTGTACATCACTTATATTCCTTATTTCTTTCTTTCTTTGAGCACTTTTTTTTAACATTGATATTCTTCCTTTCGTTCTTTCATTCTTTTGAAATTTCACTTTGTTTTTATCCTCATTTTGTTCTTTCTTAGGGAAGTTTTTTCTTTCTATTTTTATCTTCCTGACACTTTTATTTGGTTTCTTTCGATTTTTTTCTTTCTTTGGGCAATTGTATTTCTTTCTTTCTTCCTTTTTTTATCGGGCAATTTTTTTTCTTTCTTTCTTCCTTTCTTTTATCGGGCAATTGTCTTTCTTTCTTTCTTTCTTTCTTTCTTTTATCAGGCAATTGTCTTTCTTTCTTTCTTTCTTTTATCGGGCAATTTTCTTTATTTCTTTCTTTCTTTCTTTCTTTTATCGGACAATTGTCTTTCTTTCTTTCTTTCTTTCTTTCTTTCTTTCTTTCTTTTATCGGGCAATTTTCTTTCTTTTCTCAAGTTTTCTCTCTCTTTTTTCCCCTTCTTTCTTTCTTTGGACACATTCTTAAATTTTTTCTATAGGCAATTTTTTCTTCTGGTTTCTTTCTTTTTTTTTTTTTAATGAAAAAAAACAAAAATGAAATAGGGGTTGTTGCAACGAGAGAAACAGGTACAGATGAAAAAAGTGCGAGAAGCCGTGAACGTTTTGTTTAAAGTGTAGATTTATTGTTATTATTATTATTATTATTATTATTATTATTTGATTTTTTGTAAGATATATTAAGTGTCTATAATGGTATTTGTGTCACTACAAGTGTTTCGAGTCTAAAGTTGACTCTCTTCAGGCGAATAAACTTGTGACTTCACATATCGAAATCCGTTTGTTTCTTGATGGCCAAGGGCGAGAAAGTCCTTGAGAGTGCCGCTATCAAAAATGTCAACCTGTGGCGATTTGAATTTTCTAAATATCTTCCTCCCTAAAAGAAATAATTATTTTCCAAGCCAAAGCACATGCACGTAAAAAACTTAAAGATTTAAAGAAAATGGTTGAATAAAAAAAAAATTCTATTATATAATATATATTTTCCTTCAATTTTTTAACATTTTTATAGTCATGTATATTGGCTTGGAAAAATAGGATTACTTTCAGGAATGGAGATATTGGAAAAAAACATAGAGGGTGTAGATTGATGCTTTGATAACCTTCAACAGTAGCACTCTCCAGAATTTCCATTCTAAGCAAGTTACTATTTTTTAAAAATGAGTGTGGCATTCTTTAAATCCAGGTTGTGGTTGAATTCATTTTATATATAACTAATGCATTTGGTATATATAAATATATATTGGTCATCCACATACAAGCCTGAATACGACTGATTTGGTGTTAGTTGGAGTCGCTAACCTCTAAGCCATAGGCATACGTAACCAGATAAGAGAAATTTTAACATGTTGTATATAAGCAGTGTATACACACGCCAGTCACCGAAAAAACTGAATTCGTTTCTGAAGAGTAATGCTTATATCGCAGAAATGGAAACTCTAGAGAGCTCAATCGTAATGAAAGCATAATATATATATATATATATATATATATATATATATTGGTAATGAGAGCATAATATATATATATATATATATATATATATATATATATATATATATATATATATATATATAATTTGCATGATAGATATAAAAGATAATTCTATTCTTGTCTTCAGTGTTTTCTTTTAGTAACAGTTTTTCTGGTCTGATTTTGTTTTTTATCATTTCCGTGTTTTTAATCGCTTTATTGTTTTGTAATTCACTGATATATTTGTATTCTTTCGTATTTATCCAATTTTCTTCAATTTTTCCTTTCCTCCATATTTCCATTTTTCTGTGTTACTGTCTAACCCAATTCACATTCAAGCCGAAGACTTAACGTGGTATATATATTACTACCTGAATAATAATACTATACATATGGGCACCCTCAAATGCATATTTATTAATTTACGTTACTATATATATATATATATATATATATATATATATATATATATATATATATATATTAAAACCTGAATAATAGTGCTAAACAAATGGGCACCCTCAAATGCATATTTATTAATTTACGTTACTATATATATATATATATATATATATATATATATATATGAAAAACTACTAAAAATTTGTAAGTTTAAAAATGTATTTTTTTGATAGTATTTATTTATTTCTATTATTATATATATATATTTGATATTTCGGACCGGCCTCGACCTTTCATCAGAAACAATTGATTTTAAAATTTAAACTAGAAGCGTTCGTCGTGAGAAGCGTCTGTCGCGAGATGTTTACATCACGTGATGTAGAAAGCGATAAATTTTTTTGAATATTTTTAAACGTAAACCTAACTGTAATTATAACTTATAAAGGTTGTTTTAAAGAAAAATTTTTAAGTGTTTAACTTTTGAAATATTTATAAAGATTAAGTCCCTATTTAACCCTAGCCTATATGTATTTAATTTTAAAATTCAGTATTTTTCTTTCTTTCTGCGTAAGTATGTGGAACTAAAATCGGAATCTATCAGTAAACATTTGCAGTTTTCTAATAACACCTGAATAATAATGCTATACATATGTGCACCTTCAAATGCATATTTCTTGAATGAGAATTAGTTAAGTCTATAACATGGACAAATGAAAATATAGAGGAAAGGAAAAATTGAATGGAATTGGATCAGGGTGTGTTATATATATATATATATCCCACACCCTGATTTAGCACTCTGGAAGAATGGTAGACTTTGTAAAAACAGTAGCTATTCTAGCATTCTAGCATCTACGCAACGTTCATTGAGTAATGAATTAGAACAATTTTAGCCACTGGCGTATGTTTACATGGTATATCAAACGCTAAAAGTCTGCCTTCTTCTAACGAGCGCCCATAGCTCAAAGGTAGAATAGTCGACTGATGACAATTCAGTCGGATTTCAATCCTGGTTAAAAGCAATCGGATGTCTAACCGTACTGATGAGCTGTGATACAGCGAAACAGATCTATCTGCGAATGACTATATATATATATATACACACACACTAAAAATTTCATTCGTTTATAAAGATGACCTGAAAATATAATTAAAATCCGACAACTTTTTTATTTTTGCAAGAATTTCCAAAAGAGTGTGTTTTTAAGGTAAAAACGACGCTAAACTTTCCCTATACTAATGTTTGGATAACTCATTGACAAGATTTTTGACCAAACTTTAGAACGCTATAGAAAAAATGAAGAAAAATTAATAAAATAATTAAAAAATAACTTGCTCCTTCTTCTTAATAACAACATAAACATTTTGAAGATAAAACTTTGTTTATGTCAAGTCTGGGGCTTTCTTCATCATCGTTTGCTCTTTTTTTAGAAACATTTTGGAGATGCCTAAATAACGAAGACTATATTGATGCACGCAGGGTTTTGTGATTAAAAACAAAAATAACATAGTGGAATTAATAATATATAAATAATATTAATAATGAAGCGTGGAACGATTGATAATGTTGCAATAAAAAGCAACAATAATAAGATTAAGTAAAACTAGTATTAAAATAATAGTAATAATGAAGATAGTATTGGCCCAAAATGTCGGGTCAAAAAAGCAACAATAATTTCAGTAACAGTCTTAGTAAAATAATAGGAATAATGTAGGGTGTATTGATCTGGGATGTTGGGTTAAATGTAACAAAAATAGAATGGAGTAAAAACAAAAATAGAGTAAGATTAATGCCGAGTGTATCCAGTCAAAGCATCGTGATAAAAAGCAACAACAATAAGATGGAGTAAAACACGTACTAAAATTATAGTAATAATGAAGAGTATATTTACTGTTAGTATTATAAGTAAAAACAGCAATAATAAGATGGAATAAAACGAATGAAACAATAATAATAATAAGGAAAGATAATTATGATTTCCTGGGAAAAATTTACTTTGTCATACTACAAATGATAGTAACGTCTTCAAACATAAAGGTATTGGATAATAAAATAACGATAACACAGTGTAATTTTATTAAAATATCTATTAAAGTAATGTCCATAGAAGCTACTTTACTGTAATCTTATATTATATTAAGTGGCATATGCACAGACTATAACCAAAATACTGTACGCTATTTTGTGAGAGATTTTGAAAGAATTTTTTTTATTACTGAAAGATCATGGTTCCCGTGTCCATTGTAAACAGAAAATTCCAACTGAGTAATGGCCAAGGGTGTAGAAGCCAGAAATTTCGTTATTAGGTCGCGTGATATGACAACAAACCTACTTATTTTTACTATATTGTACAGTACACACACATATACACAACACACACAATTACTGCTACAACCACCCTCTTAAGCTGCTACTGATACGGTAATGCTATAGGCTCTCTCCTCCTACTCTCTCACTCTTTACTACCCTTCCGTTTGGCAAAGGTGAGAGAAAGGCTGAGGGAGAGTAAAAAGATAGTGGAGAAGGAAAAGCTTGTATAGAGAGTGTGGCGTAACGGACGGAGGAACTAAGTAACTAAGTAACTAACTAAGGAAGGAACAAGCAGAATTATTATATGATAATGAAGAGTATATTTACCGTTAGTATTATGAGTAAAAACAGCAATAATAAGATGGAATAAAACGAATGAAATGATAATAATAATAATATGTTGTTGTTGTTGTTGTTGATGAGATGATAATGATGATGCTGATGTTGATAAGAGTGCAGAGTAACAATATTACTAGTTTTATATCATCTTATTATTGTTGGTTTTTATTACACAAGATGGGATAAAAAAGAAATAAAATCTTTTTTGCATATATGTCTACCATTCGCCCATGCTTAGAATATTACTGCCACACATAGTCTGGAACACCGGCTATGTATGTAGAGATTCTGGATAAAAATCCAAAGAAGAATCAGCAATATTATTGGTCTTGACCTGGCTTCTCGGTTTCAGTTACTTTCCCATCACCCTTGCTTCCCTGAACCTTTTCTACAAATACTATCATGGTAATTGTTCGAATGATTTTTTCCCTTGTGGTCCAGTGGATATCGGCTCGGAACGAGAATCCGGGGAGCCGAGTTCAAATTCCAGTTGCAATCCATTGTATTCACTTACGCCAAATACCCTTGGGAAAGGTATTAATCCGTCTCTTCCTTCCAGTTATGGGTTAAATAGCCGGACAGATTGGGTTCTATAGCCTTGGTCGGCAACTAGTCTACCGCAGAAAGCAATGGCAACCTACTGCGGGATAATCTTCTGCCCAGTCAGTCATGTCTCTTTCGAGACATGATCGCCTAAGCGTGTATCGTGTATGGCACTTAACTAACTGACCAGATTTACTAGACTGGAGGCAATATTTTATTAATTTACAGTTGAATGGTCTAGATCTAACCGTAAGTTCTTTGCTAACAGTTTTTCTTGCACTTTTCGCGTGTGGCACATTTTCCGCTTCCATGCTTCCCAAACAACTTTGATCTTCAAAAATGTATATGTAATGTTAATCGTTATCTGCTATCTTACACTTCTTTTTTTCTTTCTCCTCAGTAATGTTTCTGTTTTATAATTCTTCCACACCCAGAAACCCCTTGTGTCTTAGTGGCTTTCTACTGTCCTCCTGATTACTCTTCTTTTGTTCTTTCTCCTTAGTAATGTTTGGTTGGTTGGTTGTTTTGTTTTTATGGCAAATCAACCTCGGCGGGTTATTTATTGCCAACTAAATTTGATTTATTTATTGCTGGTAATACCTTTTTCTTTCAACAATTTATTGTTGTTTTTTATATAAGTTTTGTGTCTAGTAATACTTTTTCTTTTCGAGTATCAAGATTTATTGGGATTTGTTTTTTTAAGGGCAGGGTCCCTAAGTCCTATCCTTGTTATTTAACCCATAACTGGAGGGAAGGGACGGATTATTACCTTTCCCAAGGGTACCAGTGCTT
Source organism: Ascarosepion bandense (assembly GCA_037127315.1). Classification (NCBI taxonomy): domain Eukaryota; kingdom Metazoa; phylum Mollusca; class Cephalopoda; order Sepiida; family Sepiidae; genus Ascarosepion; species Ascarosepion bandense. The sequence continues at coordinate 3,503,757 of JBBBDQ010000375.1, read as the reverse complement.
AAGTGAATGCAGGGTATTGAACTGGAATTCGAACTCGGCTCACCGATGTCTCTTTTCGAGCCGATATCCACTCCACCACAACGCACATCCGTCACTATACGCTTACAGCACCTGGTATTCCCAAGCGGTCACCCATCTAAGTACTGACCAGGCTCAACGTTGCTTAATTTCGGTGATCGAGTGAAAACCGGTGTATGCCCGTAAGTCTCCCTTAGTAATGTTTCTGTTTTATAATTCTTCTACACCCAGAAATCCCTTGTGTCTCAGTGGCTTTCTACTGTCCTCCTGATTACTCTTCTTTTGTTCTTTCTCCTTAGTAATGTTTCTGTTCTTGAATTCTTTTATAATGCGTAATCCTTTATGTTTCAGTGGTTTTACTGCCTTGCCTAATCTACCTTGCATCACCTACAGAGACCTAAGATCAGAAAATGGCTTCATAACATTTTCTACATTTTTTAAAACTAAGATCAAACACAGGTTACATTTTTTTATAATCATATCGCCCCAAGCAAGGCATTTTACTGCTACTGTTTTGCAGGGGGTTACAGAGGAGGAAAGTTATGAGAAAGAGTGACAGGTTATAGGGGATCTCAGGAAGTGGGTAAGAGAAGGATGAGAATACTGATGAGAGTGGAGTGGTTGGAGAAGGGAGCATGAGAGAGAGAGAGAGAGAGAGAGAGAATGTAGGTTAGCAAGATAAGAGATGACTATTGACTTTACATTTAAGTCTTTGCAGATTGTAGCTGTCGGGAAAGTAAGTAAATGAAAGGGAATTCCACAGGCGGGAAGTGCAAGAAAAGAAGCTGATGGAGTAGAATTTGTGTTTACAATTTATTGGTTTCACAGTAAAAGGGTTGGACCTAGTTGCTAATCTTGTGGCTCGAGTAAATTTATATATAGGGGGCACCAGTGAGCTAAGTTCATCGGAGCGGAATCCGTGAAGAGACACAGGGAAGTCACATTGCACTGGTGAGAAAGTGACTGTATCTGAGCTCCCAAGTTGGGATCTGTCACATTACAAATTCTCCGTTAGATTTTGTCAAGGACACTTAGGTGGACAGCAGGAGCACCCAACCTGATATGGCAACAGTATTCAATGCACGGGCGGATGGTAGATTTATATATGTGCAGGATTGTTTCAGACGGGAAAAAACGTCCTGGCCCTACACATAGAACCGACTTTCTGAGCAGCGGACTTAGGTATGGATTCTATATAGTCATTCAACTTGAGGTCTGTTGTGAGAGTTAAACCGAGGAGACGCAGTGTTTTACATAGATAAAGCTTTTCGTAATGTAACGAGATGTACTTGTGAGTACAATTTTTGAATTTCTTTAAGGCATGGATCACCAGAAATTTCTTTAATGAGGATTCCAACTACAACTGAAATTATGATGTCCTCATGTTTCACATTTTTGAGATTTCGATTTCAATGTCCTTGTATTTTGATAATCCTTGAGATTTAAAAAAAATCTGTACAGTGTACAAGAACTGCCATTATTATTATGTCATTTTTCATCATATTTCGATTTCTGCTTTGGTCTCGCTACCAACCAAGTCTGCGGGGAGACCTAAGGCAGATCGTGGCGTGTTGTTATGGCTCCATTTCATGTTTTTCTATCTTCCCTATCATCTCTAGCATTAGATAGATAAAGTTTTCCTTAGTGTGTGGGATGTACTTAATAAGACAATTTTTTGTACATCTCTTAAGCAGGGGTTTCCAGGGATTCTTTCAATGTGTTGTTTTGTTCCATTTTTTATCATTCCAAGTGCACCTACTATCACTGGCACAACTCTTGTTTTCAATTTCCACATTTTTTCTATTTCAATTTCCAGGTCTTTATATTTTGACAGTTTTTCAAATTCCTTGATTGCTATGTTACAATCCGCTGGACAAGCCATATCAATTAATAGACAAGTTTTCTCCTTCTGGTTTTTAACAATAATGTCTGGCCTGTTTGCTTCAATTTTTCTGTCTGTGTAGATGGTGTAATCCCATAGAATGGTGACATCTTCTATTTCTGTAACCGGTGCTGGGTGATGTTCATACCAGTGTTTGTTTACAGATTTTCCATAATGTTTGCACATTGTCCAATGTAAATATTGCCCAACTCTATCGTGGCGATTTTTATATTCATTTGGAGCAAGCACAGAACAGCCTGAGATTAGGTGGTCTATTGTTTCTTGGTGTTTATCACAAAACCTGCATTTTGGATCCATATTAGTATGCATAATATTTGCCTGAAAGTTTCTAGTGAAAAGATTTTGTTCTTGTGCTGCAAGAATAAAGCCTTCAGTTTCAGACTTTAATCCAGATGCACGTAACCATCGATGAGTATTAACTTTGTCAACATTGGATTTATTGGCACGTACTGGATATTGGCCATGCAGAGGTTTGTCTTGCCAGCGCTGTTTCATCTGTTCAAGAGCTTTATCTTTGGCTTTCATTTTCATATTTTTTGCCGCAATAGTTGGTTTTTGGCTTCTGTTTTGCTTTTCTACAGAATCTACTAAATGTAAATCTTGTTTGTATTTACTGCCTTCTTTTATTATTGAATATTTTTTCTTTCTTTCTTCATGTTGCCTTACTAATTGTATCATCCAATCCTTTGTTGTTTCTATGTATGTTAGTAAGCCAATAGTTGTTGTCTTGTATGACAATTCCAGCTGAATAAGACCTCTTCCACCTTCTTTACGGGGTATATATAGACGGTCTACATCAGCCTTTGGATGATGCATCTTATGCTTAGAAAAAAGCTTTCTTGTTTTAGAATGCATTCGCCTGATGTCGTTTAGAGTCCAGTTTAAGATGTTGAAGCTATATTGGACAACTGGGATTGCAATGCTATTAATGGCCATGACTTTGTTCTGAGAATTCAATTCAGTTTTTAATATCATTCGTAGCCTTCTATAGTACTCTTTACGCACTATTTCTTTCATTTTTTTATGGTGAATGTTTTCACTCTCATTTACACCTAGGTATTTATAAGCTTCTTTTGGTTTCAATTCTTTTATTGTTACAGCAGGGTCTAAGCTAATTGAGGATGTTTCTTGTATTGATCCACGTAAAACTGTAGCTTTAGTACATTTATTCAAATTGAATTTCATTCCAATGTCTTCGCTGAAGCATTTTACAGTTTGCAGAAGACCTTCCAGCTCATTATCATTCTTAGCATATAACTTTAAGTCATCCATGTAAAATAGATGGCTTATTTTATTTTGGCTTATTTTATAACCACATTCTGTCTTATTAAGTTGACTGGTTAGTGCTATTAATGATATGCAGAATAGTAAGGGAGACAAAGAATCACCTTGAAATATACCTCTTTTGATGTTTATTTCATCAGACTTATAGGTTCCATTTATATGATTAAGGTAAAGGGTTGTTTTCCATATAGACATGCACTGTTTGATGAAATTGATGATGACGGGTGATATCTTGTATATATTTAAAGTCTTTAAAATCCAGGAATGTGGCACATTATCGAATGCCTTACGATAATCTATCCAGGCAGTACTAAGATTTTTCTTTGTTCTGTAGCAGTTTTCCAGGATCATTTTGTTATTATTATTATTATTATTATTATTATTACAAACGGGATTAAAAGTATTTTGATGCTTGTCCATTTGGTCAGATTGCAGGAAGTTAATCAGGCCGATAACTTTTCAGCATACCTTCTTAACTATTTTTGTACAATTTATTTTTCGTTGAATTAAATTGGCTTCGTCAAAGTTACGTTCGTGAAGTGATTCACCAGTTGTCTACGAGTGAAGCACCCACGTTTAATTACAGGCAAAGGAAGGAGTTTATTTTAAGATTTACTACTTATAGCAGTTTGTTTCGGCTAAGAGTCTAACAAAATATTGCTTTGCCAAGGGAAGATTTCAAAATAGAGTCTCTCTCTCTCGCTATATATATATATATATATATTAATTCTTCTTTTAACGTTTTTTCGTTTTTATCCTTTCATATTTATCCAATTTCCTTCATTTATTCTTTTTTCTACTTTCCAGTAATTAGTCTTAACCAATTCTCATTCAAACCGAACTTAAAATTTTATATATATATATATATATATATATATATATATATATATATATTTTTTTTTAATCATATCACCCCAAGCAAGGCGATAACGCCACTGATGCGCAGGGGGCTACGTAAGGGTAAAAAGAATGGAAAAGCAAAAGCCGGAAACTACATCCTAAACAGGGAACAAGGGATGAGCCTCTTCATCTGTTCAATAGACGTTGGTGGAGTGTGAACCGGGCGATAGTTTAGTCTATCTACTCCAATTGAAAAAAAAGAAAAAAAGAAGAGTGAAAAGATTGGAAAAAAGAAAACCGGAAACCGCATCTTAAACAGGAAACAAGGGATGAGCCTTTTCACCTGTTCAATAGATGTGGGTGGAGTGTGAACCGGGCGATAGTTTAGTCTATCTACTCCAATTGAAAAAAAATAAAAAAAGAAAAGAGTGAAAAGATTGGAAAAGAGAAAACCGGAAACCGCATCCTAAACAGGTTGCAGTTAAACAGAAAAAAAAGAAACTGCAAATTTAGATACCTCCACTCAATTTCCAAAAAAAACAGCATATATATATATATATATATATATATATATATATATATATATATATATGTATCAATTCTTCGTTATCACTATTCGAATACACCAACCGAATGCGTATGTATGTGCGCAACGGCACACATATACATATATATGCCGAGCACCGCACTATTCGCATATATATGTTTATGCAAGCTTCAGTGAACGAACGCGCGCGTGTGTGTGTCCTTTCACGCGTTAATGGGTGTACAAATGTATATATATATATATGTCTGCGTCTGTCATGACGACAGATTTCCCTCACTTTCACAAAAATACACGAATATACGCAACCCTACATATAATCAATTTTTTAAAAAATTAATCAGTTTGTCTGACGATCGCAAGTGCGTGAAACCCAGAGTTACAAAGTCACACACACACACACACACACACACACACACACACACACACACACATATATATATATATATATATATATATATATATATATATATATATATATATGGTTAGGTTACACACACACACATATATTTATTTGTTTTGATTGTGCATTGAGCACTGTCTTATCTACCGTCTGCTGATGCGTGTGTGTGTCTTTATCTATAGTCATTATCAAGAATAATGACATCAACTATAAAAATGGCCACAATTAGCAGGCTGTGTTTGAAAAATAACTCTACATGCATACATAAAAAATCTATTTATTCAGTTAAGAGTAAAAATAAAACCATCCTTACTAATGGCTAAAGAAATAGCCAAAAGCGCTCGGACGTACACAATATTCAGACAATTTTTACATAATTTATTGCCAGAAGAATATTATAAGGACACAACTAAAATTAAATCAAAACCTAACCGCAGTCTGTTGTCATATATATATATATATATATATATATATATATATATATATATATATATATGTTACCCCATTTACTTAATTTTATGAAACTTCGAGAAATTAAAATTTCAACCTCTTTATATTTATATTAATAAAAATCCAGACACCTTGAAGAATTTACATCGTCAACATGTTTTTGTCGATTAGACACACCATTTACCAAAAATCTGCTTTGAATCGTAAAATAAAAATGCAATAAAACCATTAAATTATTTAACTAGAAAAGCTTTACTTGCTTTATTTCAGTTGAATTTCTTGCATTCACTTGCGCACAAATACCCTTGGGAAAGGTATTAATCTGTCTCTTCCCTCCAGTTATGGGTTAAATAATAGGACAGATTGAGTTCTATAGCCTTGGTCGGCAACCAGTCTACCACAGAAAGCAATGACAACCTACTGCGAGATAATCTTCTGCTCTTGATTACCCAAGCGCGCATCACGTATGGCACTTAACTGACTGATATTAAGGACACTTGAGAATTTTCTTTTCGGTGAACAATGAATTTGTACAAAAATTTGTTTTCATTTAAAAAAATTTAATTAGAAAAATTTATTAAATTTAAAAACTTAAAGTTCTGTTATTTTAAGCCTTTTAGATATTATTATTAAGTGAAAACTACATTTATTAATCATAAATGGAAAAGATTACTACAAATCATCAAACACCAATATTTTTAAAAGAATTTTGAATTTTTTGTATATGTAAAAACGTGTCGATTTTTGTAAGTACAGTCGACCATACACGACATTATTAGAAGATAAGAGTTATAACTATAGTAAATTTAAAACCAAAATTTCTATAACCCAGTAAAACATTAGATTAGGGAGAATATATTCCTAAGTTTTTAAGATTATTTAAAAATTATATAATAAAATTGCTTACATTATTTTTTAAAATTATGTTTTACAGACAAAAACTCCCTAGAAAAACATTAAATCTGTCATGAGGCAGTCAACATATCAGTGCCAGCTACTGTCTGGTTTAAAAACGCATTTCTGCAATATTTTAAACTTGAAGTAAAAAATATTTGTTTCATATCAGAATAATAATATTTCAAATCCGCCAATATGCCCCAAGTAAAGATTTAGAAAAGTATATTTTATTTTTTGAAATTTTTTTTAAATAAAGAGATTTACATTTCAATTATAGACAACTAAAATAGATGTTAATCAGCAATTTTAGCAAAAAACAAAAAACAAAAAAACAAAAAAAAACAATGCAAAAAACAAATACACTTTCTAGTCAATTTAAATTAGGCTTCAAATTACAGCAAAATATTTTGTTTATCGGAAATATTAAATTTAACCTATTATCCTGAAAATAAAACGAAAATAAAAGCTCCAAGATTTTTCATTTAAAAAATATCATTTTAAACACCTATATCGTAACGCGATTAAATATTTAAATCTATCTAGTTAACTAGCTATTTTTTTAATAAAGAGATTTACATTACAACCAAAATAGATGTTAATAAGCTATTTTAGCAAAAAACAAAAAAGAAAAAAACCCAAAATAATACACAAAACAAAATACACCAAGTCAATTTAAATTAGTTTTACAGCAAAATATTTTGTTTATTAGAAATATTAAATTTTACTTATTATCTTGAAAATAAAACGAAAATAAAAGCTTCAAGAAAGATTTTTAATTTAAAAAATCATTTTAAACACCTATATCGTACCGTGATTAAATATTTAAATCTATCTAATTAACTAGATATTTATCTGCCTTCTCAAATATATACATAGTTTTTGTTTTCAATAATACCCACTCTCACCTGGTTTTAAAAACAGAAGTGTTAAACCGGTTAACAGAATTGATTCTATATCTGTTGCAAACAACAGACATGATCGCACCAATTGGCAACCTGCAGTCCCTTCAGAGACCTGAAAATTCTATTTGGAAATATCAAATGAATGGAAACAGTCTCCACCAGGACCCACCCCATCCCTAAACGGAGGGGCTCTGGGTCCGTATGTCGGCTTTGCTTGTGAACTTGGACCGAGCAGGTCAGTGAGCTGGCGTCAAACGTGTCTCCCTCTTCTCAAATGTGTCACTGGCTCTTATCACTTTTACTTTCACTTTCGTTATCAAGTTCTCTGTCCGTGTGTTAAACGACATCGAAGCGAAATAACGCCTCGCTAAGATAGTCATTTTTATTTGAGAAAATAGATTTCATTATGAACTAGCAGTATAGTCCGGCGTTGCTCGGGTATAATGAAAGATTTAAATCTAATCCATGGTCCTGGAGCTCAGACTCTTTGGGTGTTGACACGAAAGACTAAAAAGCAATAGTTGTTTCCAGTTAAAGCGAAACCGTAGACTGAAAGAAAAATGAATGGATGTAAGTCAAATTTTGATTTCCTGGTATCGATATCAAATAAGTTTTTCCGTCGTAAATTGAATTTTGAAGGCTAAATAAGTCCTCTGAGTAAATGGTATAATGGCTGAGACTAAGAGCTATAATTATACCACAATTATACTACAATTATATCTACTTAGAGTCAAACCCGAAGCAAAAACTAAAATAAAAAGGCTGAAAAAATACAGACATACAGGCAGATAAACAGACACACACACCACAACATCTTGCCTTATATATATATATATATATATATATATATATATATATATATATATATATATATATTATCGATTTTCTGCACTATGGTAAGAACTGCAACCTTGAAACGTCTGAATATCGTTTCTTATGTCTTTGTCTATGAGTGTATCAAATGTGATTAAAATTGGATCAATCCTATAACCCGATTTTTTTTTTTATATTTATCGGGTATATCTCGACACAAAACCTAGCTAAGAACACTCGCAGACGTTTATAGTACAACTGTGTAAATTTTCAAGAAAATTGGTCGAGCCGTTTCGGAGTCTATAGGTAACGGACACACACACACACACACACACACGCACACACGCACACACACACGCACACACGGTTTCATTTATAAATAAGATTAGATACGTTTCTATAGTATTAAACATTTGATTTATCTTGTGAACGGGAGAAAGAGAGAGAGACAGAAAGAGAGAGAGAGAGAGAGGGAGAGAGAGAGAAGGAGAGAGAGACAGAGAGAGAGAGGGGGAACGGCTTCTCTATTAATGCGTAGTGTTTAAAAACAGTTAAAAAGCCAAGATTTCGATTGCTAATTCTGAAGGCACGCAGGCCAGTTTGACCTGTGGTATTGGCTCAGCACAGTCTTCCTGCTTTTAACCATTGGTTTTGTCCCGACGCCCGAGCTCTGATAAGACTGATTGATTAATTTGTTTTTTACGGTTTATCAACCATTTGATGGTTATTTAAAACCAGGAAACATTTTTAGAATGTAAAAATTTTTTTGAAATAATAATGGTTTAATTATGCATCACCCATTAAGTAAGCCCCTCCCCCTCCCCCCATAGCCGTGGTGGGATTGATGTGCTTTGCGGTGCAGTGGATATCGCTTCGGAATGAGAAATCTGAGAGCCGAGTTCGAATTCTAGTTGAATTCCTTGCATTTACTTGTTGCGCGCATATACCCTTGGGAAAGGCATTAATTCATCTTTTCTCCCTTCAGCTATGGGTTAAATAGCAGAGCATATTGGGTTTTGCAATCTTCATTGGCAACCAGTCTACCTTTTCAGGAGGATAAAGACGTTTGCGTAAGGTCAACACCCTTACTTGTAAAAAAGACAAGTTACAACGACCCTCTCGTCGGTGGCCTATGCTCTACTGAGAATGAGGGTGGTTAGGGATAGCTGGGGGGGGGGGGATTAGGTAGATTCAGACCTTTCCCAAGGATATTTGCGTGTATGTGAATATAACAAGCACAACTGGAATTGAAACTCGGCTCACTAATATCCATTTCCGAGACATTATTCATTATACCTCTCGCAGATCAAAGCTTACTTCCTGAGCGGTTACCCATCTAGCTACTGCCCAATATCGACATTGCTTAACCTCAGTGATCGTACGTTAACCGTTTTTTTTTTGCAACGATTTGTTGTCGCTTATCAGGTAATAATAACAACAATAACAGAAGAAGAAGAAGAAGAAGAAGAAGAAGAAGAAGAAGAAGAAGAAGAAGAAGAAGAAGAAGAAGAAGCTTTAACCAGTAAAAATTTCACGGTTTTCATATTTTAATATTCTGATGAATATTAATTCTTAAGTTAATGATTGAAAGAAACTCATGAGGAGTTCTATTATATGCTAACGATTCGTGCATGGATCAGTGAGTAATTGTATGCATGGTTTGTCGAATGACTTTAATTTATCCAAGTCCCACATAAATTTCGTCTAGTCAACTGATATTTCGACACAATTAAGAACTGTGTTTTTATTATTATTAAGACCATTTTGTTTAGTTCTTTTTAAATATTATGATGTATTTTGTAAATATTCATCAAGGTTTTTAATTCTAAAATTGTTAGTTTATTCCCCCACTCCACACAGACAAATAGTAAATATCGGCCTAGCTAGAAATTCATAGAGATATTGGGGCAATATGGTGCTTGTAGTAAGAATCGTAAGTGAGAATGTGATGTTTTTGGCAAGGAAGAGTGTATAGTTTGCTTGAGTCAGCGATTGTGGTTAGCTAAGTTATTTAATTTAATGTTTAATATTATTTATAAATTGAACTTTGTGTGTGTGTGTGTGTGTGTGTGTCCGTTACCTATAGACTCTGAAACGGCTGAACCGATTTTCTTGAAAATTTACACAGTCGTACTATAAACGTCTGCGAGTGTTCTTAGCTAGGTTTTGTGTCGAGGTACCCCCGATAAATATCGAAAATCGATAATCGAAAAAATCGGTTTATAGAAGGAGTGGTCCGATTTTAATCAAATTTGATACACGCATAGACAAAAACATAAGAAACGATATTCAAAGGTTCAAGGCTGCAGTTCTTACAATAGTGCAGAAAATCGATAATATATATATATAAAAGGCAAGATGTTTGTGTGTGTCTGTTCATCTGCCTGTATGTCTGTAATTTTTTTCAGCCCTTTTTGCTTTTTGCTAGTTTTTGCTTCGGGTGTGGCTCTAAGTAGGTATAATTGTAGTTCTATGTCTCAGCCATGATACCATTTACTCAGAGGACTTATTTAGCCTTCAAAATTCAGTTTATGACGAAAAAGTCTTATTTGATATCGATACCAGGAAATCAAAATTTGACTTACATCCATTCATTTTTCTTTCAGTCTACGGTTTCGTTTAAACTGGAAACAACTATTGCTTTTTAGTCTTTCGTGCCAACGTCTAAAGAGTCTGAGCTCCAGGGCCATGGATTAGTTTTAAAGCTTTCATTACACCCGAGCAACGCCGGGATATACTGCTAGAATATATATATATATATATATATATATATATATATATATATATATATATATATATATATGTTGGTATACTTTCTATTTTTTGTTTGGGTTTGTATAGAAGTTAATTCTTACCTGCCTTGTCAAAATTCAGTTGTAATTTACCAGAAAAAATGTGTTGGTGGTTATTTTACATTTTCTTTAAACGATCTTGTCTTTTAGAAATATGAAGCAGTAATATTCATAGTAACCATTGCTGTCATCTGCTATTTCACATTGCTACAATCTGGAACTGGGCACCTCGGCTTGGTGTAATGGTTAACAAACTCGTCTCACTAGAATCATTATAACTGAGTAGTGAGTTCGATCCCCACTGGGTGCCCCCTACTTTCGGCCGTGTGTCAAGGCTTAGCTACGCTTAGAAAATCACCATAGGGTTTGGGCGCAGGGCTAACAACCCTGCCCCATAAAAAACAGTTTGTTACGGAAACGGCAAAAACGCTGCCCTACACACCATTGGGTGTAACGGAAAAAGTATCTGCTTTGTGGAACCGACTCCTAAGTGTAGCATCTACTCTTCCCCCCTCTATTCTATTCCGTAATACTTTATCTGGTTTGTAGAACCGACTCCCAAGGGGATGCTTCCCCGATCATTACAATCTTAATCTGTTCAAGTCTAGGGTTTAACCGTTATCTTTCCTATATATTCACTTCAACTATGACTCTTAATCTGTAACGATCTACCTCGAGTGGCTCCCGAACCTTGTACAGGGTGAACCTTACTGAAAAAAAAAGATCCTTTCTAAAGATCTTTTTGTTATTGTTATGTCCCGGGAGGGGATAAACAGAGAAAGAATAGTGCAAGAAATAATTCTTAACACTGAGGATATATAAATAGAGATTTATTATACCTCAGTACAATAAACCAAATACACCTACACCAATGAACAGTTAACAGGAATAACAATCAAGAAGGCAACGTCTCTGTATAGGATGTATGCGTCCGTCTTGAGAAGAAGGCTTCCGTCTAGTGACGTCTAACTCTCGTCTAAGGCCGATGGCTCTCGACTAAAGTCGATGACTCTCGTATAATAACGATTACTCTCGTTTAATGAGGAACACTCTCGATCACTCTGTAGTTCGTTCTAGTTCCGGTCTTTTCTAACCCGGGCCATACCCATTCCTGGGTAGCACAGGATATTTCACTACAACAGTTATAATGACTAAGTCCAATTGAATTTCATTATCTGAACATAACTACATAGAACTGACCCTCTAAGACACTCCACGGAAAACCTTTAAAGGATGCTTGGAGATTTCAACCATGCAGTAGCACCTACCTGTCTAATTACGCTAAAGAAGGAGAGTTGGTTAAATACCAACGCCAGCGTTCACTAGGACTGGGCAGTTTGTCTTGGACTCATGTCTAAGCGCATGGAAACCTCACATTAAAAAAGCGACGTATCATATCTCGGCACCGTAACGGGGCGACTTGTGTTACTGGTACGAATTTTTTCGGCTTGGGATCAAAGTGCAGTATCTGCTCTTCAATGTGTTTCTGTTTTTCGACACTACACAGTAAAGCTTTAAGGGATGTCTGACCTCCGGAGATCCCAACTTTGCTGCAGAACCTCCTTCATGACACTAAAGAGGCTTGGCGCTTGGTGAAATACCGATGCCAATATTACAGGCAATTTTTGTCCTAGGCTCATGTTTACGGGCACCCCACATTAAAAAGACCATTTGTCCTATTCGCTACTGTGGATTGGAGTGGATGAGAGGTACGGGTTGCTTTGTTTTACTGATTTAAAAGGGAAACACAAACAAAATTTAGTTTTCTGTGAAGTTATAAAAGATGAACGTTGTGTATTTGTTTAAAAAACAATAATAATTTTTTCTTATATTTTAGATCCAACAAATTCGTTGATATTCCTGCCAAGAGAGAATCCTGCATCTTGTATTGAATGAGATTTTGGAAGATGTCAAGTCATTCAGATATTAAATACACAAGAGGATTATAAATTCAGCAACATTTCAGAAAAGAGCTGAACAATCACTTGAATGTCACAATACAATTTACTTTAAAGAATAACTTGAGAGACTTAACACCCACGGATCCAAGGATGTTCCATATCTAAACTTATTTAGAAATGGAACTTTGTGTGTGTGTGTGTGTGTGTGTGTGTGTGTGTGTCCGTTACCTATAGACTCCGAAACGGCTGAAACGATTTTCTTGAAAATTTACACAGTTGTACAATAAGCATCTGCGAGTGTTCTTAGCTAGGTTTTGTGTCGAGGTACCCCCGATAAATATCGAAAATCGATAATCGAAAAAATCGGGTTATAGAAGGAGTGGTCCGATTTTAATCAAATTTGATACACTCATAGACAAAGACATAAGAAACAATATTCAGAAATTTCAAGGTTGCAGTTCTTATAATAGTGCAGAAAATCGATAATATATATATATATAAATGTAAAAGGCAAGATGTTTGTGTGTTCGTCTGCTTATCTGTCTGTATGTCCTTTATACAAATCCACAATTTTTATCCGATTCTCACCAAACTTCATACAAATATTCTTTAGGCTGAATCTGAGCTCCAGCACCATGGATTCGCTTTAGAGCTTTCATTACACCCGAGCAACGCCGGGCTATACTGCTAGTGGTAAAATAAACAAGCATATTCTTAGCATTTAACACGAAAATGGCAGAAAAATAAATAAAAATCATTTAAATGTAGAAATGGGCACGGAATGTGTATAAAGTAATTACTTCTCTCGCGCATCGAGGAAGTACGGTGCGTGATGTAACGACATTGTAAATGGCACCGGGGTCGTCCTATCTAATTGTGGGGCCGGGTGGGGGATGTGAGCGTTTCCTGAAATCACCAGGCGGAGTTTGGGCAGTACTATCGAAACGGAAATCGAACTGATATAGCGCTTGGTACCCAGCGAATTTCGACGCCTGGTCGGTCGGTCAGTCAATTAGTCAGTCAAGTGCCATACGTGATACATGTTTGGGCGATCATGTCTCTTTCGAGACATGATTTGCTAGGTAGAAGATTTTCCGTAGTAGGTTGTCATTTTTTTCTCCAGTAGACTGGTTGCCAACCAAAGTTATAGAATTCAATCTGTGCTGCCATTCAATCCATAGATGTACTTCGAATAGATGGATTAATACCTTTTCCAAGGATATTTGTGCGTCAGTGAATGCAACGAATTCATCTGGAATTCGCACTCGGCTTTTCGATTTCTCATTCTGAGCCGATATCCATTGCACCATAATGCAAATCGACGCCGAACAAAATCTTTCGACGAATTAACTGCTCAAATACCTCTTCTTTCTTTTATGTTTCCATGACCCTTCAAGACATAAAGTCGGTTCTCTGTGCAGGGCCCGGAAGTTTTTCCCGTCTGAGTCCAACCTGCACATATATAAATCTACCATCCGCCCGTGTATTGAATACTGCTGTCACATATTCATCTACTAACCACTGGACTCTAGCTCTCTCCCCACCCCTGTATAATCTTCCCTTTCTCTCCACCTATGTATCTGTCATCGCACCTGCTTTCTAGTGTTCCTTTCTAACTAGTTTGTACTCCTCACTCCTTTCTAATTAATCTTTTTACATTTATGTAACCCCCTGCACATCAGTAGCGTTTCCGTCCTGCTCGGGGTGAAATGATTAAAAAAAAAAAAAAATCTAGTCGGGTGCCCCTGCTATTATCCTCGGTGTTCTTGACAGGATACAGCGAAGAATGTGTAATGTTAGCGATACCGACTCTCTCACCGGCGTGATGTGGCTTCCCTGTGTCTCTTCTATAAATACTTTCACGGCTTCTGCTCCGATGAACTTAGATCACTTGTGCACCCTAGGTACGAATTTGCACGAGATACTAGATTAGCAACTAGGTCTCACCCTTTTACAGTGAAACCGATAAAATGTAACCGCAATTTCTACTCCAACAGCTTCTTTTCTCGCACTTCCCGCCCGTGGAATTCCCTTCCACATACTTGCTTCCCCGACAGCTACAATCTCCAGGAGTTTAAATGTAAGGTCAATAGACACCTTCTAACACACTAACTCGCACCCATTTTCTCAAACTCTCTTCATATGTACATCCTTACCCGTCTATCACCCTCCTTCTGACATTTCCTATATCTAATCACTCTCTCATCACCTTCTCCTATGTAACCCCCTGCGCAATTGTGGCAGTGGAATGCCTTGCTTGGGATGAAATGTTTTTAAAAAAAAATATTTGTCATCTTATTATCCTTGGCGTGTTTTAAAAAGTGAGAACTGTGAGGGAAGAAACTGTTAGCATAGAACTTACGGTTGTTTTAGTTTCTTTTTATTGGAGAGAAACTAAAATAAAATGAAATAAACATAAAAGACAAACAGGAAAAGTTGGTTAAGAAACAAAATTCAAAATTGGTAACTAGGTTCTCTCATTTATAGAACTTAGTTATTTAAAAAGCTTAGTCAATCACAAAATTGAATGGCATATAGCATAGAGCCGTGAAGATGTAGGAAAAATGATATAACACATGAAGATGAAGATATTGGACGATCAAAGAAGCACGGAAGGTGTAATCCATTTTCTTTGAATAAAATCATTAACCGAATTAAAACTTGAAAAATGAACAAAACACGGATATACTCTTCTGCCAAGGTCAACCAGATAGAGAATTTGATTTTTGATAACGCTAACCAATTATAAAAAAAATTCTTTCTAAAGATTTCAACCAATCAGGGCATTCAATTTTAGGAAATTCAAGCATTCGCTAGAATTCAATTTCTGAAAAGTTTCAAGATGTCATATAATTCAATTTTGGAAAAAGTCAAGCGATCATTAAACACAATTTTGAGGGACTTCGATGTGTTTTTTGTATATAAAGACTTTTTACGCAACTTATTCGGGCGCCATGTAATTTCTTTCTTTTTTTTTTTTTTGTACCGTTTTCATTTCCCCAATTGTACGCACGCATCGTCTGGTTCAACTTGACAGAGAGACATCTAGCAAGATTTCAGCGTGACTTCCTTGAGATCGAAATTCACAGCGTGGGCGGGGAAGAACACTGTTGTAAAAGTCAACTCGAAGACCAGCTACTGAATCGAAACCATCAACGACCAAGCGGCCGAGCGTCCGTTCGCAATGGTTAGCAAACTTGTCTCGCTAGAACAATTGCAACTAAGTAGTGAGATCGATTCTCACTGATTGACCCATACTGTAGGCCTTGGGCCACAATTAAACTATATTTAGTAAATCACCATTAAACTCAATTTCTGAAGAGGTCAAACAGCTTAGAATTCAATTTCTAAATAGGTCAAGATATCATAGAATTCAATTTCTGAAAAGGTCAAGCGGTTATTGAATTTAATTTCAGAAAAAGTTAATGCAGTCATAGAATTCAATTTATGAAAAGAACCATCAGACATAATCAAATTTCTAACGATCAAAAAATCAGAATTCAATTTCCAAAATAATTCAAGCATTCTTAGAATTCAATTTCCAAGAAGCAGACAATGAATTCAGTTTATGAAAAGATTGTGCAGTCGTGCAGTCATAAAATTCAAATTCTAAACAGTTAAACAGTAATAGAATTCAAATTTTCTAAAAGTCAAAACGATATAGAATTCAAATTTTCTAAAAGTCAAGTCGATATAAAATTCAATTTTAGAAAAAGCCAAGTAGCTATTGAATTTCAGGAAAAGTCTACCAGTAACAGAATTCAATTTCTGACAAAGGTAATCAATTATAGAAGGAAGTTTCTAAAACATGTGCCCATTTAGAGAAGTAAACTTTTGTAAAAGGTCCATCAAACATACTCTAATTTCTCCCAAGTTTAATGTTATATAAAATGATCGGGGAAACATCCTTTTGGAAGTCAGTTCCACAGAGCATTGGTTCTCGGGAAGAAGCTATCCAAGTAGAACTTATTTCTCACCATTGGAATATGGATGGAATGTGGGTGATTTGCTTCAATGTAGGTTGTATGGCGGTTCCGTACCGTGAAGGCTCTAATTGGCGGGATCTAGGAATGCAGTTCGTACGAGCACTTTCCATGCAAAGCAGTAAGGGATTTACTTCGTCCTGCCTCTGTGAGTGTGTGTGTGTGTGTGTGTGTGTGTGTGAGAGAGAGAGAGAGAGAGAGAGAGAGAGAGAGAGAGAGAGAGAGAGAGAGAGAGAGAAATGGATTGCTAGATTATCCCTACAGATAATTTGGTTATATTAATGACTTGAAAAACTTGAAGCAACTGAAACGTGGTTGTACAGAAGGATGCTGGGGATACCATGGGCCGAACATGTGAGCAATTATGAGGTTTTCGAAAGGATGAAAAGGAAAAGGAAAAGGAAAAGGAAATTAATATTGAGCATCAGGAAGAGACAACTAAAGTTCCTGGAATATGCAACGAGGAAGGAGGGCTTGGAGAACCTGATACTAACAAGCCAGATAGAGGGGGAAAGAGACAGAGGAAAGGAACGGATAACATATTTGAAGGTCCTGAGCAGGTGGATGACAGAACGGGGATTGCGTAAAGTTACTGGAGAAAGCGTGCTAAGAGCTTCAAGGGATAGGGAGACGTGGAGAGCCATGATTGCCTACGTCCTGAAAGGACTCGGAAGCGCTTTTGAGTTCTATCGAAACTGGAAAGTGCTATCTCGCGAAAATGCCTCAGGTCTTCCAATCCTTTCAAGGCTTTTACGGGAAATTATAGAAGATCACTGACAATTCTTTTAATGTTGATATTTACAACATTGATTTTCTCGAAATAAAACAGCATTGCTTTAACGAGAAAGAGTTTGAACAGCTAATCGCAACATGTGTCGAAAATGTGGGGGTATCCTTTGTTGATTAGATGTTTTAACAGTTTTCGATTGAATGAATCAAGTTTCTCTTCACGCTTTCATGCCAGTGTTCGCGTAGCACAATTGTATGTCGACATTGGTTTCGTTATCATGTGATAGGACGATCGACGCTTCCTACTATCACGTGGCGTTTCAACTGAGTCTCTGGACCTTTCATTAATGAGGGGGAATGAACTCACCCTCTGTTATCATTAGCCTGTCCAAAGAAAAGAGTGCTGGATTGCTATGTGATACCTGTCTTTCTGTATTGATGTGAATGTTGGACGATCAAGGATGAAGGAGAGGCTTGAGGCAGCAGAAATGTAGTTCTACAGAAGAATGCTGAGAATATTATGGCCTGAGCACGTGAGCAACGATAACAGTTGTCCATTTCAACTGAGTCACTGGGCCTTTCACTAATGAGGGGAATGAACTCACCCTCTGTTATCATTAGCTTGTCCAAAGAAAAGAATGCTGGATTGCTGTGTGATATCTGTCCTTCTGTATTGATGTGAATGTTGGACAATCTCATCAAGGATGAAGCAAAGGCTAGAGGCAGCAGGAACCTGGTTCAACAGAAGGATAGTGAGGATAGCATGGACGGAGCACGTGAGCAACGATGCGGTGTTGGAGAGGATGCAAACGAGAAAAAAATCACATTTAACATCAGGAAGAGACAGAAAATGAGAAAAAAATGACCTAAAAAGGGCCTAGAGAATTTAATACTCACAGGACGGATAGAAGACAAGAGAGACCGAGGAAAGCAGCACGAGACGTACTTGTTAGGCCTGAGCAAATGGATGGCGGAACGGGGTTTGGGAGAGTTACCAAGAGGCAAAATATTGAGAGCGACAAGAGACAGAGCCAAGTGGAAGTCCATGATCGCCTACGTCCTGAAGGGACACGGCACATGAAGAAGAAGAAGAAGAAGAAATAAAACTAAAAGCATTTCTGTGTAGCTAATCAGTAATGAGAAGAGGTGGATTCATACCTATTCAGAATTTGATAAACAAATCAGAAATTATAATGTAGATATAAAGTGGGGGATCTATTCTCAATTATAATCAATATATAAAGTGATCCCCCACTTTGTGACAATGCAACTTTCTATCCATTTATATTCTAGATTTATGGGCTTGAGAAAATGGATTGCAGAGCAGGTTTTAGGAGAGGTACCAAGAGGCAAAATATTGAGACAAGAGACAGAGCCAAGTGGAAGTCCATGATCGCCCACATTCTGAAGAGACACGGCATAGAAAGAAGAAGAATATTCATGTACAAACTGAACAATCATCGTAGGGGCTTGAAATGTTTGCCCGAATGTTCAGTACAAAGTTGTGAGCGTGGTAACCAGGAGAGAGTAGCTTTGCGGATAGTGGCAGAAGAAATTGCATTCCAAGCTACAGTTAAGTTCCATTTTAATGTATCAACATCGGCAATGTCACGGCAACGGTTTTGAAAGTGTTTTAGGAGTATACTCCATGTACAGTAATCTATAGCATCCAGATCTGGGCTTTTTTAGATGGATATTAGAGCTGGATGTGTGCTGATGTGCAGTGGCTATCGGCTCGGAACGTCAAATCGGGAAGTTGAGTTCGAATTCCATTTGAATTTTTTGCATTCACTTACACGCAAATACCTTTATTAATCTGTCTCTTTTCTCCAATTATAAGTTAAATAATAGGAAAGATTGGATTCTATAGCCTTAGCTGGCAACCAGTTTACCGCAGAAAGCAATGGCAACCTACTGCGGGATAATCTTCTGAACAGTCAGTCATGTCTCTTTCGAGATATGATTGCCCAAGTGTGTATCATGTATGGCACTTAACTGACTGAATATAATAGTTGAAAATATGATTAAGGTTTCTACAAAGTGGGGGATCAGTTTTATATAGTTAGGAAGTAATAAACTGATCCCCCACTAATTACTACTTAATAATATAATACATCTTTTCCCCCTCAAGCTATGTGTCAAATAACAGGACAGATTGGGTTCTATAGCCTTGGATGGCAACCAGTCTACCGCAGAAAGCAATGGCAACCTACTGCGGGATAATCTTCTACCCAGTCAGTCATGTCTTGAAAGAGACATGATCGCCCAAAGAGTGTATCACGCATGGCACTTAACTGACTGGTAGAGCTGGTGTATTTTATCGAAGAATGAATTTATCGCTTTTCTACTGGGTACCTTGTAGAATACAGAATATAAATGAAAATTATAAACCATGTTAAAAGTGATTACTGTTGGCATTCAGTACACGTTTGAATCCTTATTTTGTTTTTGAACACCGCCATAGTTGAAGAGTTGGGAAAATTTTTAATCTTTGTCTGACGGCCGTGTGAACAGTTATTCACAATATATTACTGATGGGATGGCTTTCTTGGATTCTGCTGCATACTGTTAAAAATCTCCAACAGTTTTTCCCCCGAATAGCTTTACTGGCCTTCTACAGCGTTTGGCACGTCCACTGATCCTATTTCCTGAAACTTATCAACAAGGTTATGAAATGCATTGCATGTGGAACAGGAATATCTGAAAATTTATTAGTAAAACGCTGTCGCACAAAGACTACGTATCGACCAGATTCTCGAAATATTTGTTCGACGAGACATACACGTTCTGTTGTTAACACCATACTGTGTACAATTTGAAATATAAAGTATACTAACATCATAGCCCGGCGTTGCCCATGCAACTCAGAACATTTTAGTAGTAGGAGAGGCGTTAAAAAAATCTATTTTATTTTGTTTTGCGTAAACGTGATTTGATGTTTTGTGTGACATTGCAAACAACATTGCGTTTGTTTTTGTTTCAAAATTACAGGGGAAATATTTACATTTTTGTTAACTAAATGAATTTAACATAAAAATAAAAATTATTTATTTTGTTTTAAATTAGAAATATAAAAACTATTACGCTCTTAGTTCAGAAATTTTCGAAGAATATTTAAAAATATAGACATTTAATTTTAGAGGAAAAAGTTACATTAATGCCACACGAATTACAGACAGTTGATTTCCTGCATTAAATATTTAGCGAAAAAAAAAAAAGCTTTATTTTTTTAAAATTTTATTTTCTGAAGTATGAAATATTAAATCTGAAAAAAAAAAAGACTTAAATAAATAAATTAACCATTGGGACTTTTTTTTTTACATATTTTGTTTTTGTTTGAAAAAACCCTTTTTTTTAAAAAAATATTTCTTTTGTTTCAAAATTACGGGAAAAATATTCACATTTTTTTGTTGACCAAATTAATTTTTAAAACGTCGGAATAAAAATTAAATATAAAGTCTCGTTTTTTTTAGTCGCGTTTGACACGTGATGTAATCTAGCAACCATCTTAGATCTTAGATGTTTTACGGAGCAAATGTAAACAATTGGCACCATTGGTCAAAAATTGCGAAAGGGAAAATTGCTGAACTTAAACTCGAAAAGTATGTGTCGACCTGGCTTGCCTGTAGATAAGTGTTCCTAGAAAGTTTGAATGGCGTAGCTTAAAAAATGTAGGCGTGCATAGCTTACAGTCACACACAGACTCACAGATTGTTTATATATATATATATATATATATATATATATATATATATATATATAGATGATTAGAAAAGTGCACAGTAACTTTCCGAACACCTTGTACCTATCTTTCTTCAGATTGGCCCGTCCATCGATTGTCGACTTTTTACATCTAACAATATCGTCAGAATCTCCTAAAATACTTGTTTTCATAACATTTCTCCACACTTCTCTGTATCTGTTTTCTCTCTCCAATGTTTATTAACTGTAAAAATTATTCGAATTGACGACACGGCATCATTTTATGTAGCAGGGTTGCCATAAGCATTTTTCCAATTTTTCTTACGAAGTTAAATTAGCAAACAAAATATTTTTTTCAAAACACCAATAAATGGTAGGAGTTTTAAACAGAACATTTTTTTTCGATCACTGGGGTATATCATTCTCATTCCATGTGCAATGCCACTTCCGGATTCTATATATAGTTATCTCCCTTTAATTTAACTCTCTACATTATTTGTTAACCAAGGACACATAGCACAGTGGATATAGGCATTGGTTAGTTCCAGTGACTTTATCCAAACAGTTGTGAGTTCAATACCAGGCTACAGCAGTGGTGAACAAATAACTTCAAGTTAAACTAAAGGGAGATAACTACATGGCATTCGGAAATAGCATCACACATGGAATGAGAATGATATACCTCAGTGATCGAAATAAAGGGTTTAGTTCAAATTTTCTAACACCTGAAGAAGGCCGGAGCGTACAACGGCCGAAACGTTGTAAACATGACAATAAAGATGATGACAACAGTCCGAATAGTGTGAATAATGCAAATGCTCATCTCATCTCAGAAGTATAGACAAATACCAATATATGGATAAGTAAATATATCAATTCTTAAAAAAAGTTGTATTAATCTTTTCGTTAAAAAAAAAAATGACTGTCGATAATAAGAAAGTACCTTATAAATCGTTTCATCAAATATTTCACACAAGAATCTGCAATGTTATCAGTCCAGACCTTGCATCTCGGCTTCAATTTCTTTTCCAGCGCCACAACGTAGCCTTCCTGTGTCTTTTCTACTAATATTTTCATGATAATTGTTCTGATGAGCTTTCGTTTTTAGTATCACTAATTTCATGAATTTAACCACAGTACTAGATTGGCAGTTAGGTCTTATTGTTTTATTGTTGACATTCCTTTAAATTATATGCTGATAGTTCTTCCCTCCTCAAAGTTTTCGCTTATGGAACGCTCTTCTTACCTGGTTCTTTCCTGTCAACAACGGTCTTCACAAACATAAATGCAACTGCAAACGTCTCATTGAAACACCGTTCTTTTATTGTCCTATCTTATGAATTACGTTTTCTCAATTTATTTCATTCTTAAAAAACCCTTTCGTTTTACTGACTTTCTCGTCTTACAAAAAAACAAAAAAATATAAAACAAAAAAGCCAAAAATTCCCCCGCCCCCCCAAAAAACAAAACAAAAAAACAAAAATAAAATATTAATCTATGGCAGTTAGTAGATAGTTCAGAATAGAGATATAATAAGACTTGGCAGACCGGATGCAGTCACTCTCTCACCGGCGTGACGTGGCTTCCCTGTGCATCTACTATAAATACTTTCACGGCTTCTGCTCCGATGAACACTGGTGCCTCCCAGGTACGAATTTACACGAGATACTAGATTAGCAACTAGGTCCCACCCTTTTACAGTGAAGCAGATAAGATATAACCGTAATTTCTACTACAACAGCTTCTTTTCTCGCGCTTCCCGCCTGTGGAATTCCCTTCCACATGCCTGCTTCTCCGACAACTACAATCTCCAGGAGATTAAATGTAAGGTCAATAGACACATCCTATCATACTAACTTGCATCCATTCTCTCAAATACTCTCACTATCTACCCAACCCTCATTCTCGGTATCCTTACCCGTCTATCACCCTCCTTTTGACATTTCCTATATCTAACAATCGTTTCTCATCACTTTCCCCCCTATGTAACCCACGGCGCAATAGTGGCAGTGGAATGTCTTGCTCGGGGTGAAACGATTAAAAAGAAAGTAAAAAAAAAAGCTACAAACAAAAAAAAAAAAAAAATTAAAAAATATATTAATCTATAGCAGTTAGTAGATAGTTCAGAATAGAGATATAAGGAAGCCCACCGGCGATAGTCATCTGATTTTTTCTATTTTTATTGCTATAGATCGACGGCCTGACGAAAGATGTCATAAATACATTTACGAGGAAAGTAAATGCCATACAAAATAATAATAATAATAATAATAATTAACATATTTGTGCTCATAAACGCTAATGTACAAAAATTTTAGCTCCGGAATCGATATTACCCTGCAAGTATTGTGCGCCGTAGATAAAGTGGGACGTGGCGATAATATCACGTGAGCGAAACGATTGAACACATTGAAGAGCAGTTTTCCTTCGGCAAGAAAGCGTGCGCTGACGTTTGACACAAATTGTTTGTATTGTACGTGGTTTTCGTAAAGAAGAAGAAGAAGAAAAAAAGTAGTGTCGATCGATTTCCGTTAATCGATACATTAAATGTACTTAAATATATTCAAATTTATTGAAATCAATTCGAATCGCAGAGCAGATTTACATTTGCAGAGAAGAAAATTTAATCAAATATATACTTTTTCCGAAAAGAAATTCACCACAAAATATTTGAAATTCAATTTAGAAATTAAATTTTGCTCAAGCATTGGCGTAAGAACAAACGAGAGTTAACGCAGGAAAATTGGATTGTTCCTATGGACACAGCTTTGGAAAACATTAGACACCAGTGTTGCAGTTTTGATATTATTTCATATAAGACTCCCCAATGTACATTAATATTACAGTATTATGGAGTTAGGCTAGGTACAATTAAAGGTAGTCCAATGAATCGGAATAAGCAATAGCCTATCGGGTGCCTCATCGAGGTATATAAGACCCCCAATTTACAATTAACATTTAAGTATCATTGAGTTAGGTTGGATACAAGTAAAGGCAGTCTAAGGAAGCTGGGTAAGCATTAGCCTATCGGACACCTCATCGAGGTATATAAGACCCCCAATTTACAATTAACATTTAAGTATCATTGAGTTAGGTTGGATACAAGTAAAGGTAGTCTAAGGAAGCTGGGTAAGCATTAGCCTATCGGACACCTCATTGAGGTATATAAGACCCCCAATTTACAATTAACATTTAAGTATCATTGAGTTAGGTTGGATACAAGTAAAGGCAGTCTAAGGAAGCTGGGTAAGCATTAGCCTATCGGACACCACATTGAGGTATATAAGACCCCCAATTTACAATTAACATTTAAGTATCATTGAGTTAGGTTGGATACAAGTAAAGGCAGTCTAAGGAAGCTGGGTAAGCATTAGCCTATCGGACACCACATTGAGGTATATAAGACCCCCAATTTACAATTAACATTTATTTATCATTGAGTTAGGTAGGATACAAGTAAAGGCAGTCTAAGGAAGCTGGGTAAGCATTAGCCTATCGGACACCTCATTGAGGTATATAAGACC
This sequence comes from Ascarosepion bandense, assembly GCA_037127315.1. Taxonomy (NCBI): domain Eukaryota; kingdom Metazoa; phylum Mollusca; class Cephalopoda; order Sepiida; family Sepiidae; genus Ascarosepion; species Ascarosepion bandense. Next base: position 3,479,072 of record JBBBDQ010000375.1, on the reverse strand, counting down.
CCAATTTACAATTAACATTTAAGTATCATTGAGTTAGGTTGGATACAAGTAAAGGTAGTCTAAGGAAGCTGGGTAAGCATTAGACTATCGGACACCTCATTGAGGTATATAAGACCCCCAATTTACAATTAACATTTAAGTATCATTGAGTTAGGTTGGATACAAGTAAAGGCAGTCTAAGGAAGCTGGGTAAGCATTAGCCTATCGGACACCACATTGAGGTATATAAGACCCCCAATTTACAATTAACATTTAAGTATCATTGAGTTAGGTTGGATACAAGTAAAGGCAGTCTAAGGAAGCTGGGTAAGCATTAGCCTATCGGACACCTCATTGAGGTATATAAGACCCCCAATTTACAATTAACATTTAAGTATCATTGAGTTAGGTTGGATACAAGTAAAGGCAGTCTAAGGAAGCTGGGTAAGCATTAGCCTATCGGACACCTCATTGAGGTATATAAGACCCCCAATTTACAATTAACATTTAAGTATCATTGTGTTAGGTTGGATACAAGTAAAGGCAGTCTAAGGAAGCTGGGTAAGCATTAGCCTATCGGACACCTCATTGAGGTATATAAGACCCCCAATTTACAATTAACATTTAAGTATCATTGAGTTAGGTTGGATACAAGTAAAGGCAGTCTAAGGAAGCTGGGTAAGCATTAGCCTATCGGACACCTCATTGAGGTATATAAGACCCCCAATTTACAATTAACATTTAAGTATCATTGAGTTAGGTTGGATACAAGTAAAGGCAGTCTAAGGAAGCTGGGTAAGGATTAGACTATCGGACACCTCATTGAGGTATATAAGACCCCAATTTACAATTAACATTTAAGTATCATTGAGTTAGGTTGGATACAAGTAAAGGCAGTCTAAGGAAGCTGGGTAAGCATTAGCCTATCGGACACCTCATTGAGGTATATAAGACCCCAATTTACAATTAACATTTAAGTATCATTGAGTTAGGTTGGATACAAGTAAAGGCAGTCTAAGGAAGCTGGGTAAGCATTAGCCTATCGGACACCTCATTGAGGTATATAAGACCCCAATTTACAATTAACATTTAAGTATCATTGAGTTAGGTTGGATACAAGTAAAGGTAGTCTAAGGAAGCTGGGTAAGCATTAGCCTATCGGACACCTCATTGAGGTATATAAGACCCTCAATTTACAATTAACATTTAAGTATCATTGAGTTAGGTTGGATACAAGTAAAGGCAGTCTAAGGAAGCTGGGTAAGCATTAGCCTATCGGACACCTCATTGAGGTATATAAGACCCCCAATTTACAATTAACATTTAAGTATCATTGAGTTAGGTTGGATACAAGTAAAGGCAGTCTAAGGAAGCTGGGTAAGCATTAGCCTATCGGACACCACATTGAGGTACATAAGACCCCCAATTTACAATTAACATTTAAGTATCATTGAGTTAGGTTGGATACAAGTAAAGGCAGTCTAAGGAAGCTGGGTAAGCATTAGCATATCGGACACCTCATTGAGGTATATAAGACCCCCAATTTACAATTAACATTTAAGTATCATTGAGTTAGGTTGGATACAAGTAAAGGCAGTCTAAGGAAGCTGGGTAAGCATTAGCCTATCGGACACCTCATTGAGGTATATAAGACCCCCAATTTACAATTAACATTTAAGTATCATTGAGTTAGGTTGGATACAAGTAAAGGCAGTCTAAGGAAGCTGGGTAAGCATTAGCCTATCGAACACCACATTGAGGTATATAAGACCCCCAATTTACAATTAACATTTAAGTATCATTGAGTTAGGTTGGATACAAGTAAAGGCAGTCTAAGGAAGCTGGGTAAGCATTAGCATATCGGACACCTCATTGAGGTATATAAGACACCCAATTTACAATTAACATTTAAGTGTCATTGAGTTAGGTTGGATACAAGTAAAGGCAGTCTAAGGAAGCTGGGTAAGCATTAGCCTATCGGACACCTCATTGAGGTACTATAAGACCCCAATTTACAATTAACATTTAAGTATCATTGAGTTAGGTTGGATACAAGTAAAGGCAGTCTAAGGAAAGCTGGGTAAGCATTAGCCTATCGGACACCACAATGAGGTATACTGGACCCCCAATTTACAATTAATATTTAAGTATCATTGAGTTAGGTTGGATACAAGTAAAGGCAGTCTAAGGAAGCTGGGTAAGCATTAATATATCGGACACACATTGAGGTATATAAGACCCCCAATTTACAATTAACATTTAAGTATCATTGAGTTAGGTTGGATACAAGTAAAGGCAGTCTAAGGAAGCTGGGTAAAGCATTAGCCTATCGGACACCTCATTGAGGTATATAAGACCCCCAATTTACAATTAATATTTAAGTATCATTGAGTTAGGTTGGATACAAGTAAAGGCAGTCTAAGGAAGCTGAGTAAGCATTAGCCTATCGGACACCTCATTGAGGTATATAAGACCTCCAATTACAATTAACATTTAAGTATCATTGAGTTGGGTTGGATACAAGTAAAGGCAGTCTAAGGAAGCTGGGTAAGCATTAGCCTATCGGAAACCTCATTGAGGTATATAAGACCCCCAATTTACAATTAACATTTAAGTATCATTGAGTTAGGTTGGATACAAGTAAAGGCAGAATTTCTAAGGAAGCTGGGTAAGCATTAGCCTATCGGACACCTCATTGAGGTATATAAGACCCCCAATTTACAATTAACATTTAAGTATCATTGAGTTAGGTTGGATACAAGTAAAGGCAGTCTAAGGAAGCTGGGTAAGCATTAGCCTATCGGACACCTCATTGAGGTATATAAGACCCCAATTTACAATTAACATTTAAGTATCATTGAGTTAGGTTGGATACAAGTAAAGGCAGTCTAAGGAAGCTGGGTAAGCATTAGCCTATCGGACACCTCATTGAGGTATATAAGACACCAATTTACAATTAACATTAAATATCATTGAGTTAGGTTGGATACAAGTAAAGGCAGTCTAAGGCTGGGTAAGCATTAGCCTATCGGACACCTCATTGAGGTATATAAGACCCCAATTTACAATTAACATTTAAGTATCATTGAGTTAGGTTGGATACAAGTAAAAAAAGGTAGTCTAAGGAAGCTGGGTAAGCATTAGCCTATAGGACACCTCATTGAGGGGTATATAAGACCCTCAATTTACAATTAACATTTAAGTATCATTGAGTTAGGTTGGATACAAGTAAAGGCAGTCTAAGGAAGCTGGGTAAGCATTAGCCTATCGGACACCTCAAACAAGGTATATAAGACCCCAATTTACAATTACCATTTAAGTATCATTGAGTTGAGTTGGATACAGTAAGGCAGTCTAAGGAAGCTGGGTAAGCATTAGCCTATCGGACACCACATTGAGGTATATAAGACCCCCAATTTACAATTAACATTTAAGTATCATTGAGTTAGGTTGGATACAAGTAAAGGCAGTCTAAGGAAGCTGGGTAAGCATTAGCCTATCGGACACCTCATTGAGGTATATAAGACCCCCAATTTACAATTAACATTTAAGTATCATTGGAGTTGATTGGATACAAGTAAAGGCAGTCTAAGGAAGCTGGGTAAGCATTAGCCTATCGGACACCTCATTGAGGTATATAAGACCCCCCAATTTACAATTAACATTTAAGTATCATTGAGTTAGGTTGGATACAAGTAAAGGCAGTCTAAAGGAAGCTGGGTAAGCATTAGCCTATCGGACACCTCATTGAGGTATATAAGACACCAATTTACAATTAACATTTAAGTCTCATTGAGTTAGGTTGGATACAAGTAAAGGCAGTCTAAGGAAGCTGGGTAAGCATTAGCCTATCGGACACCTCATTGAGGTATATAAGACCCCCAATTTACAATTAACATTTAAGTATCATTGAGTTAGGTTGGATACAAGTAAAGGCAGTCTAAGGAAGCTGGGTAAGCATTAGCCTATCGGACACCACATTGAGGTATATAAGACCCCCAATTTACAATTAACATTTAAGTATCATTGAGTTAGGTTGGATACAAGTAAAGGCAGTCTAAGGAAGCTGGGTAAGCATTAGCCTATCGGACACCACATTGAGGTATATAAGACCCCCAATTTACAATTAACATTTATTTATCATTGAGTTAGGTAGGATACAAGTAAAGGCAGTCTAAGGAAGCTGGGTAAGCATTAGCCTATCGGACACCTCATTGAGGTATATAAGACCTCCAATTTACAATTAACATTTAAGTATCATTGAGTTAGGTTGGATACAAGTAAAGGCAGTCTAAGGAAGCTGGGTAAGCATTAGCCTATCGGACACCTCATTGAGGTATATAAGACCCCCCTTTTACAATTAACATTTAAGTATCATTGAGTTAGGTTGGATACAAGTAAAGGCAGTCTAAGGAAGCTGGGTAAGCATTAGCCTATCGGACACCTCATTGAGGTATATAAGACCCCCAATTTACAATTAACATTTAAGTATCATTGAGTTAGGTTGGATACAAGTAAAGGCAGTCTAAGGAAGCTGGGTAAGCATTAGCCTATCGGACACCACATTGAGGTATATAAGACCCCCAATTTACAATTAACATTTAAGTATCATTGAGTTAGGTTGGATACAAGTAAAGGCATTCTAAGGAAGCTGGGTAAGCATTAGCCTATCGGACACCACATTGAGGTATATAAGACCCCCAATTTACAATTAACATTTAAGTATCATTGAGTTAGGTTGGATACAAGTAAAGGCAGTCTAAGGAATTTGGGTAAGCATTAGCCTATCGGACACCTCATTGAGGTACATAAGACCCCCAATTTACAATTAACATTTAAGTATCATTGAGTTAGGTTGGATACAAGTAAAGGCAGTCTAAGGAAGCTGGGTAAGCATTAGCCTATCGGACACCTCATTGAGGTATATAAGACCCCCAATTTACAATTAACATTTAAGTATCATTGAGTTAGGTTGGATACAAGTAAAGGCAGTCTAAGAAAGCTGGGTAAGCATTAGCCTATCGGACACCACATTGAGGTATATAAGACCCCCAATTTACAATTAACATTTAAGTATCATTGAGTTAGGTTGGATACAAGTAAAGGCAGTCTAAGGAAGCTGGGTAAGCATTAGCCTATCGGACACCTCATTGAGGTATATAAGACCCCCAATTTACAATTAACATTTAAGTATCATTGAGTTAGGTTGGATACAAGTAAAGGCAGTCTAAGGAAGCTGGGTAAGCATTAGCCTATCGGAAACCTCATTGAGGTATATAAGACCCCCAATTTACAATTAACATTTAAGTATCATTGAGTTAGGTTGGATACAAGTAAAGGCAGTCTAAGGAAGCTGGGTAAGCATTAGCCTATCGGACACCTCATTGAGGTATATAAGACCCCCAATTTACAATTAACATTTAAGTATCATTGAGTTAGGTTGGATACAAGTAAAGGCAGTCTAAGGAAGCTGGGTAAGCATTAGCCTATCGGACACCACATTGAGGTATATAAGACCCCCAATTTACAATTAACATTTAAGTATCATTGAGTTAGGTTGGATACAAGTAAAGGCAGTCTAAGGAAGCTGGGTAAGCATTAGCCTATCGGACACCTCATTGAGGTATATAAGACCCCCAATTTACAATTAACATTTAAGTATCATTGAGTTAGGTTGGATACAAGTTAAGGTAGTCTAAGGAAGCTGGGTAAGCATTAGCCTATCGGACACCTCATTGAGGTATATAAGACCCCCAATTTACAAATAACATTTAAGTATCATTGAGTTAGGTTGGATACAAGTAAAGGCAGTCTAAGGAAGCTGGGTAAGCATTAGCCTATCGGACACCACATTGAGGTATATAAGACCCCCAATTTACAATTAACATTTAAGTATCATTGAGTTAGGTTGGATACAAGTAAAGGCAGGCTAAGGAAGCTGGGTAAGCATTAGCCTATCGGACACCACATTGAGGTATATAAGACCCCCAATTTACAATTAAGATTTAAGTATCATTGAGTTAGGTTGGATACAAGTAAAGGCAGTCTAAGGAAGCTGGGTAAGCATTAGCCTATCGGACACCTCATTGAGGTATATAAGACCCCCAATTTACAATTGACATTTATGTATCATTGTGTTAGGTTGGATACAAGTAAAGGCAGTCTAAGGAAGCTGGGTAAGCATTAGCCTATCGGACACCTAATTGAGGTATATAAGACCCCAATTTACAATTAACATTTAAGTATCATTGAGTTAGGTTGGATACAAGTAAATGTAGTCTAAAGAAGCTGGGTAAGCATTAGCCTATCGGACACCTCATTGAGGTATATAAGACCCCCAATTTACAATTAACATTTAAGTATCATTGAGTTAGGTTGGATACAAGTAAAGGCAGTCTAAGGAAGCTGGGTAAGCATTAGCCTATCGGACACCTCATTGAGGTATATAAGACCCCCAATTTACAATTAACATTTAAGTATCATTGAGTTAGGTTGGATACAAGTAAAGGCCGTCTAAGGAAGCTGGGTAAGCATTAGCCTATCGGACACCTCATTGAGGTATATAAGACCCCCAATTTACAATTAACATTTAAGTATCATTGAGTTAGGTTGGATACAAGTAAAGGTAGTCTAAGGAAGCTGGGTAAGCATTAGCCTATCGGACACCTCATTGAGGTATATAAGACCCCCAATTTACAATTAACATTTAAGTATCATTGAGTTAGGTTGGATACAAGCAAAGGCAGTCTAAGGAAGCTGGGTAAGCATTAGCCTATCGGACACCTCATTGAGGTATATAAGACCCCCAATTTACAATTAACATTTAAGTATCATTGAGTTAGGTTGGATACAAGTAAAATCAGTCTAAGGAAGCTGGGTAAGCATTAGACTATCGGACACCACATTGAGGTATATAAGACCCCCAATTTACAATTAACATTTAAGTATCATTGAGTTAGGTTGGATACAAGTAAAGGCAGTCTAAGGAAGCTGAGTAAGCATTAGCCTATCGGACACCTCATTGAGGTATATAAGACCCCCAATTTACAATTAACATTTAAGTATCATTGAGTTAGGTTGGATACAAGTAAAGTCAGTCTAAGGAAGCTGGGTAAGCATTAGCCTATCGGACACCTCATTGAGGTATATAAGACCCCCAATTTACAATTAACATTTAAGTATCATTGAGTTAGGTTGGATACAAGTAAAGGCAGTCTAAGGAAGCTGGGTAAGCATTAGCCTATCGGACACCTCATTGAGGTATATAAGACCCCCAATTTTCAATTAACATTTAAGTATCATTGAGTTAGGTTGGATACAAGTAATGGCAGTCTAAGGAAGCTGGGTAAGCATTAGCCTATCGGACACCTCATTGAGGTATATAAGACCCCCAATTTACAATTAACATTTAAGTATCATTGAGTTAGGTTGGATACAAGTAAAGGCAGTCTAAGGAAGCTGGGTAAGCATTAGCCTATCGGACACCTCATTGAGGTATATAAGACCCCAATTTACAATTAACATTAAATATCATTGAGTTAGGTTGGATACAAGTAAAGGCAGTCTAAGGAAGCTGGGTAAGCATTAGCCTATCGGACACCTCATTGAGGTATATAAGACACCAATTTACAATTAACATTAAATATCATTGAGTTAGGTTGGATACAAGTAAAGGCAGTCTAAGGAAGCTGGGTAAGCATTAGCCTATCGGACACCTCATTGAGGTATATAAGACCCCCAATTTACAATTAACATTTATGTATCATTGAGTTAGGTTGGATACAATTAAAGGCAGTCTAAGGAAGCTGGGTAAGCATTAGCCTATCGGACACCTCATTGAGGTATATAAGACCCCCAATTTACAATTAACATTTATGTATCATTGAGTTAGGTTGGATACAAGTAAAGGTAGTCTAAGGAAGCTGGGTAAGCATTAGCCTATCGGACACCTCATTGAGGTATATAAGACCCCCAATTTACAATTAACATTTAAGTATCATTGAGTTAGGTTGGATACAAGTAAAGGCAGTCTAAGGAAGCTGGGTAAGCATTAGCCTATCGGACACCTCATTGAGGTATATAAGACCCCCAATTTACAATTAACATTTAAGTATCATTGAGTTAGGTTGGATACAAGTAAAGGCAGTCTAAGGAAGCTGGGTAAGCATTAGCCTATCGGACACCTCATTGAGGTATATAAGACCCCCAATTTACAATTAACATTTAAGTATCATTGAGTTAGGTTGGATACAAGTAAAGGCAGTCTAAGGAAGCTGGGTAAGCATTAGCCTATCGAACACCACATTGAGGTATATAAGACCCCCAATTTACAATTAACATTTAAGTATCATTGAGTTAGGTTGGATACAAGTAAAGGCAGTCTAAGGAAGCTGGGTAAGCATTAGCATATCGGACACCTCATTGAGGTATATAAGACACCCAATTTACAATTAACATTTAAGTGTCATTGAGTTAGGTTGGATACAAGTAAAGGCAGTCTAAGGAAGCTGGGTAAGCATTAGCCTATCGGACAGCTCATTGAGGTATATAAGACCCCCAATTTACAATTAACATTTAAGTATCATTGAGTTAGGTTGGATACAAGTAAAGGCAGTCTAAGGAAGCTGGGTAAGCATTAGCCTATCGGACACCTCATTGAGGTATATAAGACACCAATTTACAATTAACATTAAATATCATTGAGTTAGGTTGGATACAAGTAAAGGCAGTCTAAGGAAGCTGGGTAAGCATTAGCCTATCGGACACCTCATTGAGGTATATAAGACCCCAATTTACAATTAACATTTAAGTATCATTGAGTTAGGTTGGATACAAGTAAAGGTAGTCTAAGGAAGCTGGGTAAGCATTAGCCTATCGGACACCTCATTGAGGTATATAAGACCCTCAATTTACAATTAACATTTAAGTATCATTGAGTTAGGTTGGATACAAGTAAAGGCAGTCTAAGGAAGCTGGGTAAGCATTAGCCTATCGGACACCTCATTGAGGTATATAAGACCCCCAATTTACAATTACCATTTAAGTATCATTGAGTTAGGTTGGATACAAGTAAAGGCAGTCTAAGGAAGCTGGGTAAGCATTAGCCTATCGGACACCACATTGAGGTATATAAGACCCCCAATTTACAATTAACATTTAAGTATCATTGAGTTAGGTTGGATACAAGTAAAGGCAGTCTAAGGAAGCTGGGTAAGCATTAGCCTATCGGACACCTCATTGAGGTATATAAGACCCCCAATTTACAATTAACATTTAAGTATCATTGAGTTAGGTTGGATACAAGTAAAGGCAGTCTAAGGAAGCTGGGTAAGCATTAGCCTATCGGACACCTCATTGAGGTATATAAGACCCCCAATTTACAATTAACATTTAAGTATCATTGAGTTAGGTTGGATACAAGTAAAGGCAGTCTAAGGAAGCTGGGTAAGCATTAGCCTATCGGACACCTCATTGAGGTATATAAGACACCCAATTTACAATTAACATTTAAGTCTCATTGAGTTAGGTTGGATACAAGTAAAGGCAGTCTAAGGAAGCTGGGTAAGCATTAGCCTATCGGACACCTCATTGAGGTATATAAGACCCCCAATTTACAATTAACATTTAAGTATCATTGAGTTAGGTTGGATACAAGTAAAGGCAGTCTAAGGAAGCTGGGTAAGCATTAGCCTATCGGACACCACATTGAGGTATATAAGACCCCCAATTTACAATTAACATTTAAGTATCATTGAGTTAGGTTGGATACAAGTAAAGGCAGTCTAAGGAAGCTGGGTAAGCATTAGCCTATCGGACACCACATTGAGGTATATAAGACCCCCAATTTACAATTAATATTTATTTATCATTGAGTTAGGTAGGATACAAGTAAAGGCAGTCTAAGGAAGCTGGGTAAGCATTAGCCTATCGGACACCTCATTGAGGTATATAAGACCTCCAATTTACAATTAACATTTAAGTATCATTGAGTTAGGTTGGATACAAGTAAAGGCAGTCTAAGGAAGCTGGGTAAGCATTAGCCTATCGGACACCTCATTGAGGTATATAAGACCCCCAATTTACAATTAACATTTAAGTATCATTGAGTTAGGTTGGATACAAGTAAAGGCAGTCTAAGGAAGCTGGGTAAGCATTAGCCTATCGGACACCTCATTGAGGTATATAAGACCCCCAATTTACAATTAACATTTAAGTATCATTGAGTTAGGTTGGATACAAGTAAAGGCAGTCTAAGGAAGCTGGGTAAGCATTAGCCTATCGGACACCACATTGAGGTATATAAGACCCCCAATTTACAATTAACATTTAAGTATCATTGAGTTAGGTGGGATACAAGTAAAGGCATTCTAAGGAAGCTGGGTAAGCATTAGCCTATCGGACACCACATTGAGGTATATAAGACCCCCAATTTACAATTAACATTTAAGTATCATTGAGTTAGGTTGGATACAAGTAAAGGCAGTCTAAGGAAGTTGGGTAAGCATTAGCCTATCGGACACCTCATTGAGGTACATAAGACCCCCAATTTACAATTAACATTTAAGTATCATTGAGTTAGGTTGGATACAAGTAAAGGCAGTCTAAGGAAGCTGGGTAAGCATTAGCCTATCGGACACCTCATTGAGGTATATAAGACCCCCAATTTACAATTAACATTTAAGTATCATTGAGTTAGGTTGGATACAAGTAAAGGCAGTCTAAGAAAGCTGGGTAAGCATTAGCCTATCGGACACCACATTGAGGTATATAAGACCCCCAATTTACAATTAACATTCAAGTATCATTCAGTTAGGTTGGATACAAGTAAAGGCAGTCTAAGGAAGCTGGGTAAGCATTAGCCTATCGGACACCTCATTGAGGTATATAAGACCCCCAATTTACAATTAACATTTAAGTATCATTGAGTTAGGTTGGATACAAGTAAAGGCAGTCTAAGGAAGCTGGGTAAGCATTAGCCTATCGGAAACCTCATTGAGGTATATAAGACCCCCAATTTACAATTAACATTTAAGTATCATTGAGTTAGGTTGGATACAAGTAAAGGCAGTCTAAGGAAGCTGGGTAAGCATTAGCCTATCGGACACCTCATTGAGGTATATAAGACCCCCAATTTACAATTAACATTTAAGTATCATTGAGTTAGGTTGGATACAGGTAAAGGCAGTCTAAGGAAGCTGGGTAAGCATTAGCCTATCGGACACCACATTGAGGTATATAAGACCCCCAATTTACAATTAACATTTAAGTATCATTGAGTTAGGTTGGATACAAGTAAAGGCAGTCTAAGGAAGCTGGGTAAGCATTAGCCTATTGGACACCTCATTGAGGTATATAAGACCCCCAATTTACAATTAACATTTAAGTATCATTGAGTTAGGTTGGATACAAGTTAAGGTAGTCTAAGGAAGCTGGGTAAGCATTAGCCTATCGGACACCTCATTGAGGTATATAAGACCCCCAATTTACAAATAACATTTAAGTATCATTGAGTTAGGTTGGATACAAGTAAAGGCAGTCTAAGGAAGCTGGGTAAGCATTAGCCTATCGGACACCACATTGAGGTATATAAGACCCCCAATTTACAATTAACATTTAAGTATCATTGAGTTAGGTTGGATACAAGTAAAGGCAGTCTAAGGAAGCTGGGTAAGCATTAGCCTATCGGACACCACATTGAGGTATATAAGACCCCCAATTTACAATTAAGATTTAAGTATCATTGAGTTAGGTTGGATACAAGTAAAGGCAGTCTAAGGAAGCTGGGTAAGCATTAGCATATCGGACACCTCATTGAGGTATATAAGACCCCCAATTTACAATTAACATTTAAGTATCATTGAGTTAGGTTGGATACAAGTAAAGGCAGTCTAAGGAAGCTGGGTAAGCATTAGCCTATCGGACACCTCATTGAGGTATATAAGACCCCCAATTTACAATTGACATTTATGTATCATTGTGTTAGGTTGGATACAAGTAAAGGCAGTCTAAGGAAGCTGGGTAAGCATTAGCCTATCGGACACCTAATTGAGGTATATAAGACCCCAATTTACAATTAACATTTAAGTATCATTGAGTTAGGTTGGATACAAGTAAATGTAGTCTAAAGAAGCTGGGTAAGCATTAGCCTATCGGACACCTCATTGAGGTATATAAGACCCCCAATTAACAATTAACATTTAAGTATCATTGAGTTAGGTTGGATACAAGTAAAGGCAGTCTAAGGAAGCTGGGTAAGCATTAGCCTATCGGACACCTCATTGAGGTATATAAGACCCCCAATTTACAATTAACATTTAAGTATCATTGAGTTAGGTTGGATACAAGTAAAGGCCGTCTAAGGAAGCTGGGTAAGCATTAGCCTATCGGACACCTCATTGAGGTATATAAGACCCCCAATTTACAATTAACATTTAAGTATCATTGAGTTAGGTTGGATACAAGTAAAGGTAGTCTAAGGAAGCTGGGTAAGCATTAGCCTATCGGACACCTCATTGAGGTATATAAGACCCCCAATTTACAATTAACATTTAAGTATCATTGAGTTAGGTTGGATACAAGCAAAGGCAGTCTAAGGAAGCTGGGTAAGCATTAGCCTATCGGACACCTCATTGAGGTATATAAGACCCCCAATTTACAATTAACATTTAAGTATCATTGAGTTAGGTTGGATACAAGTAAAATCAGTCTAAGGAAGCTGGGTAAGCATTAGACTATCGGACACCACATTGAGGTATATAAGACCCCCAATTTACAATTAACATTTAAGTATCATTGAGTTAGGTTGGATACAAGTAAAGGCAGTCTAAGGAAGCTGAGTAAGCATTAGCCTATCGGACACCTCATTGAGGTATATAAGACCCCCAATTTACAATTAACATTTAAGTATCATTGAGTTAGGTTGGATACAAGTAAAGTCAGTCTAAGGAAGCTGGGTAAGCATTAGCCTATCGGACACCTCATTGAGGTATATAAGACCCCCAATTTACAATTAACATTTAAGTATCATTGAGTTAGGTTGGATACAAGCAAAGGCAGTCTAAGGAAGCTGGGTAAGCATTAGCCTATCGGACACCTCATTGAGGTATATAAGACCCCCAATTTTCAATTAACATTTAAGTATCATTGAGTTAGGTTGGATACAAGTAATGGCAGTCTAAGGAAGCTGGGTAAGCATTAGCCTATCGGACACCTCATTGAGGTATATAAGACCCCCAATTTACAATTAACATTTAAGTATCATTGAGTTAGGTTGGATACAAGTAAAGGCAGTCTAAGGAAGCTGGGTAAGCATTAGCCTATCGGACACCTCATTGAGGTATATAAGACACCAATTTACAATTAACATTAAATATCATTGAGTTAGGTTGGATACAAGTAAAGGCGTGCAAGGAAGCTGGGTAAGCATTAGCCTATCGGACACCTCATTGAGGTATATAGACCCCCCAATTTACAATTAACATTTAAGTATCATTGAGTTAGGTTGGATACAAGTAAAGGCAGTCTAAGGAAGCTGGGTAAGCATTAGCCTATCGGACACCTCATTGAGGTATATAAGACCCCCAATTTACAATTAACATTTAAGTATCATTGAGTTAGGTTGGATACAAGTAAAGGCAGTCTAAGGAAGCTGGGTAAGCATTAGCCTATCGGACACCTCATTGAGGTATATAAGACCCCCAATTTACAATTAACATTTAAAAGTATCATTGAGTTAGGTTGGATACAAGTAAAGGCAGTCTAAAGGCTGAGTGCAGCATTAGCCTATCGGACACCTCATTGAGGTATATAAGACCCCCAATTTACAATTAACATTTAAGTATCATTGAGTTAGGTTGGATACAAGTAAAGGCAGTCTAAGGAAGCTGGGTAAGCATTAGCCTATCGGACACCACATTGAGGTATATAAGACCCCCAATTTACAATTAACATTTAAGTATCATTGAGTTAGGTGGGATACAAGTAAAGGCATTCTGAGAAGCTGGGTAAGCATTAGCCTATCGGACACCACATTGAGGTATATAATTTAATTTACAATTAACATTTAAGTATCATTAGGTTAGGTTGGATACAAGTAAAGGCAGTCTAAGGAAGTTGGGTAAGCATTAGCCTATCGGACACCTCATTGAGGTACATAAGACCCCCAATTTACAATTAACATTTAAGTATCATTGAGTTAGGTTGGATACAAGTAGGCAGTCTAAGGAAGCTGGGTAAGCATTAGCCTATCGGACACCTCATTGAGGTATATAAGACCCCCAATTTACAATTAACATTTAAGTATCATTGAGTTAGGTTGGATACAAGTAAAGGCAGTCTAAGAAAGCTGGGTAAGCATTAGCCTATCGGACACCACATTGAGGTATATAAGACCCCAAATTTACAATTAACATTTAAGTATCATTGAGTTAGGTTGGATACAAGTAAAGGCAGTCTAAGGAAGCTGGGTAAGCATTAGCCTATCGGACACCTCATTGAGGTATATAAGACCCCCAATTTACAATTAACATTTAAGTATCATTGAGTTAGGTTGGATACAAGTAAAGGCAGTCTAAGGAAGCTGGGTAAGCATTAGCCTATCGGAAACCTCATTGAGGTATATAAGACCCCCAATTTACAATTAACATTTAAGTATCATTGAGTTAGGTTGGATACAAGTAAAGGCAGTCTAAGGAAGCTGGGTAAGCATTAGCCTATCGGACACCTCATTGAGGTATATAAGACCCCCAATTTACAATTAACATTTAAGTATCATTGAGTTAGGTTGGATACAGGTAAAGGCAGTCTAGGGAAGCTGGGTAAGCATTAGCCTATCGGACACCACATTGAGGTATATAAGACCCCCAATTTACAATTAACATTTAAGTATCATTGAGTTAGGTTGGATACAAGTAAAGGCAGTCTAAGGAAGCTGGGTAAGCATTAGCCTATTGGACACCTCATTGAGGTATATAAGACCCCCCAATTTACAATTAACATTTAAGTATCATTGAGTTAGGTTGGATACAAGTTAAAGGTAGTCTAAGGAAGCTGGTCAAGCATTAGCCTATCGGACACCTCATTTGAGGTATATAAGACCCCCAATTTACAAATAACATTTAAGTATCATTGAGTTAGGTTGGATACAAGTAAAGGCAGTCTAAGGAAGCTGGGTAAGCATTAGCCTATCGGACACCACATTGAGGTATATAAGACCCCCAATTTACAATTAACATTTAAGTATCATTGAGTTAGGTTGGATACAAGTAAAGGCAGTCTAAGGAAGCTGGGTAAGCATTAGCCTATCGGACACCTACATTGAGGTATATAAGACCCCCAATTTACAATTAAGATTTAAGTATCATTGAGTTAGGTTGGATACAAGTAAAGGCAGTCTAAGGAAGCTGGGTAAGCATTAGCATATCGGACACCTCATTGAGGTATATAAGACCCCCAATTTACAATTAACATTTAAGTATCATTGAGTTAGGTTGGATACAAGTAAAGGCAGTCTAAGGAAGCTGGGTAAGCATTAGCCTATCGGACACCTCATTGAGGTATATAAGACCCCCAATTTACAATTGACATTTATGTATCATTGTGTTAGGTTGGATACAAGTAAAGGCAGTCTAAGGAAGCTGGGTAAGCATTAGCCTATCGGACACCTAATTGAGGTATATAAGACCCCAATTTACAATTAACATTTAAGTATCATTGAGTTAGGTTGGATACAAGTAAATGTAGTCTAAAGAAGCTGGGTAAGCATTAGCCTATCGGACACCTCATTGAGGTATATAAGACCCCCAATTAACAATTAACATTTAAGTATCATTGAGTTAGGTTGGATACAAGTAAAGGCAGTCTAAGGAAGCTGGGTAAGCATTAGCCTATCGGACACCTCATTGAGGTATATAAGACCCCCAATTTACAATTAACATTTAAGTATCATTGAGTTAGGTTGGATACAAGTAAAGGCCGTCTAAGGAAGCTGGGTAAGCATTAGCCTATCGGACACCTCATTGAGGTATATAAGACCCCCAATTTACAATTAACATTTAAGTATCATTGAGTTAGGTTGGATACAAGTAAAGGTAGTCTAAGGAAGCTGGGTAAGCATTAGCCTATCGGACACCTCATTGAGGTATATAAGACCCCCAATTTACAATTAACATTTAAGTATCATTGAGTTAGGTTGGATACAAGCAAAGGCAGTCTAAGGAAGCTGGGTAAGCATTAGCCTATCGGACACCTCATTGAGGTATATAAGACCCCCAATTTACAATTAACATTTAAGTATCATTGAGTTAGGTTGGATACAAGTAAAATCAGTCTAAGGAAGCTGGGTAAGCATTAGACTATCGGACACCACATTGAGGTATATAAGACCCCCAATTTACAATTAACATTTAAGTATCATTGAGTTAGGTTGGATACAAGTAAAGGCAGTCTAAGGAAGCTGAGTAAGCATTAGCCTATCGGACACCTCATTGAGGTATATAAGACCCCCAATTTACAATTAACATTTAAGTATCATTGAGTTAGGTTGGATACAAGTAAAGTCAGTCTAAGGAAGCTGGGTAAGCATTAGCCTATCGGACACCTCATTGAGGTATATAAGACCCCCAATTTACAATTAACATTTAAGTATCATTGAGTTAGGTTGGATACAAGCAAAGGCAGTCTAAGGAAGCTGGGTAAGCATTAGCCTATCGGACACCTCATTGAGGTATATAAGACCCCCAATTTTCAATTAACATTTAAGTATCATTGAGTTAGGTTGGATACAAGTAATGGCAGTCTAAGGAAGCTGGGTAAGCATTAGCCTATCGGACACCTCATTGAGGTATATAAGACCCCCAATTTACAATTAACATTTAAGTATCATTGAGTTAGGTTGGATACAAGTAAAGGCAGTCTAAGGAAGCTGGGTAAGCATTAGCCTATCGGACACCTCATTGAGGTATATAAGACACCAATTTACAATTAACATTAAATATCATTGAGTTAGGTTGGATACAAGTAAAGGCAGTCTAAGGAAGCTGGGTAAGCATTAGCCTATCGGACACCTCATTGAGGTATATAAGACACCAATTTACAATTAACATTAAATATCATTGAGTTAGGTTGGATACAAGTAAAGGCAGTCTAAGGAAGCTGGGTAAGCATTAGCCTATCGGACACCTCATTGAGGTATATAAGACCCCCAATTTACAATTAACATTTATGTATCATTGAGTTAGGTTGGATACAATTAAAGGCAGTCTAAGGAAGCTGGGTAAGCATTAGCCTATCGGACACCTCATTGATTTATATAAGACCCCCAATTTACAATTAACATTTATGTATCATTGAGTTAGGTTGGATACAAGTAAAGGTAGTCTAAGGAAGCTGGGTAAGCATTAGCCTATCGGACACCTCATTGAGGTATATAAGACCCCCAATTTACAATTAACATTTAAGTATCATTGAGTTAGGTTGGATACAAGTAAAGGCAGTCTAAGGAAGCTGGGTAAGCATTAGCCTATCGGACACCTCATTGAGGTATATAAGACCCCCAATTTACAATTAACATTTAAGTATCATTGAGTTAGGTTGGATACAAGTAAAGGCAGTCTAAGGAAGCTGGGTAAGCATTAGCCTATCGGACACCTCATTGAGGTATATAAGACCCCCAATTTACAATTAACATTTAAGTATCATTGAGTTAGGTTGGATACAAGTAAAGGCAGTCTAAGGAAGCTGGGTAAGCATTAGCCTATCGGACACCTCATTGAGGTATATAAGACCCCCAATTTACAATTAACATTTAAGTATCATTGAGTTAGGTTGGATACAAGTAAAGGTAGCGTAAGGAAGCTGGGTAAGCATTAGCCTATCGGACACCTCATTGAGTTATATAAGACCCCCAATTTACAATTAACATTTACGTATCATTGAGTTAGGTTGGATACAAGTAAAGGCAGTCTAAGGAAGCTGGGTAAGCATTAGCCTATCGGACACCTCATTGAGGTATATAAGACCCCCAATTTACAATTAACATTTAAGTATCATTGAGTTAGGTTGGATACAAGTAAAGGCAGTCTAAGGAAGCTGAGTAAGCATTAGCATATCGTACACCTCATTGAGGTATATAAGACCCCCAATTTACAATTAACATTTAAGTATCATTGAGTTAGGTTGGATACAAGTAAAGGCAGTCTAAGGAAGCTGGGTAAGCATCAGCATATCGGACACCTAATTGAGGTATATAAGACCCCCAATTTACAATTAACATTTAAGTATCATTGAGTTAGGTCGGATACAAGTAAAGGCAGTCTAAGGAAGCTGGGTAAGCATTAGCCTATCGGACACCTCATTGAGGTATATAAGACCCCCAATTTACAATTAACATTTAAGTATCATTGAGTTAGGTTGGATACAAGTAAAGGCAGTCTAAGGAAGCTGGGTAAGCATTAGCCTATCGGACACCTCATTGAGGTATATAAGACCCCCAATTTACAATTAACATTTAAGTATCATTGAGTTAGGTTGGACACAAGTAAAGGCAGTCTAAGGAAGCTGGGTAAGCATTAGCCTATCGGACACCTCATTGAGGTATATAAGACCCCAATTTACAATTAACATTAAATATCATTGATTTAGGTTGGATACAAGTAAAGGCAGTCTAAGGAAGCTGGGTAAGCATTAGCCTATCGGACACCTCATTGAGGTATATAAGACCCCCAATTTACAATTAACATTTATGTATCATTGAGTTAGGTTGGATACAAGTAAAGGTAGTCTAAGGAAGCTGGGTAAGCATTAGCCTATCGGACACCTCATTGAGGTATATAAGACCCCCAATTTACAATTAACATTTATGTATCATTGAGTTAGGTTGGATACAAGTAAAGGTAGTCTAAGGAAGCTGGGTAAGCATTAGCCTATCGGACACCTCATTGAGGTATATAAGACCCCAATTTACAATTAACATTTATGTATCATTGAGTTAGGTTGGATACAAGTAAAGGTAGTCTAAGGAAGCTGGGTAAGCATTAGCCTATCGGACACCACATTGAGGTATATAAGACCCCCAATTTACAATGAACATTTAAGTATCATTGAGTTAGGTTGGATACAAGTAAAGGCAGTCTAAGGAAGCTGGGTAAGCATTAGCCTATCGGACACCTCATTGAGGTATATAAGACCGCCAATTTACAATTAACATTTAAGTATCATTGAGTTAGGTTGGATACAAGTAAAGGCAGTCTAAGGAAGCTGGGTAAGCATTAGCCTATCGGACACCTCATTGAGGTATATAAGACCCCCAATTTACAATTAACATTTAAGTATCATTGAGTTAGGTTGGATACAAGTAAAGGCAGTCTAAGGAAGCTGGGTGAGCATTAGCCTATCGGACACCTCATTGAGGTATATAAGACCCCAATTTACAATTAACATTAAATATAATTGAGTTAGGTTGGATACAAGTAAAGGCAGTCTAAGGAAGCTGGGTAAGCATTAGCCTATCGGTCACCTCATGGAGGTATATAAGACCCCCAATTTACAATTAACATTTATGTATCATTGAGTTAGGTTGGATACAAGTAACGGTAGTCTAAGGAAGCTGGGTAAGCATTAGCCTATCGGACACCACATTGAGGTATATAAGACCCCCAATTTACAATTAACATCTATGTATCATTGAGTTAGGTTGGATACAAGTAAAGGTAGAGTAAGGAAGCTGGGTAAGCATTAGCCTATCGGACACCTCATTGAGGTATATAAGACCCCCAATTTACAATTAACATTTAAGTATCATTGAGTTAGGTTGGATACAAGTAAAGGTAGTCTAAGGAAGCTGGGTAAGCATTAGCCTATCGGACACCTCATTGAGGTATATAAGACCCCCAATTTACAATTAACATTTAAGTATCATTGAGTTAGGTTGGATACAAGTAAAGGCAGTCTAAGGAAGCTGGGTAAGCATTAGCCTATCGGACACCACATTGAGGTATATAAGACCCCCAATTTACAATTAACATTTAAGTATCATTGAGTTAGGTTGGATACAAGTAAAGGCAGTCTGAGGAAGCTGGGTAAGCATTAGCCTATCGGACACCACATTGAGGTATGTAAGACCCCAATTTACAATTAACATTTAAGTATCATTGAGTTAGGTTAGATAAAAGTAAAGGCAGTCTAAGGAAGCTGGGTAAGCATTAGCCTATCGGACACCTCATTGAGGTATATAAGAC
The DNA here is from genome assembly GCA_037127315.1 of Ascarosepion bandense. Lineage (NCBI taxonomy): Eukaryota > Metazoa > Mollusca > Cephalopoda > Sepiida > Sepiidae > Ascarosepion > Ascarosepion bandense. Next base: position 3,458,859 of record JBBBDQ010000375.1, on the reverse strand, counting down.
CCCCAATTTACAATTAACATTTAAGTATCATTGAGTTAGGTTGGATACAAGTAAAGGCAGTCTAAGGAAGCTGGGTAAGCATTAGCCTATCGGACACCTCATTGAGGTATATCAGACCCCCAATTTACAATTAACATTTAAGTATCATTGAGTTAGGTTGGATACAAGTAAAGGCAGTCTAAGGAAGCTGGGTAAGCATTAACCTATCGGTCCACCTCATTGAGGTATGTAAGACCCCCAATTTACAATTAACATTTAAGTATCATTGAGTTAGGTTGGATACAAGTAAAGGCAGTCTAAGGAAGCTGGGTAAGCATTAGCCTATCGGACACCTCATTGAGGTATATAAGACCCCCAATTTACAATTAACATTTAAGTATCATTGAGTTAGGTTGGATACAAGTAAAGGCAGTCTAAGGAAGCTGGGTAAGCATTAGCCTATCGGACACCTCATTGAGGTATATAAGACCCCCTTTAATTTACAATTAACATTTATGCATCATTGAGTTAGGTTGGATACAAGTAAAGGTAGTCTAAGGAAGCTGGGTAAGCATTAGCCTATCGGACACCTCATTGAGCTATATAAGACCCCCAATTTACAATTAACATTTATGTATCATTGAGTTAGGTTGGATACAAGTAAAGGTAGTCTAAGGAAGCTGGGTAAGCATTAGCCTATCGGACACCTCATTGAGGTATATAAGACCCCAATTTACAATTAACATCTATGTATCATTGAGTTAGGTTGGATACAAGTAAAGGTAGTCTAAGGAAGCTGGGTAAGCATTAGCCTATCGGACAACTCATTGAGGTATATAAGACCCCCAATTTACAATTAACATTTATGTATCATTGAGTTAGGTTGGATACAAGTAAAGGTAGTCTAAGGAAGCTGGGTAAGCATTAGCCTATCGGACACCTCATTGAGGTATATAAGACCCCCAATTTACAATTAACATTTAAGTATCATTGAGTTAGGTTGGATACAAGTAAAGGCAGTCTAAGGAAGCTGGGTAAGCATTAGCCTATCGGACACCACATTGAGGTATATAAGACCCCCAATTTACAATTAACATTTAAGTATCATTGAGTTAGGTTGGATACAAGTAAAGACAGTCTGAGCTGGGTAAGCATTAGCCTATCGGACACCACATTGAGGTATATAAGACCCCAATTTACAATTAACATTTAAGTATCATTGAGTTAGGTTGGATACAAGTAAAGGCAGTCTAAGGAAGCTGGGTAAGCATTAGCCTATCGGACACCTCATTGAGGGGTATATAAGACCCCCAATTTACAATTAACATTTAAGTATCATTGAGTTAGGTTGGATACAAGTAAAGTCAGTCTAAGGAAGCTGGGTAAGCATTAGCCTATCGGACACCTCATTGAGGTATATAAGACCCCCAATTTACAATTAACATTTTAAGTATCATTGAGTTAGGTTGGATACAAGTAAAGGCAGTCTAAGGAAGCTGGGTAAGCATTAGCCTATCGGACACTCGGTGAGGTATGTAAGACCCCCAATTTACAATTAACATTTAAGTATCATTGAGTTAGGTTGGATACAAGTAAAGGCAGTCTGAAGCTGGGTAAGCATTAGCATATCGGACACCTCATTGAGGTATATAAGACCCCCAATTTACAATTAACATTTAAGTATCATTGAGTTAGGTTGGATACAAGTAAAGGCAGTCTAAGAGGAAGCTGGGTAAGCATTAGCCTATCGGACACCTCATTGAGGTATATAAGACCCCATTTTACAATTAACATTTAAAGTATCATTGAGTTAGGTTGGATACAAGTAAAGGCAGTCTGGAAGCTGGGTAAGCATTAGCCTATCGGACACCTCATTGAGCTATAAGACCCCAATTTACAATTAACATTTATGTATCATTGAGTTAGGTTGGATACAAGTAAAGGTAGTCTAAGGAAGCTGGGTAAGCATTAGCCTATCGGACACCTCATTGAGGTATATAAGACCCCCAATTTACAATTAACATCTATGTATCATTGAGTTAGGTTGGATACAAGTAAAGGTAGTCTAAGGAAGCTGGGTAAGCATTAGCCTATCGGACACCTCATTGGAGTATATAAGACCCCAATTTACAATTAACATTTAAGTATCATTGAGTTAGGTTGGATACAAGTAAAGGTAGTCTAAGGAAGCTGGGTAAGCATTAGCCTATCGGACACCTCATTGAGGTATAAGACCCCCAATTTACAATTAACATTTAAGTATCATTGAGTTAGGTTGGATACAAGTAAAGGCAGTCTAAGGAAGCTGGGTAAGCATTAGCCTATCGGACACCACATTGAGGTATATAAGACCCCCAATTTACAATTAACATTTAAGTATCATTGAGTTAGGTTGGATACAAGTAAAGGCAGTCTGAGGAAGCTGGGTAAGCATTAGCCTATCGGACACCACATTGAGGTATATAAGACCCCAATTTACAATTAACATTTAAGTATCATTGAGTTAGGTTGGATACAAGTAAAGGCAGTCTGAGAAGCTGGGTAAGCATTAGCCTATCGGAGACCTCATTGAGGTATATAAGACCCCCAATTTACAATTAACATTTAAGTATCATTGAGTTAGGTTGGATACAAGTAAAGGCAGTCTAAGGAAGCTGGGTAAGCATTAGCCTATCGGACACCTCATTGAGGTATATAAGACCCCCAATTTACAATTAACATTTAAGTATCATTGAGTTAGGTTGGATACAAGTAAAGGCAGTCTAAGGAAGCTGGGTAAGCATTAGCCTATCGGACACCTCATTGAGGTATGTAAGACCCCCAATTTACAATTAACATTTAAGTATCATTGAGTTAGGTTGGATACAAGTAAAGGCAGTCTAAGGAAGCTGGGTAAGCATTAGCCTATCGGACACCTCATTGAGGTATATAAGACCCCCAATTTACAATTAACATTTAAGTATCATTGAGTTAGGTTGGATACAAGTAAATGCAGTCTAAGGAAGCTGGGTAAGCATTAGCCTATCGGACACCTCATTGAGGTATATAAGACCCCCAATTTACAATTAACATTTAAGTATCATTGAGTTAGGTTGGATACAAGTAAAGGCAGTCTAAGGAAGCTGGGTAAGCATTAGCCTATCGGACACCTCATTGAGGTATATAAGACCCCCAATTTACAATTAACATTAAATATCATTGATTTAGGTTGGATACAAGTAAAGGCAGTCTAAGGAAGCTGGGTAAGCATTAGCCTATCGGACACCTCATTGAGGTATATAAGACCCCCAATTTACAATTAACATTTATGTATCATTGAGTTAGGTTGGATACAAGTAAAGGTAGTCTAAGGAAGCTGGGTAAGCATTAGCCTATCGGACACCTCATTGAGCTATATAAGACCCCCAATTTACAATTAACATTTATGTATCATTGAGTTAGGTTGGATACAAGTAAAGGTAGTCTAAGGAAGCTGGGTAAGCATTAGCCTATCGGAACCTCATTGAGGTATATAAGACCCCCAATTTACAATTAATATTTAAGTATCATTGAGTTAGGTTGGATACAAGTAAAGGCAGTCTAAGGAAGCTGGGTAAGCATTAGCCTATCGGACACCTAATTGAGGTGTATATAGGACCCCAATTTACAATTAACATTTAAGTATCATTGAGTTAGGTTGGATACAAGTAAAGGCAGTCTAAGGAAGCTGGGTAAGCATTAGCCTATCGGACACCTCATTGAGGTATATAAGACCCCAAATTTACAATTAACATTTATGTATCATTGAGTTAGGTTGGATACAAGTAAAGGTAGTCTAAGGAAGCTGGGTAAGCATTAGCCTATCGGACACCTCATTGAGGTATATAAGACCCCCAATTTACAATTAACATTTAGGTATCATTGAGTTAGGTTGGATACAAGTAAAGGTAGTCTAAGGAAGCTGGGTAAGCATTAGCCTATCGGACACCTCATTGAGGTATATAAGACCCCAATTTACAATTAACATTTAAGTATCATTGAGTTAGGTTGGATACAAGTAAAGGCAGTCTAAGGAAGCTGGGTAAGCATTAGCCTATCGGACACCTCATTTAGGTATATAAAACCCCCAATTTACAATTAACATTTCAGTATTATGGAGTTTAACTAAGTACAAGTAAAAGCAGTCTAAGCAATCTGGTTTAGTATTAGCCTATCGTGTGCCACATCGAGGTATATAAGACCCCCACCCCCAAAATTTACAATGAACATATCAGTGTCATTAAGTTAGGCTATGTTCAAATGAAGGTCGTCCAAGGAATCTGGGTAAGCAGTAGCCTATCGGGTGCCTCATCGAGGTATATAAGACCACCAATTTACTATTAACATTTTAGTATCATTGAGTAAGGCTAGGTACAAGTAAAGGTTGTCTAAGGAATCTGGGTAAGCATTATCCTCTCAGATGCCCTATTGAGCTATATAAGACCACACCAAATTTATAATTAATATTTCAGTATCATCTTAGTACATGAACTAATATTCTATAGCACCTGGGTAAACATTAGCCAACTCGATATCTCAATTCTGTCAAGAATGTCTCTATTTACAATTAATATTATAGTATTACTGAGTTAGGCTAGATGCAATTCCTAAGTGTATGTGCGTTGTTGTGTAGTGGTTATCGACTCGAAATAAGAAATCGGAGAGCCGAGTTCGAATTCCAATTGAATTCCTTGCATTCCCTTACGCGCAAAAACTCTTAGGCTAGGGATTAAATGGCAGGACGGATTGGATTATGCAGCCTTGGTTGACAACTATTCTACCGTAGAAAGTAATGGCAATCTTCTGCAAGAAAATCTTTTGCTCAGTCAGTCATGTCTCTTTGGAGTCAGGACGAAAATCTCTCTTGTAATTTGATAAGTCTACCATCGGTCAGTGTATTGAATATTCTTGTCTCATCAGATATGATGCTTTTGATATGTATTTAGATATTCTAGAAATACCCAAAGAAGAGTCTACAGTATTATCATTCCTAACCTGGCCTCTATAGCTTCAATCACTTTCCAACCGTCGCAATGACCTTTTTTTTTAAAAATATTTTCATGATCCTTGTTCTAATGAGCTTTTCTTTTTAGTACCTCAACATTATAAATTTAAGCATAGTACTAGATTGACAGTTAGGTCTCATCATTTGTTATGTCGCCAAGTATAAATGAATAACTCAACAACAGAATCAGAATATAAGTTGTATTCCGCGGAAAAACGGTTAGTATGTACAGAAGTGATTAGTAATATTTACAATAGAAAGATACAAGAGTCCAATCCGTCGTAAGACGTGTGTATACGTGATTACTTCCGGTACGCCACCGGAAGTGTGACAAACTCTTCACTGACTCGCACTGACTCTTCAGTAACTCATTAGAGACTCTCAAGTGACTCTCTACCGACTCCCTTGTAGAGAATCCACCATTGCTATATATAGCAATGGGAACAGTCCATTTGTAGTCAAATAGGAGCGGCGCCCTAACATCATTTTACTGTTGAAATTGAGAATAGAGAATCTGATGAGCTTTCCAAAGAATAGAGAATACTGATGAATAGAGAGCGCTGATGAGCTTTCCTCTTTGATACCTAGACTTTATAAATTTAAGTATAGTACTAGATTGACAGTTAGGTCTCATCATTTTACTGTTGAAATTGAGAATAGAGAATCTGATGAGCTTTCCAAAGAATAGAGAATACTGATGAATAGAGAGCGCTGATGAGCTTTCCTCTTTGATACCTAGACTTTATAAATTTAAGTATAGTACTAGATTGACAGTTAGGTCTCATCATTTTACTGTTGAAATTGAGAATAGAGAATCTGATGAGCTTTCCAAAGAATAGAGAATACTGATGAATAGAGAGCGCTGATGAGCTTTCCTCTTTGATACCTAGACTTTATAAATTTAAGTATAGTACTAGATTGACAGTTAGGTCTCATCATTTTACTGTTGAAATTGAGAATAGAGAATCTGATGAGCTTTCCAAAGAATAGAGAATACTGATGAATAGAGAGCGCTGATGAGCTTTCCTCTTTGATACCTAGACTTTATAAATTTAAGTATAGTACTAGATTGACAGTTAGGTCTCATCATTTTACTGTTGAAATTGAGAATAGAGAATCTGATGAGCTTTCCAAAGAATAGAGAATACTGATGAATAGAGAGCGCTGATGAGCTTTCCTATTTGATACCTAGACTTTATAAATTTAAGTATAGTACTAGATTGACAGTTAGGTCTCATCATTTTACTGTTGAAATTGAGAATAGAGAATCTGATGAGCTTTCCAAAGAATAGAGAATACTGATGAATAGAGAGCGCTGATGAGCTTTCCTATTTGATACCTAGACTTTATAAATTTAAGTATAGTACTAGATTGACAGTTAGGTCTCATCATTTTACTGTTGAAATTGAGAATAGAGAATCTGATGAGCTTTCCAAAGAATAGAGAATACTGATGAATAGAGAGCGCTGATGAGCTTTCCTCTTTGATACCTAGACTTTATAAATTTAAGTATAGTACTAGATAGACAGTTAGGTCTCATCATTTTACTGTTGAAATTGAGAATAGAGAATCTGATGAGCTTTCCAAAGAATAGAGAATACTGATGAATAGAGAGCGCTGATGAGCTTTCCTATTTGATACCTAGACTTTATAAATTTAAGTATAGTACTAGATTGACAGTTAGGTCTCATCATTTTACTGTTGAAATTGAGAATAGAGAATCTGATGAGCTTTCCAAAGAATAGAGAATACTGATGAATAGAGAGCGCTGATGAGCTTTCCTATTTGATACCTAGACTTTATAAATTTAAGTATAGTACTAGATTGACAGTTAGGTCTCATCATTTTACTGTTGAAATTGAGAATAGAGAATCTGATGAGCTTTCCAAAGAATAGAGAATACTGATGAATAGAGAGCGCTGATGAGCTTTCCTCTTTGATACCTAGACTTTATAAATTTAAGTATAGTACTAGATTGACAGTTAGGTCTCATCATTTTACTGTTGAAATTGAGAATAGAGAATCTGATGAGCTTTCCAAAGAATAGAGAATACTGATGAATAGAGAGCGCTGATGAGCTTTCCTATTTGATACCTAGACTTTATAAATTTAAGTATAGTACTAGATTGACAGTTGGTCTCATCATTTTACTGTTGAAATTGAGAATAGAGAATCTGATGAGCTTTCCACAGAATAGAGAATACTGATGAATAGAGAGCGCTGATGAGCTTTCCTCTTTGATACCCAGATTTTATAAATTTAAGCATAGTACGTGATGTGCGTTGTAGTGCAGTGGATATAGGCTCGGATCGAGAAATCGAGGAGCCGAGTTCGAATTCCAGTTGAATTTATTACATTCACTTACGCGCAAATACCATCGGGGAAGGTATTAATCCGTCTATTCCTTCCAGTTATGGGTTAAATAATAGGACAGATTGGGTTCTGTAGCCTTGGTTGGCAACCAGTCTACCGCAGAAAGCAATGGCAACCTACTGTGGAATAATCTTCTGCCCAGTCAGTCATGTCGCTTTCGAGATATGATCGCCCAAAACGTGTATCACGTATGGCACTTAACTGACTAGATTGGAAGTTAGGTCTTATCATTTTACTGTTGAAATTGATTCATATAAGCGGATGGAAATGAAGGCAAAAGAATATGAGAAGGCAGCAAGCTACTTTCCTTAAGAGTTTGTTAGGTTAAGACGTTTTGGAGAGTCATGATCACCCATGTTCTGAAGAGACGCGACACATAGGGTAATATATAACGCGAAATTTCGTGTATCATGATTTATTAACCTTAACCTAGTTGTTGTCACTGCCTGGCTGATATTTCCGTAAGACTAAAAATATAATCAACCATTAATAATTAGTTTTTATGCAGGTTAATTTTACTTGTGAAATATTAAGGAGAGCGGACAATAAAAGATCAGGATAAAAAAGACAGAAGTTAAGCATTGACATTGTATTTAAGTTGTTGAAGATCAAAGTTGACTGGAAAGCAAAAAGCCGGAAGAGAATTATGTAAACGAGAAGTGCGATAGAAGAAACTATTAGCATAGAACTTACGGTTACATCTAGCAATTTCAATTGTAAAAGGATGAGACATAGCTCATCGTTTAAATTGCTTATATTATACATAGAACCAGAAAATAAAATTAAAGATTCTGTGAGACATAATGTAAAAGAGGACCCGGAAAAGTTGACACCCACAGGACATTGAAGGCAAGAAGAGCAGAGGAAAGCAGCGCACAACGAGCTTGTGTAAATGATTGACAGGACATGGATTAGGAGAGATAACAAGAAAGGAAACTTTACTAAGAGCTATAAAGGGCAGGAAGTTTTGGAGAGTCATGAACGCCCACGTTCACGAGGACACGACACATAAAAGAAGAAGAACAAGCCTGTGTAAATGACCTGCAAAACATATATTAAGAAAGATAAAAAAAAATTCCTAAGCGCTACAAAGAACAGGAAGTTGTGAAGAGACATTATCGCCAACGTCCTGAACGAACATAGCACATAGAATAATAATAAGAAGAACAAAAAGAAAAGGAAGAACGAGCTTGTGCAAATGGTTGGCAGAACAGACATGAGAAGAGATAACAACCCTCTCCCAGATTTACTAAGCGCTACAAACGATAGGACGTTGTGGAGAGTCAAAAGAAAATGTCCTGAAGGAACACGGTTCATAAAAGAAGAAAAAGAACGAGCCAGTGTAAATAGATGAAAAAACATATATTAGGAGAATTGCAAAAAAACTTTATTAAGCGCTACAAAGGACAGGAAGTTGTGGAGAGCCATAATTGACAACATCCTGAAGAGACCCGACACATAGAAGAAGCAGAAGAAGAAGCTTGCGCAAATGGTTGGCAGAACAAATATTAGGAGTGATAAGAAAACAGATTTAATAAGAGCTACAAAAGACAGGAAGTTGTGGAGAGCTATGATCGCCACCATCCTGACGGACCCGACACATGGAAGTAGAAGAAGAACGAGCTTATGTAAATGGTTGGCAGAACAAATATTAGGAGTGATAAGAAAACAGATTTAATAAGAGCTACAAAAGACAGGAAGTTGTGGAGAGCCATGATCGCCACCATCCTGACGGACCCGACACATGGAAGTAGAAGAAGAACGAGCTTATGTAAATGGTTGGCAGAACAAATATTAGGAGTGATAAGAAAACAGATTTAATAAGAGCTACAAAAGACTGGAAGTTGTGTAGAGTCATGATCGCCAACATCCTGAAGGGACACACACACACACACACACACACACACACACATATATATATATATATATATATATATATATATATATATATATATTAGGAGTGATAAAAAAGGTTTACTAAGAGCTTTAAAAGACAAAAAATTGTGGAGAGCCAACGTCCTGAAAGCACACAGTACAATTATGTACTAATTCTAAACTATGCTAAGTCTAGTAGTTTTGGTACTGGTTAAGGAGCTAGTCCTACCTACGGTTACAGTCTGGGGCGTTGGATTTTCACTGTGAACTCTATGTATGCGGAGGACATATTGTTTGTTCAGTTTCTCAACGACAATGAGAAATGAGAATGTAGCGCCAAGCATTAAAGAAAAAAATTAAAAGAAAGGAAAATGAACGCTTTCGGCAAGCCGGTCGAAAATAAAGCAAAATACAACCAACATGGCGAAAGAAAAGGAATTGTTGGCGTTGGGGACGGGGTGACTTCGAGTGCAGTTGGGATTTAGCATGGAGCATAAAGATGATCAGGATTATCGGATAATCCGTTGAACTATTAAGAGTCGTCGTTTCACGCGGACCTAGATCAAATACCTGGCTGTATAATCGGATTTGTGAAAAACAAGGAAAAAAAAAAAAAAGGATCGGCTGTTGGGCGCGATCCCAATACCTTTAGGGTCAACGGCCTGAGGCTGAGTCTGTCGAAATCAAAGCGTCCTCTACGCGAATCAAAGGTCGGCGCGCATGCTTACGGAAATATCAGCCAGGCAGTGACAACAACCGAGAGAAAGGATTTAATGCATTCAGAACGTTCATATAAACAGTTTTTGGTTTTTATTTTTTATTTTATTTTGAAAACTTGCACATAACTCAGTGGTTGTCGCACTCTTCATGGACATTAATTTAAATTGTGCGGATCAGATCAACATTTTCATATATACGAGGGGGTACTGAAAAGTTTTTCGTCTCGACCAAAACACCCCAACTATATTTTGATGTTGTACACACACACACACACACACACACACACACACACACACACACACACACATAGAGTGTCAAAGACGCAAACATATATAAGATCTGGCTATACAATTCCGTGCACACCATCGACTAGGGCAGAGAGTCAGTCCCTGTAGCGGGAGCCGGCTCAGGCATATTTGTATTTGTTCGACATCCAAACTCCACGCGCGGCTTATATTTTGATGATGCTGAGCGTACTTTAGTTACAGTTTCTGGGAAAGAGCGGAATCAATAATTTCAACACCATTGAAACCTTCCACCACAGTAACTTGTGATGTAAGTGCCATCGCCGGCTTCCAAACAGTTCCATCTACCCGATTTCACTGACAAGGCTTGGGTTAATCTGCGGTCTGGTTTTCAGTTACTTTCCAAAGATGACGCACATTGGAATCATTTCAAACATTAACAACTTGGCCATGGTGAGATTCGAACGCGGATCTCATGGTCTGAAAGCAAACGTTCTTTAAAAAAAAAAACTGGGGTGGAAAACGGGATTAGTTAGTTCGAGCCCCGTATTTGGAATGAAAAGGTAGAAAGCATTTGGTTGGGGCCTGAGAGATATTGCAAGAGAGGGTCAGTCTAAATTCAACCAGCTGGACGTTGAATAAACCATCGTCCCGTGTGGATATAAAACACGAATATTATCGTGCTACTGAAATACTGGCCAACTGATATTTCTTTTTCGTCACTTGTAATCTTGTATTCATTCGATAAATATAAATATATATAAATATACACCGTGTCTTTGCGTTCTTAAATCTGGTTTTCATTATATACTAATCCCTCGAGCATCTGGATCAACCTTGTCATGTAACAACAAGCAATCCTGCGTTGGCTAATCTGAGATCAACAATACAACTTTGGCGGAATCGACCAAAGGTCAGAAAGGGTGGTTGGACTTACCCAGGGGTCGTGATATATTTGACATACCATCGTAGTATAAAGATATTGAAAATTGAGAAAAACAGTAGTCTTTACTAAAACCTTCTGCGGAGTGGACTGAACAATTATAAAAGGTTTCGTTTACGAACTTTCTCGAGTTGAGATGCTGTATGCAACATCAATCAGTTGACCAATTTTATATTTGTATTAATCATATATATATATATATATATATATATATATGATTAATACATATATATATGATTAATACATATATGATTAATATATGATTAATACATATGATTAATACATATATATGATTAATATATATATATATATATATATATATATATATATATATATATATATATAAAACGACTTGAAGGTAAAATCCTCAAAAAGATCCTATTAATATTAATTGTTAAAAATTAAATATTAAAACTGATCCAGACAGAGGGCTCAATGTAAATAAAAATTATTTATTTACAAAGTCAATATGTACTTTTTTACATATAAAAAAATAAAAAGTTTTGAATGTCTGATCAATTCAGCGAATTGAATTCACTTGATCGCCGATCTTTAAAATATGAACAAATTCAAAATTTTGTACGAGTGTGTATGTGGGTAAAAAAACCTGATGTAAGCTTGCAAAAAGAAAAGGAAAAGGAAAAGCATAGTGATTAGAAAGGGAAAGGAAGAAGGAAATGAAAGGAGGAAGAAGGAAAAAAAAGAAAGAAAGAAAGAAGAAAAATGGGAAGGAGTAATAGGGAGAGAAAAAGAATGCTAAATTTGCAGCCAAGAATAATATATATATATAAAATTTATTAATTATATATATATATATATATATATATATATATATATATATATATATATATATAATTTCTCTTCCCATTCCAACCTGGTCCGGTTGCACGACATTGGCGAGACTTACCGGAGACAGCCAGGGATGCAGTGGATGGCCAACAGTGATATTATTATTTTCACTGTGCCCTGAATGCGCTCCACAACACTTAGGTAGGCATTTTTTAATTATTCCGCAACAGGTTGCCACTACCTGCTCTGGTAGACTGGTTGGCAACCAAGGCTATAGAAACTAATCTGTCCTGTTATTTAATCCATGATTGAAGGGAAGGGATAGATTAATACATTTCATTAGCGCGTAAGTGACTGCAAGGCATTCAACCGGAATTTGAACTCGGATCCCCGATTTCTCGGAACGAGAAATCAACTGCACCACACACACACACGCGCGCGCGCGCACACACACACACACACACATATATATCTATATATATCGATTAAATACTTACATCCAACCTTTATATGTATATATTCGAAATGAACAAAAAATTAATTTCATGATCTATTATGAATAATTTTAAACATCTAAGCTCATTGTCAACAATAACAACTCATCTGCAAGATCTAAATTACAGCAGACGAATATTATTTATAAATTTACATGCTCCTTAAGCAACTGCGTTCTTGATGAAAACAAATTTATGAATAATTATATGGAACATACCACTACATGCCTATTGAGAAAACTCATGTTATATCTCCCTTACCATAGCTCAATTAGGACCCATTTAAGCACAAACGGAAACCTACTAAACTCCGACTATACGGCCATAAGAGCTTCACCAGCATGTAAAGAAACAGTTTAAAAAATGATAGAAGCATTCATAATAAAAACAAAAGGTCAACATATCAGCTATGAACACGGCCATAATGTGATATCCGTGTTTGAAAAATAATAAAAAATATCCTTGATAATGGCTAACAGAATAACCGAAAGCACTCGGACATATAGAATATTTAGACATTTTTACACACATTTTATGTCAAGAAAAGAAAACACGTGTAAGAATGCAAGAAACATTGAATAAAAAGCTTAATCATAGAACCTTGTTAGTTGTCTTAAATAAAACTTATATATCTGATAACGGTTTTTTCGACAGTTTCTCCCTTATAAATTATTCCTTTCTTGACGTTCATTTTTAGCTAAAACACCTTCGAAAGCACTTCAATCTACTGTGGCATTTTTTATAGATCTCCTGCACTCACCTTTCAAGATTGCTCATTTTTGTTACATATATCGTAGCCCCACGTGACAATGACTCAGCGAAACGTTTTGTTATCATATATTCAAAACATTTTTCCGATACCTTTAATACCACGAGTCGTCTCGGAAGTAGTAAATAGTTACTGCTGGTAGCAAAACGTATTTCCTACTTTGTCCCGATAGTATAATGACCAATGGTATTACACAAATAAAGAAAACCAGAGAAAGATCATAGTTCGAGCATGAAAAAGTCCTAACACGAAAACGAGGCACATAGTGACTGTGACTTGGGTGCATGAAAGCGGCACTCTAAAGCCAAATTCGGGCAAAAGAAGTTCAGGGATTTCGATGCCGTTCCAGCAACTGTCCTTTTCAGGATAACAAACAGGTCTTTTCTCGAATTACTACTACTGTCTTTTTTTTTAGGGCAAGAAAGTCTATCTTACCGCGATATGTATCAGCTCAATGCAGCGACCCAACGATTTCCAATGTAGAGCCCAGTTCGACCCGGCGGCGACCCAGCGTAGTAAGCGGTCAATCTCGACAGCGACTCAGCGATCCACTAGTGATCTCCAGCGTAGCAACCTCATTTTGATTCCGGACCGATCAACCGTCGACTGCTAACGTGGTCTACACGCTAGTCACCGAATCGACCCGTATTTCGACAGTCTATGCCACCCGACTGCGTCAACACCCGACGAACCAATATAATCAACCCGGTGTCGCAACGATAACAACTCAGGCCTCATTCCCTAACCTACTAACTGCGAGCTGTACGCACCGATCGACTCAAGATTGAAAGTGTTGAAAATCGCTCAGTCAACAAGAGTTTGGCGGTGGCCCAAGAAATTATTTAAACTGTAACACGATAAAAGTTGTCAGACCCTCAATATTTTGTTTTTCTTATACTTGATTTTCCTGTGTCGCTTGACTTTTTCTTAAAAGTCTGTAGAGTCGGTTATCATAACTGTTAAGTGCCGTACGTGATACACGCTTGGGCGATCATGTCTCGAAAGAGAGATGACTGAAAGGGCAGACGACTTTCCCGCAGTAGGTTGCCATTACTTTTTGCAGTAGACTGGTTACAAATCAAGTGTACAGAATCCAAACTGTACTGCTATTTAACTCATAGCTGGAGGGAGAAGAGACAGATTAATACCTTTCCCAAGGGTATTTGTGTGTGTGTGTGTGTGTGTGTGTGTGTGATGAAGGAATGTTAATGAAAATAATCAAGGAGATTGAAGTCTGGGGATTTAGGTGCCCAAGTGTAAGTTGTGAGGTGGTCACAGATATTGTCTGACAAACATGACAAGGTTCTCCTGCTTGTGTGACATGATTCAGAGTCCCTTTGCAAGACTTGGGGTCTTCCAGCCGCCGCTACCTTCACACAGGGCAGCTATGACACCTCAAAGCATTTGATGTTGCCATCCGAGTTGAATCTGCGAGATGAATGAGACCATAAAATCGCCATCACTAGTTATCATTCTAAACACCATCGAGATCACCATTAGACTCATCCAATCACTGTCCGAATCCTTTGCACTGTCACTGGAGCTTCTGACGCGAATGCCAAATTTATTACGGAAGAAGTTGCGTCATGATGCACTTTTTCTCCCAGACGATACCCAACTGACCCTACTATACTGCGCAGCATAGAAAAATTGAAAAACAAACAACGCGCATGCGCAAAATTATAAATATAATATTGTGACAATTTACTCATCGCACCCTGAGTCTATAATATTTTATTTTGCATCGTAATAAACATATATTAAAAAAAAAAAACGTTTGTTTATTACTTTTCGGGGGTCTGTTTATGCGTGTTTTCTTATTTTGCATGTACTGGACATGATCGCCCAAGCGTGTATCACGTATGGCACTTAACTAACTGACTGAATATAATAGTTGAAAACATGATTAAGGCTTATACTGGGCATAAAGTGGGGGATCAGTTTTATATTTATATGAAGTATTAAACAGATCCCCCACTAATTACCACTTAATAATATAATACATCTCTTCCCCTTCTACCTATGAGTCAAATAACAGGAGAGATTGGGTTCTTTAGCCTTTGTCGGCAACCAGTCTACCGCAGAAAGCAATATCAACCTACTCCGGAATAATCTTCTATCCAGTCAGTCATCTCTCTTTCGAGACATGATCGCCCAAGCGTGTATCACATATGGCACTTCACTGACTGACTAAATTCATATTTGGTGTTACCAATAGTTTTATTGGTCTCTTGCTCAACTTCGCCACACACATTAATCGAGGGGGCTGGAGTTTGGGGAGTTAGATGGCTAGATGTAAGGTGGGTGATGCAGTTAAAGAAATTGTCTGACAGCCATGACTGGGCCCTCCTGCTTGTGTGGCACGGAGTAGAGTCATCTTGCCAGACGTAGTGTCTTCTAGCGGCTACCCTCCTGACTCAGTACAGCGTTATATCTTCAAGGCACTTGATGTAGGCCTCCGTATTGAGTCTAAGACCCAAGGAGGAAGATGAATGGAGGCATAACGTCGACATCACTAGTGATCACCCCAAACACCTTCGTAATCACGATTAGACTCATCCAACTCTTTCCGAATCCTCTGCCCTGTACTCAGATTGACACCCAATCACTCTGAAATGTTCGTAATGGAGCTTCTGGAGCGAATGCTCAGTAATACAGGCTGCTGTTTCCAAATTTCTTGCGGAGTGAATTGCGTCATTGTGCTTTTTTTCTCACAGGCGGTGCCCAACTGACGCTACTATAATGTGCAGTTGACAAAATCAAAGACAAACAACGCGCATGTGCGAAATTAAAATTATAAAATTTTCTTATCGCACAATATATATATATATATATATATATATATATATATATTAATTAGAGAAAATTTTCAAAAGTCAAAGGTGTCGAATGAATTTTGAAAATTTTCTCTAATTTATATTGGCTCTGTTTTCTTACTACATTAAGCTCTCTGCCTGCATCACTTTTTAATGTTGAAAATTTGTTAATATTAATTAGGATCAGGTTCTTGGAATTTACCTTCCTACTCTTCCACTTCGGATTAAAGAAAAACAATATATATATATATATATATATATATATATATATATATATATAGAGAGAGAGAGAGAGAGAGAGAGAGAGAGAGAGAGAGAAAGAGAGAGAGCGTGCGATGGGAAAATTGTTGTTATATATATATAGTTAGTGAAGTGGCTGTAAGCGCTTGGAAAGTCAAAATTATGGAACATGTTTGCACTTCTTATCTCCAGAACAAAGAAAAAATATAAGAATATTTTAAAAATAAAATAAAATAAAATAAAAAGTTGATAAAATCTTCAATATCTGTCGTTTTTAAAGAAACATTATAAATAAAAGATAACTGCCCAAATATACGCATATATATATATATATATATATATATATATATATATATATATATATATATATATATATATCAGCATGCAGTGTGGGTATAGAAGAATCCAAAAGAGTATCCTGTACATACAGTGGTAGGATAACTCTCTAAGAAAGCTCTCTCTATATATAACAGGTTCGCCTGAAATAGGCGTATACTTCCGATTTACCGTGAAATAAACGTGTCTGCCTTAATTTTTCTTATCTATCTATCTATCTATCTATCTATCTATCTATCTATATATATATATATATGCGTGTGTGTATGTGGAGGCGTTATTAGTTATGGGAGAAATACAAAACAAAAATTTTACTTAGGGATAAAACAAAAGAAGAATAATCAGGAGGACAGTAGATCTATCTATCTATCTATCTATCTATCTATCTATCTATCTATCTATCTATCAATCTATCTATCTACATCAGTCTCTTCTTATCTATCTATCTATCTATCTATCTATCTATCTATCTATCTATCTATCTATCTCAGTCTGTTCATATCTATCTATCTATCATATTATAAATAGCAGGAATTGTGTTTCTGGATTTAGTGTGGAATCTTGCTACTCAATATCTTTTATTTTTTTTATACTTGCTTTTCCATTTAAATGTTTGATAAATTAAAGTTGGCTGAAAAGTGTGAAACCGGAAGGGTGTTTCACAATCGAAAAGTGTGAAAAAAGAGACCGTTAGCATAGAACTTACGTCAATATCTATCCAGTTCAACAGCATATTGGTGAGACCTCATCGCCAATCTAGTACTGTCTTTAAACTCATAAAATCTAGGCACTCCAGTGAAGAACTAATTCAGACATTTGTCATGGAAGTATTTTCAGAAAAGACACAAGAAAGCAACTTGACAGAGACCGGAGAGTGATTAAAGGCGAGACGTCAGATCAGTTTCAAAAATATTGCTGATTCTTAATATGAAAGAACATTTTCTTTCAGTACAAAACGATTCTTCAAATGAGACCAAATGGTCAAAGATCGGATTTTACAGTTGAAAGGATTCTTGTCGATTTCAGAATTTTCACCATTCATCGTATCTATCTATCTATCTATCTATCTATCTATCTATCTATCTATCTATCTATCTCAGACTCATATCAAATCTCTCTATGTATCTCAGTCTGCTTCTATCTATCTATCTATCTATCTATCTATCTATCTATCTATCTATCTATCTATCTATCCCCGTTTCTTCATATTTGTCTGTTTTTTAATGCTTTATCTCTTGCTCAACAGAAGGTCGACACGTGTATCGAACAGATGGCACTAAAATCACTAGTAAGCGTAATAACTGACTTTTTTTTTGTTAAAGGAAAATGTATAATAAAAACAATGACACCAAACAAAATATTATATGCGTCAAAAGAAAGACAGACTGATAAAAAAGAAAACGAAAAAGGGAGATGAATATAACCTTGCAAACAATGTCTCTATCAAAGCCAGACTTGCTCTCGGCACACGCGCGGCTTACTAAAGATGGACGTTCGTATTGGACGCAAGAGAAATGTAGCAATATTCAAAATGTCAAAAGCATGTCAAAAATCCATTAAAAAAGACGATTAATTCAATTTCATTCTATCTATCTATCTATCTATCTATCTATCTATCTATCTATCTATCTATCTATTCAATTTCATTCTATCTATCTATCTATCTATTCAATTTCATTCTATCTATCTATCTATCTATCTATCTATCTATCTATCTATCTATCTATCTATTCAATTTCATTCTATCTATCTATCTATCTATCTATCTATCTATCTATTCATTTCATTCTATCTATCTATCTATCTATCTATCTATCTATCTATCTATCTATCTATTCAATTTCATTCTATCTATCTATCTATCTATCTATCTATCTATTCATTTCATTCTATCTATCTATCTATCTATCTATCTATCTATCTATCTATCTATTCATTCATTCTATCTATCTATCTATCTATTCAATTTCATTCATCTATCTATCTATCTATCTATCTATCTATCTATCTATCTATCTATCTATCTATCTATCTATCTATTCAATTTCATTCTATCTATCTATCTATCTATCTATCTATCTATCTATCTATTCATTCATTCATCTATCTATCTATCTATCTATCTATCTATCTATCTATCTATCTATCTATCATCATTCTATTCATCATCTATCTATCTATCTATCTATCTATCTATCTATCTATTCTATTCTATCATCTATCTATCTATCTATCTATCTATCTATCTATCTATCTATCATTCATTCATTCTATCTATCTATCTATCTATCTATCTATCTATCTATCTATCTATCTATCTATCTATCTGTTAAAAGCTTTGGATCACACACTGGATTTACCAATTAGTAACTTTCATACATATTTTGGTTTAATGAACTCCTACTAAAGGGGGATGCTGAAACAAGTTAATCCTTTAAGGCAAAATATATCTTTCGGTAAAAGTACTCACTATATTCGTTTAGACTAATGGTCATTCGTGGTTGAGAGGTCTAAGACGTGCCAGATCATATGGTAGCTTCCCTTATGTGGATAGGGGTCGCAGGTTCGAATCCTGCCGAATGGCACACATTTTCGTAACAAAAATTTATCGTAAATAATCAGTCCGGTAGATATAAATATATAATATTGTTTAATTAAAAACAGAATATCTACTTAAATACGAGTATCGATAAAAAATAATGTTGAAACAAATCATTTCATATATATATATATATATATATATATATATATATTCTTCCCTACTAAACAACATAATTACTACAAAGAAATAAAATAATAAGGCACTGTTAAAGAGCAAACATGCTGCAAGAGCCTTCATAATTGGTAGTAAAGTATAATGAATGGTAGTAATGAGAATGAACTGAGCTGACGCTGCCTCAATATTGTTTCTCTAATGAACTGAGCTGACGCTGCCTCGCTATTGCTTCTCTCCCTATGAGCATGACAGGATATATATATATATATATATATATATATATATATATATATATATATATCCGAGTGAATATGGAACGAAGAAAATTTACTACGTCCAAAACATTAATTTAAAACAGTGCTTGATATATAATATAGAGCTGTGAATATTTGTTATAAATTATATTTTAGGACATGTACAGTTTTTTAATCGATAGTCATTAAAAATTGTACATTTTGTTTCGACATTGGATTTACAATGTCTCGTCAGGTGGTGTGGACACTAGAGGCATGAAACCACAGTAAACTGCAAACACATTAATGAAATAACCTTACAATCATGCTAAAAACTACTGCAAAAACCAAAACTAGGATCTCCTAGAGACAATAAACCTTTATAGTACTAACAACACTCTTGTATCAAATTTTACCTATTACACACCACGAACTATAATCTAATTTAAAGTTTTATAGAAAAAAGTGATTTTCTATATTCAAAATTAAGGTTAAATATACAAAATTAGATTAAATACAAAAATATTCTATAGTTGTACAAATAAACATTAAAGATAGGTTCAATCCCATCCCTTCCCACTCTTTACACCTCCTTACTCTCCCCCCTCTAATAAACCCAAAGAATAAAGTCTAGCCAGGTGGCCATAAAAACATATACACCAGTTTCTAATGTTAAATCTTTCTATAAACTTCCAGACTAAGAACTACAATTATATCTACTTAGAGCCAAACCCGAAGCAAAAACTAAAATAAAAGGGATGAAAAAATTACAGACATACAGGCAGATAAACAGACATACACACAAACATCTTGCCTTATATATATATATATTATCGATTTTCTGCACTATTGTAAGAAACTACAACCTTGAAACTTCTGAATATCGTCTATGAGTGTATCCAATTTGATTAAAATCGGACCACTCCTTCTATAACCTGATTTTTTCGATTATCGATTTTCGATATTTATCGGGGATACCCCGACACAAAACCTAGCTAAGAACATTCGCAGACGCTTATAGTACAACTGTGTAAATTTTCAAGAAAATTGGTTCAGCCGTTTCGCAGTCTATAGGTAACGGACACACACACACACACAGACAAAATTCCATTTATAAATAAGTTTAGTTATAAAATATATTGTAGAAAAATACGTATACCGTTAGAACAGTGAATGGTTTTTAAACTGTAAGTCGACATATATATTTCTGTAATTCGACTTGGAGAAGAACGACTTTAAATCCCAAACCGATGTGCAACTCCCACTCTGTGATCAGACGAGAAGGACGGTTCTCTGAATTCCAACACAGCACGCAACTCCTTCTTGAAATTCGTATCAGAGAATGTCGATTTTCTAAGCGCAGCTTAGATGTGGCACAAAGCCGAAAGTATGGGACACCCAGTGAGGATCAAACTCACTACTCAAATGTAATAATGGTTCTCGTGAGCG
Organism: Ascarosepion bandense; assembly: GCA_037127315.1. NCBI lineage: Eukaryota > Metazoa > Mollusca > Cephalopoda > Sepiida > Sepiidae > Ascarosepion > Ascarosepion bandense. The sequence continues at coordinate 3,437,859 of JBBBDQ010000375.1, read as the reverse complement.
AAGCTTGTTATCCGTATCAGAGAATCAGTGTTTTCTGAATTCCAAAACGGCACGCAACCCCATTTTGTAATAAACCAGAAACCATTACAGAAACACCTGACGTTGCTTTATATTGGAACTCTACAGGGTTAGCCTCTATCTCAAATACAATGCTGGTCCTGGGCATGACGATAAACTGCATCCGGCAGCAAGGCCTCTGATTGGGAGGTTGCGAGGAGCATGGACCCACTTTTTAATTGCTGTTGTTTCCAGGTCCCCCTGATCCGGAGTGGTAGCACCTGTTAGGGTCCCAGTTATGGGCAAATAGTTGACCCTCAAAACACTATGAAAGTATAAAAATAAACTTTTATAGAAATATATACATAAAAATAGACTTTTATAGAAAGATATACATTTTGGAAGGAAAAATATTACCAACTATACATTTTTAAAGAAAAAATTATTTCCATAACACATTTTTGAAGGAAAAAATTATTCTCAGCAAAACATTTTTGAATACAAAACTAGAAGACATTTTCAGTTTTCTAAAAATAGAAAAATGAATACAAAAAGATTTCATTAAATTCTGACTAAATCTAACTTCTCACTATAACTGAACACTGCTCAGACGAATTTAAGTCACTGGTGCCTCCTAAACAGGTGTTTACTCGTGCAACCAGACTGGCAACTGGGTCCCACCCATTCACAGTTAGGTTAGCCAAATGTAGACGACAATTCTACTCCTGCAGCTTCTTCTCTCGCACTTCCCGCCTGTGGAACTTTCTCCCATATTCTTGCTTTCCTGACGGCTACAACCTCCAGAAATATAAATGCAATGTCAATACTCATCTACTAACCACTGGACTCTAGCTCTCTCCCCACCCCTGTATAACCTTCCCTTTCTCTCCACCTATGTATCTGTCATCGCACCTGTATGCTCAGCTTTCTATTGTTCCTTTCTAACTAGTTTGTACTCCTCACTCTTTTCTAATTAATCTTTTTACAGTTATGTAGCCCCCAGCTCATCATTGGCATTTCTGCCTTGCTCGGGGTGAAATGATAAAAAAAAACAAAAAAAAAAAACTTTAAAATTCTACTTTTTTGGCATTAAATAACCCACAGAGGTGTTGATATGCAGTTAAACAAAACTCAGACTCAAACTCAAATACAATGCGTGCTCCTCAATTTTAGACTTAAAATCTTCGTAAAAAACAACAAAAAAAGATGCATCTAAATAAATATAGTAAATTTATTAGTTTTGTTTATTTTTGTTTATTTATTTTGTTTATTTGTGAGAAGAAGAACGATAGGGTGGGGGTATTTTGTCTCAGTTGTTTCTGAGCACTGGTATTTCATGAACATTCGTTCGGCGTCCGTTGACCTCGATTTATTAATGAATGCTCTTATGGAAAACAAAATAACACCAACTAAGACAAGACATCATAAATCAACGTGGACAAGAGTAGACCATTTGCCGGCTGCGAGAGAGAGAGAGAGAGAGAGAGAGAGAGAGAGAGAGAGAGGTGCCTTGACTGTATGTACGGTGTTTCGAATAGGTAATAAGGCAAAAAGAGAGACTGTGTGAGATATGGAGAGAGAGATTGGAAGAGGGAGTGAGAAAGCGTGTGCAGGAGAGGAAACGAAAAGATTTTGCAAGCGAACTGGGTATATTCGTTTGAAAGAAGGAGTCAGTCAGTTAAGTGCCATACGTGATAAAAGCTTTGGGTGATCATGTCTCGAAAGAGACATGACTGACTGGACAGAAGATTATCCCGCATTAGGTTGCCATTACTTTCTGCGGTAGACTGGTTGCCAGCCAAGGCTATAGAACCCAATCTGTTCGGTCTGTTATTTAATCCATAACTGGAGGGAAGGGACGGATTAATACCTTTCCCAAAGGTATTTGCGCGTAAGTGAATGCAAGGAATTAAACTGGAATTCGAACTCGGCTCTCCGATTTTACGTTCCGAGCCGATATCCACTGCACCACAACGCACATCTGAAAGGAGAAAGAGGCAAAAAGCGAGAAAGCGAGAAAAGGAAGAAAGAGGCAATGAAGAAAGAGAGAAAAGAGAAGAAGAGGAAAAGAATAAAGTGACAGAGAGATAGATAGATTGAGAGATAGAGAGCGACAGAGAGAGAGAGAGAGAGAGAGAGAGAGAGAGAGAGAGAAAGAGAGAAAGTAGAACACGGTAAAATGAAGAATGCACGCAAGAAAGAGACAAGGAGAGAGAAAAAGAGAAAAAAGAGAAAAAAGAGAAAGATCGATGGAAAGAGAGAAAAAGAGAGAGAAAAATAGGGAGAGATAAAGAATTGATCAAAACCTAATTGATGACACAACTGTTATACATATTCGTCTAATACTTATCACAGTTGTATAAAGAAAGAGGGAAAGGACAAGAAAGAAAGAGGAAGAAAAAAGAAGAGAAAGAAAATGAAGAGAAGGATAGAATAGAAATCTAGAAGAAAAAGAGAAAAAGACAAATCGAAAGAAAGAGGTAAAGAAAGACAACTCTCGCAAGAAAGAGAAAAGCAACTCTCGCAAAAAAGAGAAAAGCAACTCTCGGAAAAAAGAGAAAAGCAACTCTCGCAAGAAAGAGAAAAGCAACTCTCGCAAAAAAGAGAAAAGCAACTCTCGCAAGAAAGAGAAAAGCAACTCGCAAAAATGAGAAAAGCAACTCTCGCAAAAAAGAGCAAAGCAACTAAAGAGAAAGAGAGAAAAATGTAGAGAATGAGAGGGTGAGTCTGAAACATGAAAAGTGAGAAATCTTGTGAGAAATAAAGGAAGAGACAGAGTGTAGAGTGAGAAAAAGAAAGAGAGAGTTAACAAACAGAAAAGAAAAACAAGTGTTGTCAAATCTATTCTACGAATTCATCTGACACATGGGAAAGAAAAAAAGGAAAGCAAAAAAGAATGAGAACAAGAAAATAAAGAAAAAGAGAAAGTGTGAATGTGTTGTGGAGTAGTTTTTCGCACTTAAGGTTATAATCGGGCTATGTCGGTTGCTAATCGACTTACTGCATCCCAATTTTTTTTTTTTAATCATATCATCCCGAGCAAGGCAGTAACGCCACTGATGTGCAGGGGGCTACATAAGAGTGAAGAGATTGGAAAAGAGAAACTCCCTACGAACATACGACCGGAAATGATTGGTTTCCGAGTTATAGGCTTTTCAAACATGTGCTTACAGGAATGCCTTTATTTTCGCCATCCGACGCATACAGTGTATAGCAAGCGTTCAAAATGCGCACCCCTTGCCCTAATGCAGGCGTCACATCGACGTCTCATGGACTCGCGAACACGCTCCCAAATTCCTTTTGTGTTTCGTGTTGTCTCGTATCCTGCTACAATTCGGTTTCGGATAGTGTCCGCATCATCAGTCGGAGATGAATACACCAGTCCTTTCAAATGGCCTCACAGTTAAAAATCCAAGTGTTTTAGGTCCGGCTAGCATGGAGGCCATACAATTGGTCCATTTCTTCCTATTCCCCAACTAGTAAATCCTCGATCTAGCTACCTGCGAGCTGTTTGATTGTTTTGTTTTATGGCAAATCAACCTCGGCGGGTCATTTATTGCCAACTAAACTTTATTTATTAATTGCTGGTAACACCTTTTTTCTTTCAACAATAAATTGTTGCTTATATAAGTTTTTTGTGTCTATACATTTTTCTTTTCGAGTATCAAGATTCATTGGGATTTGTTTTTTTAAGGGCAGGGTCCCCAAGTCCTACGCTGTTATTTAACCCATAACTGGAGAGAAGGGACGGATTAATACCTTTCCCAAGGGTACCAGTGCTTAAGTGAATGCAGGGTATTAAACTGGAATTCGAATTTGGCTCACCGATTTCTCTTTCCAAGCCGATATCCACTGCACCACAACGCACATCCGTCACTATACGCTTACTGCACCTGGTATTCCCAAGCGGTCACCCATCTAAGTACTAACCAGGCTCAACGTTGCTTAACTTCGGTGATCGAGCGAGAACCGGTGTATTCAACGTGATTGGTCGTAAGCCGCGGGCTGTTTGATTAAAGTGTGCCAGAGTACCATAATACACGAAGTGCAGTTGTCGATGAGTGATCAGTGGAACATCGTCCGAGAAACCAGGCATGTTGTTTTCCAGGAAGCGCTTGTACACATCACCTGTAAGCCTGTTAACGACAACACCCGCCCAGATGTTGACTGAGAACCGCTGCTGGTCACGTGATAGAACAATTGCATGTGGATTTCCCTTTGCCCATACATGCTGATTGTGGAAGTTGTCTATTCTTTCTCGTGTAAACTGTTTCATCTGTAAAGATAACGAAGGCAGGAAAGTTTGGAATTGCATTGCATTACATTGCTGTAAGAACCATTGACAGAACAGAATTCGTTTAGGGTAATCTCCTAGTGTCTACGACTATATCGTGTTGAATGCACCGGTTCCCGTCCGATCACCGAAGCTAAGCAACATCGAGCCTGGTCAGTACTTAAATGAGTGACCATTTGGGAATTCCAGGTGCTGTAAACGTAAGGACCAAGAATGGTCCACCGGTCCTCCAGGTTTAGGGGTTGGGTGCAGGGCTAACAACCCTGCCAAGTAAAAAATAGTTTGTTACAGAAACAGCAACAAAAGTTGCTGCCCGATGTACCATTGGGTGTGCTGGATAAATGATGATGATGAAATCTCCTAGTGACAACGTCTGTACACATTGAAGATGATATAGGTAAAACAATTGTACAATCTGACAATCCTCTCCAGACATTTGAATGAAGAATAGCCACTTGGCATGCCAACTGCGGCGTGCTGATTTCAGGAAAATCATGCACAATATTTAGTATCTGATCTTCTTTCTCAAACGTCGTAGACCTTGGTCGTCCTGTGCCACCAGCACGAGATTTGAAGGTCCCTTATTCACAGAGGTGGCGATAGATATTCACAAATGTTTTCCTATCGGGGCATTGTCTGTATAGGAACCTTTCCTGGCAAAGACGACGAGATTGTACAGCGTTACCCTCAGCCAAACCATATACGAAATGCATTTCTGCCCTCTCCTGATTTGAGTACATGTCCAATCAACGTGCACCACTAACAGTCATCCAGTAACACTTCACACGCGAGAAACAAGGGGGGAATTCCTGTCCGGTTGGCGGCAAAAACTGGTTGTCTGATCAGCTGCTTAGCGAGTTAGGGCCACCTGTGGGAGATAAAGGTATTCTGGTTCGCACATGTTTGAAAAGCCTTTAACTCATGGTTGTCTATTGCAAAGTGGTTAATTCTAAATGAAAATAGAATGGTTCTTTTGTTATTATTACTTAGCAAAGTTTTACAAGGCAAATAGCGACAATTTACCCATCGCAACCTGTAGATTGAAACTATGTATTTCATACTATTTTTAGTATTTATTGCCAAGTGGATAATTCTAAATGAAAATAGAATGGTTCTTTTGTTATTATTACTTTGCAAATTTTTACAAGGCAAGGAAGCAAAGATGAACTCCTCCGAATCACCCTAAATTTTCTTCATTCTTTCATTGATGAAACTGCAATATAGGTAATTATTAAATATTTATAAATTCATTTGATGCACATGTTATTGGGCAATATTAACCAAAACAAAAATTCTATTTTCATTTACAATTATTGACTTGGCAAAAAATACTAAAAAATAGTATGAAATACATCATTTTTTTAAAACACTAGGATGGCCTAATAATTATGGCCATTAGTATCTAAACTTATTTATAAATGGAACTTTGTCTGTGTGTGTATGTGTCTGCTGTGTGTGTGTGTATCCGTTACCTATAGACTCCGAAATGGCTGAACCGATTTTCTTGAAAATTTTCACAGTTATACTATAAGCGTCTGCGAGTGTTCTTAGGTTTTGTGTCGAGGTACCCCCGATAAATATTGAAAATCGTAAATCGAAAAAATCGGGTTATAGAAGGAGTGGTCCGATTTTAATCAAATTTGATACACTCATAGACAAAGACATAAGAAACGATATTCAGAAGTTTCAAGGTTGAAGTTCTCACAAGAGTGCAGAAAATCGATATATATATATAAAAGCTTTCATTACACCCGAGCAACGCCGGGCTATACTACTAGTATATATATATATATATATATATATATATATATATATATATATATATATAAAATAAAATAAATTTCCAAGTTCAAAACCGTTGTATGATCATTTCTACATGAAATCCCTAAGAGAGATTTCGCATTTCATCGGCAACTTATATAAACTTTTATAAAAAAAAAAAAATTTTTTTTGAGCATAAGAGCATAAGTTGCCGATGAAGCGTGAAATCTCTCTTAGGGATCATACAACGGTTTTGAACTTCGAAATTTATTTTATTTTATAATTGGCTCTGTAATTTAAATAATAATTACATTGAGCCCTCCACCTGGATCATTTTTTAATATTAATATATTAATATTAATTAGGATCGGGTCTTTGAGATTTACCTTCCTGCTTTTCCTTTTGGATTAAAGTTTTTTAATATATATATATATATATATATATATATATATATATATATATATATATATATACTTATCCGATATATGTGTTACTCTTCAAATGAATTGAGTTCTTCCGTGTGATGGTGTGTGTATACACTGCTTATATACAACACGTTAAAATTTCCCTTCTCTAATTCCTATGACTTAGTGGGTAGCGACTCCGACTGACACTAAATCAGTCGAGTTTCGATTCCGGCCACAAGCAAGTGGATGTTTCTAGCCACATTGATGAACTGTGAAACAGGCTTGTATGTGGATGACTAATATATATATATATATATATTGTGTGTATTTTGGCAGCATTTTTTCATTATTGCAGGTTTCATTGAATAATATAGACAAGTTTTGTCTATTAATTTTGTGTAGGATCCGTTCATACCGTCTGATATACTTGATGGTGATGTCGTTGAAAGACAACAAAAAATCACAGTATTTGTTGAATTTTTTATCGGGTCTAAGCTTTCGGCTCACATAAGCCATTATCAAAGAGTAAATATTAACACACAGTAAACATAGAACATTTAAGCTATTAACAATAAAGATAATTGAATTGAAAGTCCATCCCTACCGTGGAATTTGTGGTGTGGCCGATGTAGATGCACTCCAACTACCAACTAGATGAAAACATCCTAAAAAAACTCATAAATACTAATAAAACAGACTCTAACAAAAGAATTAAGTTTATTATATATTACTCTAAATCCACTACATCTAATTCATTTGTCCGCAACGACTCTTCCCCCACCGTTAGTGATTTGAAAAAAAACCAATGTAGTATATAAATTCATAGTGAATGTATCTCTAACAACCTCAATAATATCTACATCGGCCACACCACAAATTCGCTCTCACGGCGTCTGACGTTGCACTTAAATAAAAATTCAAATATATTCCGTCATTTAGAACAACACGGTTATCAACGCACACTTCTGAGAAAAACGCTTGTTGATAACACGTAAATACTCAAACAAGAAAATAATAAGCAGAAACTAAAGATCCTCGAAGCACTCTACATTAAACAATTTAAACCTGGTTTGAATACAATCAATTTTGATATTTCCAATAACGTACTCAAATGTCTGTAATCAGACCAGGGACCACAACACCACTATTTTGTCACTGTCTTCGGCCATCCGCCACGGTAGGGATGGACTTATATTTTCAATTCAATTATCTTTATTGTTAATAGCTTAAATGTTCTATGTTTACTGTGTGTTAATATTTACTCTTTGATAATGGCTTATGTGAGCCGAAAGCTTAGACCCGATAAAAAATTCAACAAATACTGTGATTTTTTGTTGTCTTTCAACGACATCACCATCAAGTATATCAGACGGTATGAACGGATCCTACACAAAATTAATAGACAAAACTTGTCTATATTATCCAATGAAACCTGCAATAATATATATATATATATATATGTGTGTGTGTGTGTGTGTGTGTGTGTGTGTGTGTGTGTGTGTGTATAAGAGTGGGCTTTGAGGTGAAAACCGAGTGGTGACAGTCTGTTAAGTGCCATACGTGATACACGCTTAATTAAGGATACAAAACTGTTTGCCAAAATAACTTTTATAAGTAAAGCTACTAAAAAAAAAAAAAACAGTTTTGGCGACAAATAATAAAAAGAAAAAAGATCCTTAAAAAATACATGACCATTATGTCGCAGTTACTGTGCCACAAAACGACTTTTATTTTCTTGACAGCTTATTAAATTCTCATTTGAACCAGAAAACACAAAGAACTACAACACGCTATTTTTTTTATTGAGGTTTATTTAAATGACAGTTTATCAATAACGATTTAAAGTAGCAATAAAGAGAGAGAACGTTTCGAAATGGAGAATGAAGAGGAGAGAGAGAGAGAGAGAGAGAGAGAGAGAGAGAGAGAGAGAGAGAGTATGTGTGTGTGTGCGTGTGTGTGTGTGTAAAACTGAAAGCTTGTCAAAATAACAAAGTGGAAATATTTTTTTTAAATCCAAGAGCAATAAATAAAGAAATAAAGAAATAAATTAAGAAATGTGAAAAAAGGAAAAGAAATGCCCCCCCCCCCCCCACCAAAAAACAAAACAAAAAAACAAAACAAAATAAAACAAAAACAAAAACAAAAAAAAAAACCTAAAATAAACAAAACTTTCAAAGTTCAATATTTAGAATAATCTGAACCAATCTCGCGGCCTTACTTGGACACGCACCGCAAATTAAGGGTAAGCCGTTTAAAAAAAGAATAAGAGGCATTAACGAAAGTGGAAGTAGGTGAGAAGAAGAAGAAGAGAAAGAAGAAGAAGAAGAAGAAAAAGAAGAAGAAGAAGAAAAAGAAGAAGAAGAAGAAGAAGAGAAAGAAAAAGAAGAAGAGAAAAAAGAAGAAGAAGAAGAAAAAGAAGAAGAGAAAGAAGAAGATATGGAGAGAGTGAAGGAAAGGAGGGCTAGAAAAAGAAGGAAGGAAAGTTGAAATAGAAGAAGAAGAAGAAGAAAAAGGAAAAAAAGAAGAGGCGGTGGAAATGAAATAGAAGAAAGAGGGGGAGATAGAGAGGGCGAAAAAGGAGGATAATGAAGAAAGGAGGAAGTGCAAATGGGGAGTCGTAAGGAGGATAAAATGGTGGGGATGGACAGATTGTTGTAATAAGGCGAGGGGAAATGGAAATAAAAAAAAAGGATAAGCGACTCAGGAAAGAAGACAAATTTCAAAAAAACATTTTAAAATATTTTCTACTAGCAGTATAGCCTGGCGTTGCTCGGGTGCAATGAAAGCTTTAAAACTAATCCATGGTCCTGGAGCTCAGACTCTTTGGACGTTGGCACGAAAGACTAAAAAGCAATAGTTGTTTCCAGTTAAAAGCGAAATCGTAGACTGAAAGAAAAATGAATGGATGTAAGTGAAATTTTGATTTCCTGATATCGATATGAAATAAATTTTTTTTGTCGTAAAATGAATTTTGAAGGCTAAATAAGTCCTCTGAGTAAATGGCATCATGACTGAGACTAAGAACTACAATTATATCTACTTAGAAGCAAACCCGAAGCAAAAACTAAAATCAAAGGTCTGAAAAAAATACACACATACAGACAGATAAAAAGACACACACACAAACATCTTGCCTTTTATATATATAAATAATGTAAATACTACCTCATCTCAGAAGTATAGACAAATGACAAACATCACTAGGAGCTACAAAGGATAGGAAGTTGGGAACGGCCATGATTGTATTTGACCGAATCTAAAATTATCTCTATACTTATTTATAACTAGCAGTATAGCCCGGCGTTGCTCGGGTGTAATAAAAGCTTTAAAACTAATCCATGGTCCTGGAGCTCAGACTCAGCCTAAAGAATATTTGTGTGAAGTTTGGTGAGGATCGGATAAAAATTGTGGATTTGTATAAAGGACATACAGACAGATAAACAGACACACGCACAAACATCTTGCTTTTTACATATATTTTATCGATTTTCTGCACTATTGCAAGAACTGCAACCTTGAAAATTCTGAATATCGTTTCTTATGTCTTTGTCTATGAGTGTATCAAATTTGATTAAAATCGGACCATTCTATAACCCAATTTTTTCGTTTATCGATTTTCGATATTTATCGGGGATACATCGACACAAAACCTAGCTAAGAACACTCGCAGACGCTTATAGTAAAACTGTGTAAATTTTCCAGAAAATCGGTTCAGCCGTTTCGGAGTTTATAGGTAACGAACACACACACACACACACACACACACACACACACACACACACACACACACACACACGTAAATTTCCATTTATAAATAAATATTGATTGTTTTTCTGTTCCAGAAAAGAAAACGTAAAAGAAATTCCATTTCTATAGTAGTTTTGCTGTTAATAAATTAGCCAGTGGATTTGCTGGGCATAATGCGTTCAATTGCCCGTTTGGTCACCCATTCACGTAATCTGGTCAGGTAGATGCTGAAAAGTGCGACACTGAGATCCGAAGGCGCTTTGGCATCGCTAAGGACGAATTTCAAATATTAAGCAACGGTTTCGTTGGAAACAAAGAAAAGAGTTAACTGTTATGTGATATCTGTCCTCCCATATGGCAGTGAATACATCAAAATCCCGTCAATGGTAAAAGAGAGACTCGAAGCAACAGAAATGTGGATCTACAGAAGGATGCTGAGGATACCATGGACTGAACGTGTGAGCAACAACAAGGTTTTCGAGAGGATAGAAACGAAAAAAAAACTTATACTTAACATCATGAAGAGACAGCTGAAGTTTCTGGGACAAATAATAAGGAAAGAGGGCTTAGAGATTCTAATACTCACTGGATGGATAGAGGGAAAGACAGGCAAGAGAAAGGAACGCCAGATATACTTGATGGTCTTGAGCAAGTGGATGTCGGAGCAGGGTTTGAGAGAAATACCAAGAAGAAAAGATTTACAAGGTATAGAGGTAAGTTCATGATCGCCTCCGTCCTGAAAGGGCACGGCACATAAAGAAGGAGGTGAATCGCTGCCTTCCCCTACCTCTTTTGCTTTCGTATGTGCAAACAGAACATTGAAAAGGTTCTTTCCTTTTCGAAGTTATTTTTTTAACATTTGAACTTTGGTCTGCTGTTATGTGTTAAGTTGTAAGAAAAAAATGATTGACCAAAACTCAGAGCTAAATCACAGACAAATATTTAATTTACAAAAATCACCAAATAAAATATTTACAAATATACAATTTTTGTTGTATTGAAAACTAGAAACATAGAGTTTACTACCGGCGAGTGTTATGAGGAGAGAAGGAGAAGATAAAGTTTCAAGTATCTTTACCCAGTTAAGCTAGCGAAGTAGTTTAGGTGCTATACTTTTTGGAAATCCTCAAATGTGTATATAAAGAATAATTATTAGTTGGTCAATGAAAGAGTTAAAAATATCTATTTACCCATTTAGTTCCATGAGGTTCTCTTTCAGGTTTTTGTTGGTCGGCAACTTTTCTTAGAGATTCTCTCGGCTCAACGTCGTCTGATGGTTAGCCAGCTTATTTTACTGGAACAATTACGAATAGCCAGTTCGATCCTCACTGGGTGCCTCATACTTTCGGTCTTGTGTCATATCTAAGCTATGTTAGAATATATATATATATATATATATATATAAGCTTGTTCATATATCTCGGAGTCTACTCATATTTATCTCTGTCTCTTTCTCCCTCCTTCTCTCTCTCTCTCTCTCTCTCTCTCTCTCTCTCTCTCTATATATATATATATATATATATATATATATATATATTCTTATCTATACTGGACTTTCTTGTCGTTTGATGGTACAGCAATCCTAAAAACTTCAGTATGCTGAAAGATATATATGTTAATGTATATTTGAGTAACAACTTTCCTTTTAAGCATCTTTCATTGAATATGGCCCCAAAAAGATGGATTAATCAATCTTTTCTTGATTTTTTTCAGCATTCTAATATTTTCCCGTTTTTGAGTAGTTAATGAAGATGAAAATTGTCCATAGTTTTACTGCACGGAGTGCTTTCGGCCAAGGCTTTAACCATTCTCAAGGGTGTATTCGTATTGGGCATATTTATTTTTCGTGTGTTTTACTAGAAAGCAGTTTTTACTGTGTGAAGATTCTTGTGGAAGAGTGACCGTTTGGACAATAAAATGGTAGACCTTTCTTCTGGTGATGGAATGTGTGGGGACACATCGGTATTTTCAATTTCTTATCAATTGGGACGGTGCTCCTAGAGATTATTCTTTATTATATATCTGCGGTGAAACAGTTGTAGTGGCCTCGGCTATGCTTGTCAAATTGGCCCTGTGTTAAACACAACCGATGTCCCCACAATTTAAAATATCAGAAGGTTGAATGAATGTTTGGAAGAATAAATGTGTTTTGTTTGTACATTAAAGTAAAATTTTTATTATATAGTTGATACTAACAGAATATGTGTATGTAAAAAGATTAAAAAGATTGCTAATAAAAGTCTTCAACGCTTTTTATGGCCGGAGAAAAAGTGAAAAGGAAAGTTAGGCAATAAAGGAGATTGTATTTATCGGAGACATTTGTGTTGTTTTCTTTGATGGTGTGTGGGCGACGACGAAGAAAGGAAAGTTGGAAGGGGAGGAAAAACGAATTGTGACGCGTCCTTACGTCCGGGTCGGCTTCTTGAAATTTATTCCTTACACTGTGTCGAAGTCTTTCAGATTCGCTCCCATGTTGGACTGACTTGACCGGTCAAAAGACGTGAATAAGTAATGGATTTTAATCATGTGATCGACTTCGAACAGCATACCCATTTTTTAGGCGTGAAAAAAAAATTGACCAGTGTCATAGATCAATTTGCTATTTTCTATACAATCAGGATCCAGAATTTTACTTTTAACACTGACTTGTGACATTTACTTTGGTCTGGTTTTTTTCAAAATGTTTTTAGTCATTTTGATTCAATTTTGAGGGTGCGCAATTTTACTTTTCTCGTTTGAGTTAATTGTTAGATAATATCGGATTTGTATTCTATACAGTGGGGAAAAATATTGCCACTTTCTTGAGAATCTGAGAAACAAATATCGTTGACAAAGAAAGAGATATGTAGGGTTTATATTTTTTCTGGGCCGATGAGAAATAATTTTATCTAAACTTATTTATAAATGGAACTTTGTGTCAGTGTGTGTGTGTGTGTGTATCCGTTACCTATAGATTCCGAAACGACTGAACCGATTTTCTTGAAAATTTACACAGTTGTACTATAAGAGTCTGCAAGTGTTCTTAGTTAGGTTTTGTGTCGAGATACCCCCGATAAATATCGAAAATCGATAATCGAAAAAATCGGGTTATAGAAGGAGTGGTCCGATTTTAATCAAATTTGATACACTCATAGACAAAGACATAAGAAACGATATTCAGAAGTTTCAAGGTTGCAGTTCTTACAATTGTGTAAAAAATCGATAATATATATATATATATATATATATATATATATATATATATATATATATATATATAAATAAATAAAAGGCAAGATGTTTGTGTGTGTGTCTGTTTATGTCTGTATTTTTTCAGCCCTTTGATTTTACTTTTTGCTTCGGGTTTGGCTCTAAGTAGGCATAATTATAGTTCTTAGTCTCAGCTATGATACCGTTTACTCAGAGGACTTATTTAGCCTTCAAAATTCAGTTTACGACGAAAAAAACTTATTTCATATCGATACGAGGAAATCAAAATTTGACTTACATCCATTCATTTTTCTTTCAGTCTACGGTTTCGCTTTAACTGGAAACAACTATTGCTTTTTAGTCTTTCGTGCCAACGTCCAAAGAGTCTGAGCTTCAGGACCATGGATTAGTTTTAAAGCTTTCATTACACCCGAGCAACGCCTGGCTATACTGCTAGTCTTTTCATAAAAGCGGAGAAAGAGAAACGAACAGACAAATGAGAAATTGAGAGAATTGAAATTAATAACTAGAATAAAAACTCACCCTTTCATCCACGCGTTTTAAAAATTAGATTCGGCATAAAGACAGTTGTGCCAGCCCGAGGAAGTAGGCTAATTTTGAATGTTGAGAAGAAAGGAAAAAAAAAGAAAAAAGAGACAATTCATCACCATCCATAAAGAGTAATAGTGCGAGATGGAAGTTGAAGAGAGGAAAGGTCACTGTGACTACTCCCAAGAAAGGTAGACAATTCTCCAAATTTGGAAGGTTGATTAAGGGATGTGGAATTAAGGGAAAAAACAACCCTGCAGAGATTAATGTAAAAATTGGGGAGTCACGAAATCCCCAGAACCATCAGCCCCCACGCCGGTTTTGTGTCGGAATGCACATTAGCAGATAGCTTCGGAAACTCAGAGATTTGCACGTAGAATCCCCGTATCAATTCCTACTGGTCTTCACGTCGGCTGCCAACAAATCTCCTGACTTCAAAGAACTTCGAACCCAGATCCAGGATATTTTTTTTGACAAGACTAAGTGTCACTATAGGGAATGATGCAAGAAGGGGTTCATTTTTGTTGTACTATTTACTATTTAAACCAATTAAATTCCTTCGTTTCTTTTCATTGTTGTTGTTTTGTGAAAATAATTCTTCCCTTGGTATAGCTTCCGCCACGGCTTGACTCAGCTTTTTGATAACCAGCTCTGAGATCAAAAACACAACCTAAGCAGAGCAGATGTGGATCAAAGCAGCCAGTGACCAACAAACAGCTTGATCAGCTAGGGTATTGACCAGCGCAGGGTTAACACGTCGTCCTAAAAGCATGAGGACCTGACCGCTAAGTATGGTTACGTCATCTGGTGTCGGCGTCGTGTAGCTGGAGTATATTCCCTGGTTACTGCTGTTCAGGTTTTGACCCAGAATCGAACTGGCGGGGTTATAAATTAATCCCAGAGTTATTCATATCCGTGTGATATTTGTGATAATTAAAATATTGTGTTGGCCAAAATGTTCGTTCACTTTTTTAAGTAAATTTTCTATTTAATAAGCGGATGAACTTTTGGGCTAAGCCAATATATTCATTTAAAATGCCTTTTTTTCTTGGAGCCGAATTTACATAGAAAGAAAGAAGACAAAAAAACCATACATAAGGAAAAAGTATGAGAGTTGCGTCATCAATTATTAATGAGCTACCATAAGTCTAGTTAAAAAGAGAAGTGGACGTTTCAGAAAAGAGAAAAACATTTGACAAAAGCAGAAATAAATTTGGCAACGCACGTGCATGAGCGTGCGACAGAGAGAGAGAGACAGAGAGAGAGAGAGAGAGCGAGAGAAAGAGCGAGAGAGAGAGTGAGAGAGAAGGAAGGGATAGAGAGGTAGGAAACGAGAGAGAAAATATGGTAGTGTGTGTGTGTGTGTGTGTGCGTGCGTGTGTGTGTGAAAGAGAGAGAGAGAGAGAGAAAATACAGTGGGAGAGAGAAGGTGAGAATGAGATAAAAAAGAGAGATAATGAATGTGGGAGGGACAGAGAGGCAGGAAACAAGAAAGATACGAAGATAGACTATGTGTGTGTGCCTGCGTGTTTAGGGGACAGAGATAGAGAGAGAGAGAGAGAGAGAGAGAGAGAGAGAGAGAGAGAGATACAAAGGGTGATAATAACGGATATAGAGAGTTAGGAAACGAGAGAGAAAGGGTAATAGTGTGCATGAAAGAGAGAAAAAGAGGGAGAGTAAGTGAGAGGTGAAATATGATAGAGAAAAGGAGATAATAAAAGAGTGAGCGATAGAGAGACAGGGTTAATGTGTGAGAGAGAGCGAGAGTGAAAGAAGAAGAAGAGAGAGAGAGTGTGAGAAGGAGAGAGAGAGAGTGTGAGAAGGAGAGAGAGAGGGAGAGGGAGAGAGAAAAAATTTATGTCAAAAGAAACAGGAATCGACAAATAGAAGTTTATAGTCATCCTTTTTTTGTTGTTCGTATCATTGACCCTTGACATTGTATTTATCCATCACGCAACCCAATCACAAGAATCCCTCACCTGATCATCACTCAACAGAAAAAAAAGATCCCCCTCGTTTATAAATCGTTTCTGGTCAGAACCGACTTTTTAGAATATTTCTTTCCCCTTGTAAACACGCCTATGCATAGCAATATTTAAGGTGTATTTCGGTTGCAAGAATTCTTTCAAACATGTTTGGTTAGTGGTGCAGTGGATATCGGCTCGGAACGAGAAACCAAGGAGCCGAGTTCGAATTCCAGTTGAATTCATTGCATTCACTTACACGCAAATACTCTTGGGAAAGGTATTAATCCATCTCTTCCCTCCAGTAATGGGTTAAATAACAGGACAGATTGGTTCTATAGCCTTGGCTGGCAACCAGTCTACCGCAGAAAGTAATGGCAACCTACTGCGGGATAATCATCTGCCCAGTCAGGCATATCTCTTTCGGGACATGATCGCCCAAGCGTGTATCACGTATGGCACTTAAGTAAATGACTTGTCTATTAATTTTTTATTAAATCTTTCAAATTTTAAAATTAGTTGTAAGTTTGCCAAATTTCATATTTATTTTTTTCGAGTACATTCGAATGTTATTACTTTCTTTTTCAAAAATTGTTCTGTAGATATTTACGCAACTGTTTTTTATATACATCGGAACTTCTACTTACGAAAGGCTATACATACGAAGTTTTCAGGTTACGAAACGCCTCTTCGGAAAAATATTGCCTCTTGTTACGAAAGAAATTTCAGGATACGAAAGGCGAAAATTTCAAAATACGCGCTGCTCCCAGAATCCACCTCATTGCCTCCTCAAATGCCTCCTTATTCTCGATAATGCCCCTGAACACCCGCCCGGCCTGGAAGATGATATCCTGGAGGAGTTCTCGTTTATTAAGGTGCTGTACCTCCCACCTAACACCACGTCTATCCTCCAGCCCATGGACCAACAAGTCATTTCGAACTTCAAGAAATTCTACACGAAACACCTGTTCAAGAGATGTTTCGACATCACGGAAAACACCTAGCTTACCCATCGTCAGTTTTGGAAGCAGCACTTCGATATTGTTGCTTGCCTCAAGATAATCGACATGGCTTGTCAGGAGGTGACCAGCCGTACCCTTAATGCGGTTTGGAGAAAGCTGTGGCTCGATGCTATTGCCTCACGATATTTTGAGGGGTTTGAGGTGGAGGCTTGGAAATGATTAGGGAATTTATAGGATAAAAAGTGTCTCTACTTACGAAATTTTCACGTTACGAAACGACTTCCAGAACGAATTAATTTCGTAAATAGAGGTTCAACTGTATTTTAAATTCCGGCATTCTCACGTCTGATGGAACCAATTCTAAGTATGTGTCTTTTCATTGAATCTATTTTAACCTATACGTCGAAGCAATTCTGAGATAATCAGAAGTTCTACCAGGATTAATCATTGGCGGACACAATCTTAATATCAGATATGCAGATGATTCAGTGCTGATAGCAATCACGGAAAGAAACTACAAGACTTCTTACAGAAAGTAGTGAAAAAAAAAGGACAAGAAAAGACTAAACAAAAAGTACAAGAAAACTGAATTCATAAGCAAAAAGAAGATCCCAAAATGCCAACTACAGGTCGAGGATAGTTAAATCAATCAGGTGCAGAAATTTAAACACCCGGGAAGTGTTTTAACAGAGGACGGAAAGTGTGACACTGAGATCCAAAGGCGTATTGGAATGGCCAAGGACTCATTCCAAAAGCTAAGCAGGAAATTGAGAGACTGGAAAACTTTTGTTGGAAACAAAGAAAAGGGCACTGAAATGTTACGGGATATTTATCCTCCTATATGACAACGAATGCTAAACAACTAGAAAAAAAACTTATTTGATATCGACACCAGGAAATCAAAATTTGATTTACATCCATTCATTTTTCTTTCAGTCTACGGTTTCGCTTTAACTGGAAACAACTATTGCTTTTTAGTCTTTCGTGCCAACGCCCAAAGAGTCTGAGCTCCAGGAGCATGGATTAGTTTTAAAGCTTTCATTACACCCGAGCAACGCCGGGCTATACTGCTAGTATATATATATATATATATATATATATATATATATATATATAGATAGATAGATAGATAGATAGAGAGAGAGAGAGAGAGCGATAATTGAAAAACCGGGTTATAGAAGGAGTGGTCCGATTTTAAACAAATTTGATACACTCATAGACAAAGACATCAGAAATGATATTCAGAAGTTTGAAGGTTGCAGTTCTTATAATAGTGCAGAAAATCGATAATATATATATATATATATATATATATATATATATAAGGTAAGATGTTTGTGTGTGTGTGTGTCTGCTTCAGGTATAATTGTAGTTCTTAGTCTCAGCCATGATACCATTTACTTAGAGGACATATTTAGCCTTCAAAATTCATTTTACGAAGAAAAAAAAACTTATTTAATACTGATACCAGGAAATCAAAATTTGATTTACATTCATTCATTTTTCTTTCAGTCTACGGTTTTGCTTTAACTGGAAACAACTACTGCTTTTTAGTCTTTCGTGCCAACGTCCAAAGAGTCTGAGCTCCAGGACCATGGATTAGTTTTAAAGCTTTCATTACACCCAAGCAACGCCGGGCTATACTGCTAGTTAGTACATGAACATTAATATAGATTTATTTTACAAATTTAATAGCAATAGAAAATGTTTATGGATTTTTAAACTTGAAAGGAAAGCAAGAAGAAAAGACTAAACAAAAAGTACAAGAAAACTGAATTCATAGTCATAAGCAAAAAGAAGCTCCCAAAATGCCAACTACGGGTCGGGGATAGTTAAATCAAGCAGGTGCAGAAATTTAAACACCCGTGAAGTGTTTTAACAGAGGACGGAAAGTGTGACACTGAGATCCAAAGGCGTATTGGAATGGCCAAGGACTCATTCCAAAAGCTAAGCAGGATATTGAGAGACTGGAAAACTTTTGTTGGAAACAAAGAAAAGGGCACTAAAATGTCACGTGATATTTATCCTCCTATATGACAACGAATGCTGAACAATCTCCTGAAGAAGAAACTCGAAGAAAACGAAATGGGGTCTTGGAAAAATATAAACAAGTAGGAAACCTATACGAATTACTCTCCCCTGCCAATTGCAACGGTATTTACACACCTTCCAAGCGTAAAGCGAGATGTAACACAAGGTCTTTTTAATGTGGGTCTTCCCGGCCATATAACCAGGCCAAAAATATCTGTCTATCTTTCCCAGCCGCGATTCTACCCTTCGGCGGAACCACGACTGGGTTAGTGTTCTCTGCTCGAAAGGGCCGTTCTGAAAGGACACGGCACATAAACGAAGAAAAAATTGACATAATTTAAAAAGATGACGTCATTTTAAAACGAATGTAGCAACATTCGAAAGTACTCTGGAAAAATAATACAAAATAAAAATAAATGCAAAATTTGATAAATTTACCGATTTACTGTTGTCCTCGTCTTTATTGCCATATTCAAGACTTTTAAAAGCATTGGTTAGTTCCAGTGACTTGACCTAAAGAGTTGTGAGTTCAATACCAGGCTACAGCAGTGATGAACAAATAACTTAGAGAGTTAAGTTAAAGGGAGATAACTACATGACATCCGGAAGTGGCATTGCACATGGAATTAGAATTATATACTCCAATGATCGAAATAAAGGGTTCAGTTCGAAATTCCAGGCCAAAGCGTACAACGGTTGAAATTCAAAGCGTACAACGGTTGAAACGTCGTTAATATAGCAATAAAGATGAGGGCAACTGCCCAAACTATGTAAATAATGTGAATACTACCTAATCTAAGAAGTATAGACAAATTACCGCTAACACTAATTCAGAAATTTGAAAAATTTAATTAAAAAAGGTGAGACAGAACTTGTCCATTTATATACACACATTGCTGCACAAAAGTAAGTGAACCCCTAAGATAATTAAAAAAAAATGTTTCTTTTTTCAGATAATCATCAAACCTTAATTAATATATATATTCAAAAAAGAAACCTTTATTTGACAAATTGCGACCACTTTCAAAAGGTTTTATCAAGCAGGAATAAAAATATTATTAATTACAATTAAAATGTGCAAAGTAAGTGCATCCTTACATTTACACTTAGGCTTATGGCCATATCACGTTGAATACACCGGTTCTCGCTCGATCACCGAAGTTAAGCAACGTTGAACCTGGTCAGTACAGATGGGTGACCGCTTGGAATACCAGGTGCTGTAAGCGTTTAGTGACGGATGTGCGTTGTAGTTCAGTGGATATCGGCTCAGAAAGAGAAATCGGTGACTCGAGTTCGAATTCCACTTGAATACCCTGCATTCACTTAAGCACTGGTACCCTTGGGAAAGGTATTAATCCGTCCCTTCCCTCCAGTTATGGGTTAAATAAGAGCCTAGGCCTTAGGGACCCTGCCCTTAATAACAAATCCCAATGAATCTTGATACTCGAAAAGAAAAAATTCTTACTAGACACAACACTTATATAAAAACAACAATAAATTGGTGAAAGAAAAAGGTATTACTAGCAATAAATAAATAATGTTTAATTGGCAATAAATGACCCGCCGAGGTTGATTTGCCATAAAAACAAAACAACCAACATTTACACATTGTATTTTTGTTTTACAAGGTTGCCAGTGCGAATAAATTTTTGTGCACATGTAAAAATCAAAGTGTTCATGTTTTGCAAAGCTGTGTATACGGCAGTCAACCAATAAAACTCATTTTATATGCAAAAGGGTGCATTAAAAAATGGCAAGATCAAAAGTACGTTCCAAAGCCATAAAACGTTGAAGCCTATAATGATGTAGATAGCTACAAAAAGCTCTCAAAACGATTTAGAGTACATGTCTTTACCGTGCGACAAGGTATCTATAAATGGAAGGCTTTTGGTATAGCGGCATGGCAGTCAAAGATGTGAACGATGTTAGTTTTTATGGCAGAATGCGTAAAAAACAAATAACTGCTTAAGAGAAAAACCAAAACAAGTTCCGCTCAACTATGCAAAATTTCATATTAATAAACCGGGGATGTTCTAGCAAAAGGTTTTATGGTTTCATGAGACCAAACTCAAGGTTTTTTGAGAGGAACGATAAACCGTATGTCGGGCGAGTTCCTAAAACGGGTTCTGAAGAGAAGAGTTTGGTGTCAATAGTTGAAGAGAAGAGTATGGTGTCAATAGTTAAAGGGAAGAGTATGGTGCCAATAGTTGAAGAGAAGAGTATAGTGTCAATAGTTGAAGAGAGGAGTATGGTGTCAATAGTTGAAGAGAAGAGTATGGTGTCAATAGTTAAAGGGAAGAGTATGGTGCCAATAGTTGAAGAGAAGAGTATAGTGTCAATAGTTGAAGAGAGGAGTATGGTGTCAATAGTTGAAGAGAAGAGTATGGTGTCAATAGTTGAAGAGAGGAGTATGGTGTCAATAGTTGAAGAGAGGAGTATGGTGCCAATAGTTGAAGAGAGGAGTAAGGTGTCAATAGTTGAAGAGAGGAGTATGGTGCCAATAGTTGAAGAGAAGAGTATGGTGTCAATAGTTGAAGAGAAGAGTATGGTGTCAATAGTTGAAGAGAGGAGTATGGTGTCAATAGTTGAAGAGAGGAGTATGGTGTCAATAGTTGAAGAGAAGAGTATGGTGTCAATAGTTGAAGAGTATGGTGTCAGTAGTTGAAGAGAAGAGTATGGTGTCAATAGGTGAAGAAAAGAGTTAGGTGTCAATAGTTGTAGAGAGGAGTATGGTGCTAATAGTTAAACATGGCGGAGGCAGCATTATGATTTTGGGGCGATTTGCTACAGCCGGAACAAGCAAAATATCACACCTTGACGGCTCAATAGACTCTAAAAAATATCAAGCAATTTTGAACGAGTGTTTTACCCTCGGTTCGAAAATTTAGTTTAGTCGGGGCTGGATTTTCCAGCAGGATAATGATCCGAAACATCAAAAATTACCCGCAAAAGAATGGGTTTGAAAAAATAAATTTCAAATCTTGGAATGACCTAGTCAGTCCGGATCTGAACTTAATTAAAATCTGTAATTCAAGTTAAAGAAGGCAGTACCCAGATAATATCAAGCAATCTTGGGAGTTTTGACAAGAGGAATGGTCGAAAATTGACGCTTACTGTCAGAAACTTAAAAACAAAAATGATATAAACGACTGGTCGATGTTGCGACATCAAAGGGACGAATCAAAAAGTATTAAATGGAACTTATTTTGCACATATTTTTAAAAATTAGTATTTTAATCCCAGGTTGATAAAAATGAAATTGGTTGTAATTTGGTTAATAAAGGTTTTTCTTAATAAATATATAGTTTAATTAAGATTTGTTAATTATCTGGAGAAAAGTAATTTTTAAAAATATCTTATTTTAGCGCAGTACTATATATATATATATATATATATATATATATTTTTTTTTTTTATATTTTTTAAATCAATATTTTTATATTTTATATATACATATATATATATATATATATATATTTATATTTTTTAAATCAATATTTTTATATTTTAAATATATATATATATATTTTTTAAATATATTTTTTAAATCAATATTTTTATATTTTAAATATATATATATATTTATTTAAAATATAAAAATATTGATTTAAAATATATATATATATATAGTGATTTACTAAGCGTAACTTAGATGTGACACAAGGACGGAACTATTGAGCACCAAGTGAGGTTCGAATTCGCTGTTCAGTCGTAAATAATATAGCGAGAAAAGCTTGCTAACTATTATACAACGTTGATGCTCCCATAAAGGATTTTCTAAGCGTAGGCTAGATATGGCACGAAGCCGAATGTGTGGGGCACCCAGTGTGGATCGAACTCACAAGTCCTTCAATATGTAAGCGTAACTCAACATACTAGTCGAAAAATCATGAGGCACTTACTGAGGATCAAACTCATTACACGGTATAAAGTGAGTGCTAGATGACCCCTTACACTTAGCGACCAAATATTTAAACAGATTAGTTATAAGGCAACCGATAAGTATTGTATTTACACTGTTCACCAATTGGAGCGAGTTGTAACACAAGGTCGGTTTTTAATGTGGGGTAACTGAGCGCGTACACCCGGGACACTGGTCCAATATTACCCAGCCGCCACATACACGATAACTGGGTACTAAGCTTGTCTTAACATGTCTGAGCTAGTCTTTTCTGGACATGACTACCCGGAAGGAGACTTGCAGAAGGTTAATATTTCATAATATTAGATTAGTTTTATTACAAGGCCTAAAGTTTGGTGTATACAGTAAGGATCGAATTTACGATTCTACAATAAAGATTTACGGTATCAACTTGTTAACCATCACCCTATTTTGAGGCGACTTATAAATGTTTATAAACTTAGTGTAGTTTTGCTACAAAGCAACGAGTTTGGTGAATCTCGTGAGGCTCGAATTTACTATTCAGCAATAAAGATTTACGGTATCAACTTGTTAACCATCACCCTATTTTGAGGCGACTTATAAATGTTTATAAACTTAGTGTAGTTTTGCTACAAAGCAACGACTTCGGTGAATCTCGTGAGGATAGAACTTACTATTTAGCAATAAAGATTTTCGATGCCTGCTTCTTAACCATTATTCCTAACCATTATTCTTTTGTAGAATCTTCCCTGGTATTTTTCATTCATCATTAATTTTTCCAATTTCTTTCTTTTATATTTCTATTTTGTAGAATTCTTTTCTTTTTTGCTCTATTTAGGATATCTCGTCTAATATGGCCGTTCTTGTCTTTCTTTAACGATTTCTCTATCGATGTTGTGTCAAGCGAAATATCTCCGCTGAGGCAAGTATTTCAAAAGATGTCCTTTATTATGACTGATTATATAAAACTGTGTCTTCGTTTTATTTAATCCACTGTGATTTGGATGTCATTTGCCCTGTATTTTAATATCTGACTTTTCTCCCACTTCGATTACCTTGCTTCTTCTCGATATTTTTGTCTTTCTGAAAGAAAGATTGAGAGAGAAAAAAACAGAAAAAAACCTTGGAAAGAAAGAAAGAAAGAAAGAAAGAAAGAAAGAAACAGAACTGGAGTAAAAGAGAACATTCTTATCTTTTAAATCTTTTTCAAAGTAATCAGAAAGAAAGAAAGAAAGAAAGAAAGAAAGAAAGAAAGAATGAAATGAAAGTACGAAAGAAAGGAAGAAGTAGAAAACAGGACTGGAGTAAAAAAAACATTTCTTTCTTTCTTTTTTTCTTTCTTTCTTTTTTCAAGATAATCGGAATGGGAGAAAGAAAGTACGTAAGAAAGAAAGAAAGAAAGAAAGAAAGAAAGAAATAGTGTTAAAAATAAGAATGTTTTTTTTTACTCCAGTCCTGTTTTCTAATTCTTTCTTTCTTTCTTTCTTTCTTTCTTTCTTTCTTTCTTTCTTTCTTTCTTTCTCTAATTCTTAGAGCAGGAATAAAAGAAAGAATAAAGAAAAATATAACGAAATGAAGATAGTGAGACATGAAATGAAAGAAATAAAGAGAGACCTTGAATAAAAGGATGAAAGATAGAAAGACCAGGAATAAAAGAAAGGAGAGAAGAAAAAAGAAAGAAAAGGGATAAAAAGTAATATAGTAAGATAGATAGAAAAAAAACAAAACGATAATAATAAAGAAAGAAAGAAAGAAAGAAAGAAAGAAAGAAAGAAAGACCGTGGGAAATAACAGAAAGAAAGATCTTGAATGAAAGAATGGGAGATAGAAAGACCAAGAATAAAAGAAAGAAAAAATAAAAAAGAAAGAAAAGAGATAAAAAAGAAAGAAATAGATAGATAGATAGATAGATAGATAGATAGATAGATAGATAGATAGATAGATAGAAAAGAAAGAAAGAAAGGTAGGGAATGAAAGAAAGTATAACATTGAATAAAAGAATAGAAGGTAGAACGACCAGGAATAAAAGCAAGAAGAGAAAAAAAGAGAAGGAAAAGGAACAAAGGAAATAAATATAGAAAGATAGATAGAAAGGAAAGAATGAAGAAAAATCTTTGAGACCCCCCAACCCCCCGAAAGAAAGAAAAGAAAGCAAGAAAGAGTGAAATACTAAACTGAAATGAGGAATCGAAACAATGTGCCCCAATGCATCAACACAATCCAGTTACGTACAATTCTTTCATTTATTGCTTCCCATTCGAAAAACACCGAACCAAATGTAGGCGGACTAATTTGTCATGGTGACATTTAATGTTGCACCGGTCAATCAAAGGCAGTGGAGCCTGATAAAAGTTTCTCTCTAAATTTCCAACACCGTGGACAGGAACAAACAACTTAACTGCAAAACAAGTAAATGGAAATAAAGGAAGTAGAAATGACGAAGACACAGCGAACCAGGGTTGATTAGGTGTGGCACGAAGGGAGTAAATAGGCGCGCGGATGTGTCGATAAAGTCCTGCACATTTAACGCGGGAAAAGTTGGTATTAACATGTCTTCTAGATTTGCAGCCATGTCAATTTCATGACAAAATGGCTCTGACGTAATAGACTCCGACGGAAGCGGTTTTATCATCATGTCCAAATAGAATGAAGCAAAATGGTGCGAAATTTTGGCAGTAACGGACAGACAGGGGCGACACAGTTGTAGCACATGACGTTGAGGTTTCATTCTTATTCTATCTTTCTTTCTATCTTAGATTTTTTTCTTTTGTTTTTCCTTAGATTTTTTTTTATTTTGTCATTTTTAATTTTCATTCATTCTTTCTTTCTTTCTTTCTTTTTAATTTTATTCTCTTTCTTTCGTTATTTTTAAATTTATTCTTTTTATTTCTTACCTTCTTCTTTCCTTACTTTCTTTCTTTCTTTATAATTTTATAATTCTTTCTTTCTTTCTTTCTTTTTAATTGTATTCTCTTTCTTTCGTTATTTTAAATTTTATTTTCTTTATTTTGTACTTCTTTCTTTCTTTCTATATTTCTTTCTTTCTTTCTTTATATTGTTATTTTTTATTCCCTTCTTTTTCTTTGTTTGGTTATTTTTTATTCTCTTCTTTCTTTCTTTCTTTTTCTTTCTTTCTTTTTCTTTCTTTCTTTCTTTCTTTTTAATTTTATTCTCTTTCTTTCGTTATTTTTAAATTTATTCTCTTTATTTTTTCTCTTTCTTTCTTTCTTTCTTTAGTTGTTACTTTATATGGTTATTTTTTATTCCCTTCTTTTTCTTTATTTGGTTATTTTAAGTTTTTTATTCTATTTCTTTCTTTCTTTTCTTTCTTTCTTTCTTTCTTTCTTTCTTTCTTTCTTTCTTTGGTTATTTTTAATTTAGTCTCTTTTTTTCCTTCCTATCTTTTTTCTTTTTGTGTTAAATGTTTTTTTTAGGTATTTTTAATTTCATTCTCTTTCGCCTTTTCTTCATTTGGTTATTTTTATTTTCTTTCTTTTTTCTTTCTTAGGCTATTTTAAATTTATTCTCTTTCCCTCTCTTTCATTCTTTTCCTTTCTCTCTTTTATTATTTTTAAATTTTATTCTCTACCTTTTTTTTGTCTATTTTTTATTTATACTCTTTCTTTATTTGGTTATTTTTTAATTTTATTCTCTTTTTTCTTTCTTATGTTATTTTAAATTTCATTCTCTTTCTTTTCTGTTTGATTGTTTCTTTCTTTGATTATTTTTAATTTTTCTCTTTCTTTATTTGATTACTTTTAATTTTATTCTCTTTTTTTCTTTCTTTGATTTTTTGTAATTCTATTTTTATTTTCTGTCTTCCTTTTATTTTTTAGTTATTTTTTATTTTATTCTCTTTTTTTGGTTATTTTCATGTTTATTGTTTTCTTTTATTTTCTTCTTTCATTAGATAACAATTGGCACAACTGTCACTTCATGAAGGCAATTTTAAATATTAATTGGTTATATAAATTCGTTCGGTTTTATAAAATACTTATTATTTATGAATAGTACTGATGAATCATTCAACAACAGATTCACAGTCACTCTTTAAAGCTCCACAACGTTGTTGAATGAAACACCCCTCAAATTAGTAGCCACCGACCGAAATGTTGACAGATTGAATGAAGCTAAATCAGAATAAGATAGCGAATGTGAGTAGTAAAAAAAAGTAACTGCTGATGAGGAGGTATCAAAAAGTGCAGTGCGACGCTCGCCGGTAGGCCAGCTGTTTTTTTTTCGGTCGCCTCAAGGAAATGGATTTTAAGTTTTCCTTTCTCGGCCGTTACTCGGGGCAGTTGAAACAGACACCGACTAAGCCGTTCTTCTTTGTCTGACTGACTGAATGACTGTCCGTACATCCACACTTTGACACGCGCAATCCACTGAAAAAACAAAACTGACACAGTGCTACTGGCGCTTCGCTTTTTATGCCACCCCAAGACGGCTTAGTTGGTGTCCATGTGTGCAAATATTTTGGATGAGACAGGCGCGCATAATTTGTGTCTTCAAAGGCGGCCATATTTCTTTTTAGTTATTATTTTGCAAGCAAGACACGTTCGTGCTCGTTTCAAATTCCGAGGTAAGTCATGTCTTTCGTTACAATGTGATATAACTTCCCAAATGAGTCCTCTAGTTGCACGTTTGGCCATTTTAGCCACGTGGCGACGAGTATTGTTCTGTTGAATAATCACAGTCATCGTCGGTTGGGTCTTTTTAGCTGAATTGACTCTATGAGTCTCTGTTCATTTGTTCTACATACAGCTTAGAATTGGCCGTTTGGCTGTGTTGAAGCATTTCATCTCCGTACACAGGACAAATATCTCGAACGGCTTTGGCAACTTTGTAAAAGGAAGAAGACGTAGAACATTCTCATTATTGTCTACAGGCCATTCCATTTCAATAGGATGTTTGATCTAAAATAAAATATCAGTAACCTTAAACAATAGTTTCACAAGATCACCAGAGTTACTAAGAAGCAAAAGCTGCCACGGAAGATTATTCTTTGAGTTCATTCGTAGAATATATATATATATATATATATATATATATATATATATATATATATATATATATATATTCTACGAATGAACTCAAAGAATAATCTTCCGTGGCAGCTTTTGCTTCTTAGTAACTCTGGTGATCTTGTGAAACTATTGTTTAAGGTTACTGATATTTTATTTTAGATCAAACATCCTATTGAAATGGAATGGCCTGTAGACAATAATGAGAATGTTCTACGTCTTCTTCCTTTTACAAAGTTGCCAAAGCCGTTCGAGATATTTGTCCTGTGTACGGAGATGAAATGCTTCAACACAGCCAAACGGCCAATTCTAAGCTGTATGTAGAACAAATGAACAGAGACTCATAGAGTCAATTCAGCTAAAAAGACCCAACCGACGATGACTGTGATTATTATTCGTTTATATATATATATATATATATATATATATATATTTGTTATTCATTCGTTTATATATATATATATATATATATATATATATAAACGAATGAATAACAACGTAACAACCTAATAGTTATTATTATTATTATTATTATTATTATTATTATTATTATTATTATTATTATTATTCATAATTCAATTTCTGATATGGTTGCACTACCTACCAAGTCTGCAGAAAGACCAAAGCCAGGTCGTGGTGTGTTGTTATGGTTACATTTCATGTTTTTTTTTATCTCCTATAACATCCCTGGTGGTATATAGACAAAGTTCTCTTTAATGTGTGGGCCGAACTTAACAATAAAATTTTTTGTATATCTCTTAAGCTGGGGTTTCCAGGGATGCTTTCAATGTGTTTTTTTGTTCCTTTTCTTATCATTCCAAGTGCGCCTACTATCACTGGTACTATTCTTGTTTTCAATTTCCACATTTTTTCTATTTCAATTTTCAGGTCTCTATATTTTGATAGTTTTTCGAATTTCTTGGTTGTTATGTTACAATAAGCTGGACAAGCCATATCAATTAATAGGCAAGATTTTTCTTTTTGGTTTTTAACAATAATGTCCGGCCTATTTGCTTCAATTTTTCTGTCTGTGTAAATGTTGTAATCCCATAGAATGGTGACATCGTCTTTTTCTGTAACTGGTGCAGGGTGATGTTCATACCAGTGTTTGTTTACATATTTTCCATAGTGTTTACACATTAGTCAGTGTAATTATTTCCTCACGCTATCGCGAAGACTTTTATATTCATTTGGGGCAAGTACAGAACATCCTGAGATTAGGTGGTCTATTTATTGTTCCTTTGTATTTATCACAAAACCTGCCATTGGGATCCACAGTTTTATGTATAATATTTGCCTGAAAGTTCCTAGTGAAAAGTCTTTGGTCTTGCGCTGCAAGAATAAAGCCTTCAGTTTCAGACTTTAATCCAGATGAACATAACCATCGATGAGCATTCTAGGTACCTCCAATATTTCGGCGTAAATTTACGATGCCTAATTTAAAAATATATTTAGATTTCATTAAAAGCTTAATGATTAAATATATTATTTCCATTAAGTAAAAAAATCTGGTGTATTTCAGATAGAAATTATATCGATTGGAATGCCACATTTAATTTCGATTTTTTAAAATTTTCTTAAAAGTGGCCATTTTCTTAATTTTAAGAAATTTGAAAACAAACAAAAATTCATCGATTTTAAAAACATTTCAAAAGGTTTCTGACAATTTATTTTAGTAAAATTAGAAAATTGAAAGTTAAATTAATCTGATTTTAAAGAAATGTTACTTATTGCATAAAAATGTAATATACAACAAATTATTAACGATTAGTCGTGTTCATCTGATCGAACGTTTGACGGACTGTTGAATGACGAAGCGGTAACAGCTGCTATACATGACCATAAATGCAATTTTCATAAATCTATGGAAAGGGTCAAAACTCTTAAATTACGCAACCTTTTCATAATAATGGCAGTTTTAGTCAGCCATACATGAAAATAAGTGACGTATTAAGTAAATAAAAAATATTTAAAAAATAGAATAGTGTAACTACGTTTAAAAATCTTTGCAAATTTGAAATCGTAAATTTCGTTTCACCTTGATTATTATATCACATCTAGTGGATGTATCAATTGCGAATTTTACACGATTTTAAACTATTATAAATTATAATTAAAATGTATAAAAATTGAAAAAAATTCTTGTAAAAATTCATTATTCATAAGAAAAGTTTTATTTCTTCAGACAATAATGTCCTTAATATTACTTATTTACAAAAGCAATTAAAAGCTTTTCTAATTAAATAATGTCATTGTTTTATTGGATTCATTATTTTTCAAATCAGAGCAGATTTTCATTTAAATAGCACTAATTTGAAAAAAAAAAATTAGGTGATTTACAATCTCCAATGACTTACTTTTAACAAAAAAAGTTAAGTGGATCATACGTTTCTGTGCGAAATTTCATTAAATTAAGTAAGTGGGGGAAAAAATTACTTAAAAAGATTTTTACCAAAATTTTCTAAAAAAACATTTAAAAAATAATTTCATTCATTTGTGAATAGTTCTGAAAATTTAATTAAAATCGGACAATTATTTCATTTTTACAAGAATTTTCATATAAATGTGTTTTCAACGGAAAAAAGCGCAAAAAATCAATGTTAAAATTTGTAAAAGGCGATGACATAAACAAAAGATTTTCACCAAAATTTCGAGCGTGGATTGAGAAATTAAAAAAAAATAATGAAAAATTTCTTTGATCTTTCCTCTTAATAATAATATAAACATTTTGATAGAAAAAGTTCGTTTTTATTAAGTTTGGGACCTTTTTTATTCATACAATGCTGTTTTAGCGATTTTTATTGGAGTTACCTAACTTTATCAACATTAGGTTTATTAGCACGTTCTGGATATTAGCCATGCCGAAGTTTGTCTTGCCAGCGTCGTTTCATCTGTTCAAGGCTTTTTTTCATATTTTTTGCCGCAATAGTTGGTTCTTGGCTTCCGTTTTGCTTTTCTACAGAATCTACTGAATGTCAATCTTGTTTGTATTTACTGCCTTCTTTCATTATTGAATATTTTTCTTTCTGCTTTCATGTTGTTTGACTAAGTGTATCATCCAGTCCTTTGTTGTTTCTAACTATGTTAGTAAGCCAGTAGTTGTTGTCTTGTATGACAATTCTAGCTGAATAAGACCTCTTCCACCTTCTTTACGGGGCATGTATATAGACGGTTGTGCGTTGTGGTGTAGTGGATATCGGCTCGGAACGAGAAATCGGGGAGTCGAGTTCGAATTCCAGTTGAATTCATTGCATTCACTTATGCGCAAATACCCTTGGGAAAGGTATTAACCCGTCTCTTCCTTCCAGTTATGGGTTAAATAACAGGACAGATTGGGTTCTATAGCCTTGGCTGGCAACCAGTCTACCGCAGAAAGCAATGGCAACCTACTGCGGGATAATCTTCTGCCCAGTCAGTCATGTCTCTTTCGAGACATGATCGCCCAAGTGTGTATCACGTATGGCACTTAACTGACTGACTCAATATAATAGTTGGAACCATGATTAAGTCTGCTACTGGTCATAAAGTGGGGGTCGGTTTTCTATTGTTTTGAAGTAATAAACTGATCCCCCACTAATTAGTACGTAATAATATAATACATCTCTTCCCCCTCTAGCTATGAGTCAAATAATAGGACAGATTGGGTTCTATAGCCTTGGTCGGCAACCAGTCTATCGCAGAAAGCAATGGCAACCTACTGCGGGATAATCTTCTGCCCAGTCAGTCATGTCTCTTTCGATTTCGAGACATGATCGTCCAAGTGTGTTTCACTGACTGATATAGACGGTCTACTTTAGCCTTTGGATGATGCATCTTCTGCTTAGAAAAGAGCTTTCTTCTTCTTCTTCTTCTTCTTCTTCTTATTATTATTATTATTATTATCCATATTTAATGAGATTATTTTCGTGTTGTACGAGGTTAAATGTTCAGAATCGAGAATATTCTGCGTTACGTCAATCAGACATGTTTGTCAGGCATGCCAGTCTTAAAATCTGACTTCGAATTTTTTTGTTGTTGTTGCCTGTTTTGGAATACCCATTGCTGGTACCAATGGGAAATAGACAACCATCTCCCTCTCGTTTCAGGACAGAAGGGCAAATTTCTCACGTTTTTCCGTCGCGGAGGAAATTTCGTCTATTCCAAGCTGCATTTCGAAGACTAATTAATCACACTGGTGTTTTAGAAAGTTCCCAAATTGGCCGGAAAGCATCTACACAGAGCGAAGTCATTGGCAAGTTGTCACCATTCGCGTGCTGTCTGCAAAACACGATTGATATTTAGCAGGTTGTGCCGGAGGAGCTCAGTCCCCCTCTCCGCCTCCCCGTCTCTATCGCCCAGCACACACAAAACGTCGGCTGCATTATTACGATTTTTTAAACTCAGACTATACTCATGGGGCACACAGTGAGGATCAAAATAGCAAAACAAGCGTTGATGTGCAAGACAATCTTATCTCTGGCTGAAATCCCGGAAGCACCTGTAATTGATACTTGCTTAAATGCCTCGAAGGGAGGCCCTTAAGCTCGATTTTAACTTTTCTATTTATAATAATTACAGACAGTTAAATGTATTGAACACATATAATTCGAATAATAATGATAATTTCTAATGGCAATAGAAACTTAAAAATTGTATTGAACATAAACTTCCAGAAGTGGACACACAGCAAACATTGAGATTTATATATTAGATTATTAATAATTAAACAAACATACAGGTTAGAAAATATTCGTTATTAGATCAATTCTCAATCCATTTACAATTTAAAGTTAACTTTGCCTTTTATGTTAAATAAAAAAATGCAGTTTTTAAAATAAACAAAAAGAATGCTGATTACATTCATTACATATATCCTGCCGCTAGTGGTGGCTGTTCAACACGAAAGAGACCCCCCCCCACCAATCATGAATGTTAATTCTCAACAACAAATCGTGTGATGAACAAATCATTTCATATTAATGTAGCGATTCCGAGAACCGCTATTCTTGAACCTACGTTGTTTATTTTTCCGGTACCATCAGTTCTCAACTAGGTATTTATACTATACAGATCATACAGTACTGATTGCAGACACGGAAAGAAAACTACAAGACCCCCTACAGAAGGTAGTTGAGGAGAGTGACAAGAAAGGAATACAAATAAACTGTAAGAAAACTGAATGCATGGTCATCAGCAAAAAGGGCAGCCCAATATGTCAAATACAGGTCGGGAATACTAAAACCAAGCAGATATAAAAATTTAAATACCTAGGAAGTGTTCCAACAGGAGATGAAAACTGCGACACAGAGATTCGAAGGCGAATTGGCATGGCAAAGGACGGGTTCCAAAAACTGAGTAAAATACTAAGACACAGGAAAATTTCCCTAAAAACAAAGAAAAAAGTGCTAGATTGCTATGTAATGTCAGTTCTTCAATCCGGCAGTGAATGCTGGACAATATCATCGAAGATGAGGAAAAAACTTGAAGCAGCGGAAATGTGGTTCTACAGAAGGATGCTGCGAATATCATTGATCGAACATGTGAGTAACGATGAGGTTTTGGAAGGAATTGCAACGAAAAGAAAATTCATAGTGAGCATGAAGAAGAGACAGCTGAAGTTCCTGAGACATGCAATGAGGGCTTGGAGAACCTGATACTGACAGGCCAAATAGAAGGAAAAAGAGACAGAGGAAAGCAGCGGATAACATATTTGAAGGGCCTGATCAGGTGGATGACGGAACTAGGGTTGCGAGGTGTAACAGGAGAAAACATATTAAGAGCCACAACGGATAGGGAGACGTGGAAAGCCATGATCGCCTACGTCCTGAAAGGACAGGACACATAGAAGAAGAGGATTTCTGTCTTAATAGTAGGGTTTTTGTTGAAGTATTTAAAAAAAAAACTTTTTAAAATTTCATCGAATAGTGTGTGAAATTGAATGAAACGTAGAATCTCGACTAAAAATTTAGTGATAACTTCAACAATACTAAATACGGTGTGGATTTCAAGACGCGTCAGCGTGTTGCAAAAGTTCTTCTTTTAAAGAAAACTAACAGTATAGCCCGGCGTTTCTCGGGTGTAATGGAAGCTTTAAAACTAATCCATGGTCCTTGAGCTCAGACTCTTTGGATGTTGGCACGAAAGACTAAAAAGCAATAGTTATTTCCAGTTAAAGCGAAACCGTAGACTGAAAGAAAAATGAATGAATTTAAGTCAAATTTTGATTTCCTGGTATCGATATAAAATAAGTTTTTTCATCGTAAACTGAATTTTGAAGGCTAAATAAGTCCTCTGAGTAAATGGTATCATGGCTGAGACTAAGAATTAAAATTATACCTACTTAGAGTCAAACCCGAAGCAAAAAGTAAAATAAAAGGGCTGTAAAAATACAGACATACAGGCAGATAAACAGACACACACACAAACATCTTGCCTTTTATATATATATATTTATATTATCGAATTTCTGCACTATTGTAAGAACTGCAACCTTGAAACTTCTGCATATCGTTTCTTATGTCTTTGTCTATGAGTGTATCAAATTTGATTAAAATCGGACCACTCCTTCGATAACCCGATTTATTCGATTATCGATATTTATATTTAAAATGAGGGATCAGTTTATATATTGATTATAATGTAGAATTGATCCCCCATTTTATATCTACATTATAATTTCTTATAAACAGTTGGCATATATATTCTTCTTCTATGTGCCATGTTCTTTCAGGACGTAGGTGATCATGGCTTTCCACGTCTCCCTATTCCTGGTAGCGCTTAGCACGCTTTCTCCTGTTAATCCACGCAACCCTGATCAGGTCCTTCATTTGTGTTATCCGCTGCTTTCCCCTGTCTCTTTTCCCCTCTATCTGACCTGTTAGTATCAGGTTCTCCAAGCCCTCCTTCCTCATTGCATGTCCCAGGAACTTCTGTTGTCTCTTCTTGAAGCTCATTATTAATTTACTTTTCGTTGTAATTCTTTCCAAAACCTCATCATGGCTCACATGTTCGATCAATGATATTCGCAGCATCCTTCTGTATAACCACATTTCCGCTGCTTCAAGTTTTCCCTTTATCTTCGATGATATTGCCCAGCATTCACTGCCATATTGAAGAACTGACAACACATTGCAATCCAGTACTCTCTTCTTTGTTTCTAGCGAAATTGTCCTGTTTTTTAATACTTTACTAACTTCTGGAATGCTTCCTTCGCCATGCCAATTCGCCTTCGGATCACTATGTCGCATTTTCCGTCTTCTGTTAGAACACTTCCTAGGTATTTAAATCCTTGTATCTGCTTGATTTTAGTATCCTCGACTTGTATTTGACATATTAGGCTGCCCTTTTTGCTGATGACCATGTATTCGGTTTTCTTGCAGTTTATTTGTATTCCTTTCTTGTCACTCTCTTTAGCTACCTTCTGTAGGAGGTCTTGTAGTTTCCTTTCTGTGTCTGCTATTAGCACTGTATCATCTGCGTACCTTCTGTTGTTTCAAATTATTATCCGATGACGAATCCTGGCATAAATTCTGGGGTCGTCAGAATAGTCTCGCTGTACAAGTTGAACAAATCCGGTGAAAAGACGCATCCTTGTCTTACGCCCCTTTCTATCTTTGTATATCTGCTGAATTCGTTTCCTGTCCGTATGCAGGCGGTTTGCTGCCAGTAGAGATTCTTGATTACTCTGAAGTCTCTCCCAAATATGTCGAGGCTGCCGAGCATCTCCATCAATTCTTTGTGGCGTATTTTGTCGAGCGCTTAGTGTTAAAAAAGAATAATGAATTCAATCGGCACGACTGCATTTTTTGTTTTTCTTTCTCCATTTTCTTTTTCTTTTCCTTCTTCTTTGTGTTTTGTTGTTCTTTTTCTCTCGGTGATGCCAAGATAACGAACCAAATACCCGAGCAGGCAAACCCGCATCATTCAACTAAGGACTGTGTCCACCTTACCCAGCATCGTTGATCAAAAAGAAAACCGCCTACAAAAAAATGAGTGATTGGTGTCGGACGTTTTCGCACGTAACTGTCTCGGCGACACTTGTTTGAGGTTTACCAAAAAACTCCTTCAAGCACAAAAAGATGAATGGAACAAAAAAAATGAAGTAATCTCAAAAGGTGAGTACAGGATATTAAAAAAATGGCAGGTTAGATTGAACTGATTTCGAAGGTGTTTGAAACAAAAAAGAACGTCAAACAGGGAATAATTTTAAAGGGAAAAACAATTGAAAGAACGGTTGTCAGAGAAATAGAATATCCCTCCTCTCTCTTTCTCTCTCTATTTCTCTCTCTTTCTCTCTCTATTTCTCTCTCTCTCTCTCTCTCTCTCTTTATCTATATCTTTATTGATATATAAATTCGAAATTTATGATCGTATGATCATTTCTGCGAATTGAATTCACTTCGTCGGCGATCTTTCATATTATGGAAAACTCAAAAATTTGTATGAGTGTGTGTGTGTTGGGGGGGGGGGTAAAGAAACAGTAAGTAGGCTTGCAAACTGAAAAGGAAAAGAAAAACAGAGCGAATAGAAAGGGAGAGAAAGAAAGAAAGAAAGAAATGGAGGAAGAAAGAAAAGAAAAAAGAAAAAGAGAGGAAGGGGAAGAAGAAAAAAGAAAAGGAGGGAAAATTCAATTCGCAGAAATAATCATACGATCATAAATTTCAAATTTTTTATATGCAAAGAAATACATATTGGCTCTGTAAATAAATAAATAAATTTGAATTATATTGAGCCCTCTGACTGTATCAGTTATAATATTTAATTTTGAACAAATGTTAATAGGATCTTCTTTGGGATTTTACTACCAAACCGCTTCTTTTTGGATATATATATATATATATATATATATATATATATATATATATATATATATATATATATATTCGCGAGTCGATTGAGCACTGTGAAGAAATGTTAGTTACTCACTGCTATTTAAGCAGCGTTCATTAAGTAATGAATTTGGACACTCTTGGCTGCTGGCGTGTGTTTACATTGTGTATATAACGCGCTAAAATCAGCTTTCTGAGCGCCCGCAGAGGTAGAATCACCGACTGATGTCAAATCAGTTTCATGAAGGTGTTTATTGTGATGTCTTCACTCTTCAGGGTTTCTGTTTTTTCTACTCTGATGAGTGAAGACATCACAATAAATGCCTTCACGAAACTTCGAAGTCAGTATAACTGAAATAACACTGCTCAGCTAAGTGACAAAGTTCTGCGCATTCATTCTATTAACGCTCTATCGCTATATCGATATCGAGCACTTTATGACAAAAAACCTGTTTGCCAAAAATGCCTTTGTACATGTAAAGTACTGAAAAAACACCAATTTTGGCATTAAGCATCATTACAATTGAACAATATATATATATATATATATATATATATATATATATATATATATATTCAGTAATGAATTGAATTCTCCCGGTGGCTGGCGTGTGTATGCACTGCGTATATATAACACGCTAAGATTTCCTCCTCTCTCACGCCATGCGCCGATAGCTTAGGGAGTAGGCACTCCGACTGATATCAAATGGTTCGAGTTTCAATCTCGTCTGGAAGCAAGTGGATGCCTAGTCACACTGATGAGCTGTGGTACAGCGAAACAGGCTTGTATGTGGATGACTAATTATATATATATATATATATATATATATATATATATATATATATATATATATATATAGAATTTAATACAAATATGAAATATTGCTTAGTTGATTGATGTTGTATTCAGTCCCTCTATACCAGAGTTTTATAGACGAACCATTTTGCAATTGTCCAGTCCACTCGTCAGGAGGTTTCAGCTATTGACTGGTGTTTTTCTCAATTTCCGCTATTTCTATACTAAGTTTGACTTAATTAATTCATGCATTAGTTGGGAGCTCATATTGGTGCCAATTTGAGTTTTTTCTATTGTTGGTGGTTTGGTCGTGTGTGTGTGTGCGTGTGTCTGTGTATGTGTGTGTGTGTGTGCGTGTGTATGTGCGTGTGGTGTGCATGTGTGTGTATGTGTGTGTGCGTGTGTGCGCGCGTGTGTGTGTGTGCGTGTGTGTGTGCGTGTGTGTGTATGTGTGTGCGTGCGTGTGTATGTGTGTGTGTGCGTGTGCGTGTGTGTGCGTGTGCGTGAGTGTGTGCGTGTGTGTTTTCATCATTTTTTGTTTCCTAATACGCTCTCCTTTTTTCCCTTCTTTCAACTCTGAGTGTCATAGATACATACCATATCATAGCTCCATATATATATTGTATTTAATAGTTCATTATGTTACCGGAAGTGTCTATGTAGAAAACGAAAGTTAACACACACATATATATATATATAGTGTTGTGATAATTCTTGGCGCCAAGATTATTGTTTATTCAGTAGTTTTACTGATAAAAGTTATTTTGGCAATCATTTTTTTTATCGTAAACTGCTCAATATCGGGTTAGAGATAGTGCGTTGATAGCTTTAGTGCAAAGAATTTGTCACTTTAACTGACCAGGTTCATGCCGACTTCGAAGTTGCAGCAAAACCCAGCTCCGACAAGTGAAGGCATTATAACGGGGTCCTCACGAAACTTTCAAGTCTGCATGAATCTGCTCAGTAAAAGTGACAAGTTCTTTGCCCTAAAACCACACACACACACACACACACACACACACACACACACACACACACACACACACATATATATATATATATATATACTCAAATTGAAAATCCCTATATATATATATATATATATATATATATAGCCAATTTTGTATTGTTTTTTAATTTTTCTATTTTAAATGTAGATCTTTAAATTTTAAATGTAGATCTGTAAATTTTAAATGCATCCACACTAAGAAATACCTCTTAGGTTCATACAACCATGGATGGAAACGTCATAATTCGGCAGGGTTCGAAAATTGTGTTATAGGCTTAATTTGACTTCGTTTAGACTGATCGTCATTCGTGGCCGAGAGGTCTAAGACGCGTCAGATCAAATGGTGGCTTCCCCTATGTGAATAGGGGTCGCAATTCGAATCCTGCCGAATGATACACATCTTCGTAACAAAAATTTAATCAGGCCGGTAGAAATAAATATATAATACTATTTGATTATAAACAGAATATCTACTTAAATACGAGTATCGATCAAAAATGACGTTCAAACAAATCATTTCAAATTGTCGGTTGTTTTTAACCAGTTTCGTTAATCTTCGTTTATATATAACGAATATATATATATATATATATATATATCACTTTAAACGTTATTTTATTAATGAAAAATATGCTTTCTTCGACGGGATATTTTTCTTCAAGAAGATTTCTCGAACATTCAGGCTGGCAGGCCAAAATATAGTAATATACTTTTTAATAAATAAATGGAGTACTTTCTCAAATAAAAATATGTCGGATTCTAAAAGTTCCTTGCATATCCGCATATCCACACACACACACACACACACACACACACACACACACACACATATATATATATATATATATATATAACATAGTGATGATCCACGTATACTGGCTTAATAATATGTATAGGAAAAACAACTAAAAAGTTGTAAGTATAAAAATGTATTTTTCTGACAGTATTTATTTATTTCGATTATTATATTTGATATTTCAGACCGTCCTCTGGCCTTTCATCAGAAACAAAAGATTTTGTTTCTGATGAAAGGCCGAGGACAGTCTGAAATATCCACATATATATATATATATATATACTACCGGCGATAATTATTAGGTAACCCCAGTTTTTTTTAAAGAAATTATGCATTTCATACTATTTTTAGTATTTATTGCCAAGTGGTTAATTCTAAATGAAAATAGAATGGTTCTATTTATTACTTTGCAAAATTTTACAAGGCAAAAAGCAAAGATGAACTCGTCCGAATCGCCCTAAATTTTCTTCATTCTTTCATTGATGAAACTGCAATATAGGTAATTATTGAATGTTTATAAATTCCTTTGATGCACATGTTATTGTGCAATATTAACAAAAGAACTATTCTATTTTCATTTACAATTATTCACTTGGCAATAAATACTAAAAAATAGTATGAAATACATCGTTTTTTTAAAACACTAGGGTAGCCTAATAATTATGGCCGGTAATATATATATATATATATATATATATATATATATAAAATCCGTTACGAAATGGATCAACTCTGACATAATTTTAATTTATTAGTTTAAACATTATTTTTAATGGATTCTCGTATTTTAGTAAATACTTTGTGTTTTTTGATTAAACAAAATATATACTTTTTTAATTTTAATTTTATTTTTGATCATTTCACCCCAAGCAAGGCATTCTACTGCCTCTGTTGTGCAGGGTGTTATATAGGGGAAAGTGATGAGAAAGAGGGGTTAGTTATAGGAAATGTCAGGAGGAGGGTAATAGACGGATGAGGATACCGAGAATGGGGGTGGAGTAGATGGAGAAAAGAGCTTGAGAGAATGGATGCGAGTTAGTGAGATAGGAGATGTCTATTGACCTAACATTTAAATTCCTGGAGATTGTAGCTGTCGGGGAAGCAAGTATTTGGAAGGGAATTTCACAGGCGGGAAGTGCGAGAAAAGAAGCTGTTAGAATAGAAATTGCGGTTACACTTTATCGGTTTCACTGTAAAAGGGTGGGACCTAGTTGCTAATCTAATAGCTCGTGTAAATTCATACATAGGGGGCACCAGTGATTTAAATTCATTGGAGCTGAAGCCGTGAAAGTATTTATAGAAGAGGCACAGGGAAGCCACGTCACGCCGGTGAGAGAGTGACTGCAACCGGTCTGCCAATAAATATGAGTGACAAATTAAAAATATCATATTCAGTACATTACTTTTTCATGAAGGGCGTGAACCTCATCGTAGTGTAATAGTTAAGATGCTATCTCGCTAGAACATTTACAACTGAATGCTCAACACTTTCAGCCTTGTGCCACATTTAAGCTACTCTTAGAGAATCATGGACACTTCCACGAGGTGTAATGGTTAGCAGTTTTGTCTTGGTTATATCGAAGTTACATTACCTCAATTAAGCACAATATATATATATATATATATATATATATATCGATTCTCTCTCACACACACACACACACACACACACACACACATATATATATATATATTCGATTCTCACTGTGTGCCCCGTACCTTCGGCTCTTTTACACATTGAAACTACGGTTATAAAACCGTCAATCTAACGTTTCGCAAGCTTGTCAATCACGGTTAAGTAATGGGTTTGATCCTCATTGGGTGCTTCGTACTTTCAGCCTTTTGTCACATCTAAGCGACGCTTATAAAACCCCCGATGGGCACTTCGACCTGGCGAAATAGGTTAGTAAGCTTGTCTCGCGAGTTCAATTATAACTAACAAGTTCGATTCTCATTGGGTGTCCCTTATTTTCGTCCATGTGCTACAACTAAATTACGCTTTAAATCATCATTGATCTTTCAAGCTGTAACTATAAGAAAATTTTTATTTTTATTTTGATTCATTTTGATGAAAGACAAAACTATCAACAAAGCATAGGAAAATGTATAAAAAAATTATAAATGTACACAAATAAATTCGGATTTTATTTTATAGATGATCATAAATTCGGTGTAAAGCAACATTATTTTTGAAAGAATATTCAACAACAAGCATTGGAAAGCTGATTAAACTTAGAAGACATTTCTAAGATCTCTCTAACATTGTGCAAGTGATGATTGGGGGAACTTTTACATTGATCTAAATAATTTGCTTGTAGATTATTTTTCTTGTCTTTCGTTTTCACTTCAGAATAAAAAAAAGTTTCTTTGTTTCGATTGAGGAAACTACGGAAGCCCAAACATAGCAAATCAAAGATTTGCTGTAGACAAGTTACAGACAGACACCTTGTCTTTCCTATAACTTATATAACACCTGAATTTTCCATGTTTTCGAGCCTAGATTTCCCTTTTGCATAATTTCCTACAAGGCAAGTTCGTTTTTTTTCTTTCAATCTTATTTTTCTTTTTATTTTATCAGATATTTCAGTCTTATCTTTTTTTTATTTTTAGTCTTTTTTGCAAATGAGAAGAAAGATAAAAATTTTTGGGTGTCATGCGGTAAAGTTAAAAAGAAATTTTCTATTTTCATGGAAGGAGTTGATCTATCTATCTATCTATCTATCTATCTATCTATCTATCTATCTATCTCAGTCTGTTCGTATCTATCTATCTATCTATCTATCTATCTATCTATCTATCTATCTCAGTCTGTTCGTATCTATCTATCTATCTATCTATCTATCTATCTATCTATCTATCTCAGTCTGTTCGTATCTATCTATCTATCTATCTATCTATCTATCTATCTAGTCTGTTCGTATCTATCTATCTATCTCAGTCTGTTCGTATCTATCTATCTATCTATCTATCTATCTATCTATCTATCTATCTATCTAGTCTGTCTGTCTATCTATCTATCTATCTATCTATCTATCTATCTATCTATCTATCTCAGTCTGTTCGTATCTATATCTATCTATCTATCTATCTATCTATCTATCTATCTATCTATCTGTATGTATGTATGTATGTATGTATGTATGTATGTATGTATGTATGCATGCATGTATGTATGTATGTATGTATGTATGTATGTATGCATGCATGTATGTATGTATGTATGCATGCATGTATGTATGTATGTATGTATGTATGTATGTATGTATAAAAGCATTATTACTTGAATTATTATTTTAAAATTTCTGTCATTTTTATATTTTTTTTGTTCTTTGTGATTTTCGAAATTGTTCTTTCTTTGCTCGTTGTGTGGTGAGCGATATTAGCCGAGATAGAAGCATTTCTTTAACTCCGGGCAATAAAGAGCGCTATCACAATCCAACAGTGATGGCGCCAATGATCATCGCGGCACCCCGCAAAACACAGCCATCTTGGGATTCGACACTTTTTTTCTGTTCTCAGTGGAAGGTGACAGATTTCAGTTTACAACCTGGGGTTTTCGTCAGAAACCCTAATCCCGTGAAAAGATGAAAAAGGTGACGATTGTGATAATAATAAGGACGTTGACAAGACGCACAGAGCAATAATGGACTCGACGAAAACAATGGCAACATTTTCGGGTTTTCATTTCCGTTCATTTCATCTTCCTTGTTTAGGACATAGGTCTTTTTCTCATTAAATATATTTTTTGAAAAAGAGTTTCTTTAAGTCTCCTACACTATTTTCTTATTTATTTTTCCCCAATGTCGTTGTTTTTCATTATCTTTCATTTTTTTCTTTAATAATTCCTTCCTTATATTATTTTTTCGTTTTTTTCTTTCTTTCCTTGTTTACTTTCGTTCATTCATATTCCGTTTTTTACATACTTTTCTTAATTCGCTTCATTTATTCACATTCTTGTTTACCTTCCTATCTTTCTTTCTTTCCTTCTTTCTTTCTTTCTTTCCCTGATTTATCTCGTTTTCTTTCTTTCATTATTTCTTTGTTTGTTTCGTTCCTTGTTTTTATTCTTACCTCGTTTTACATTCTTTCTTTCTTTCTTTCTTTCTTTCTTTCTTTCTTTCCCTTTGATTTATCTCGTTTTCTTTCTTTCATTATTTCTTTGTTTGTTTC
Organism: Ascarosepion bandense; assembly: GCA_037127315.1. Classification (NCBI taxonomy): domain Eukaryota; kingdom Metazoa; phylum Mollusca; class Cephalopoda; order Sepiida; family Sepiidae; genus Ascarosepion; species Ascarosepion bandense. The sequence goes on along the minus strand of JBBBDQ010000375.1, from coordinate 3,394,473 downwards.
GTTCCTTGTTTTTATTCTTACCTCGTTTTACATTCTTTCTTTCTTTCTTTCTTTCTTTCTTTCTTTCTTTCTTTCCCTTTGATTTATCTCGTTTTCTTTCTTTCATTATTTCTTTGTTTGTTTCGTTCCTTGTTTTTATTCTTACCTCGTTTTACATTCTTTCTTTCTTTCTTTCTTTCTTTCTTTCTTTCTTTTCCCGTTTACCTTCTTTTATTCTTATCGCGTTTTAATTTCTTTCTTTTTTTGTTTTTCTTCTTTTATTCTCTTCTTGTTTTTCTTTCTTTCTTTTCTTGTTTTATCTCGTTTTCTTTGTTTCTTTCTTTGTTTCGTTCCCTATTTTTATTCTTACCTCATTTTACATTCTTTCTTTCTTTCTTTCTTTCTTTCTTTCTTTCTTTCTTTCTTTCTTTCTTTCTTTCTTTCCCTTATGTTATTCTTATCTCACTTTAATTTATTTTCTGTTCTTGTTTTTCTTCTTTTATTCTCTTCTCGTTTTCCTTTCTTTCTTTTTTCCATCCTTCCTTTCATTCTTTCTTAATTTCTTTCTTTCTTTCTTTGAATTCTAACCTCAGTTTTTATTCTGATCACCTTTATTCTTCTTTCTTTCTTTCTTTCTTTCTTTCTTTCTTTCTTTCTTTCTTTCTAATCTTATCTCGTTTTATTTTCTTTTTCGTTACCTTGCATCACCACTTTTATTTTTATCTCATTTCTAATCATATTCTTCGTTCTTTTTTCTTTATTTCTTTCTTTTCTTGCTTCCCTACTTTTATTCAGATCTCGTTTTTCTTTCTTTCCCTTTTTTTATTCTAATCCCGTTTTACTTTATTTCTTCCTTTTTTATTTCACTTCTTTTATTCTTATTCTATTTCTTTTTTCCTTCCTTGTTTGTTTGCTTGAATCTTTCTTTCTTTCTTTCTTTCTTATCTCGTTTTACTTTCTTTTTCTTGTTTCCTTTCTTTTAATTTGGTCTCATTTCTTTCTTTTTTCTTTCTTTTTTCTGATCTCATTTTATTCCCTTTTTCCTTTTCTTGCTTTCGTTCTTTCATTCAGATATTCTTTCTTTTTACATTTTGATCTCGTTTTACTTTCATTTTTTCATGTTTCCCTTCTTTTATTCTTATTTCATTTGTATTTCTTTCTTTCTTTCTTTCTTTTATTCTTGTCTCGTTTTACTTTTATCTTTTTCTTGATTTCTTGCTTTTTCCTAACTTTTTTGTATGACTTTTTTTCTTTCTTTATTTATATTCGTACTGCCACACTTTTATTCTGATCTCCTTTTCTTTCTTTCTTTCTTTCTTTCTTTCTTTCTTTCTTTCTTTCTTATCTCGTTTTACTTTAAGCTCCAATATCTATCTATCTATCTATCTATCTATCTATCTATCTATCTATCTATCACTGACTATTATTTTTTTATTTTCATCACCTTTCTTTCTTTCTTTCTTTCTTTCTTTCTTTCTTTCTTTCTTTCTTTCTTTCAATAATGGACCTCTTTTTGTTGATGACCAGTACCAAGCTGTTTTATTGGCAACCTTTAAATTCTCCCCGCCCGCATGACCAATTATGACCATTCGGATATTGGTGTATCGTCTATGGCACTTTAGGCGTTGAAGACTCGGTAATACAGTATTTTGAGCCGCTACAGGAAATATTGGATTCTTCGAGTCTAGTACAATGGTTCGAACAAACACAAGACTGGGACACAGTTCGGAGCAGTGGATTTATCTGATTTCGGAACATTCGTCCATAGGTGTATCAAGCACGGCACTTTACGGCAACGAGACGACCTTGTGTTACCATAACAACGGAATCTCTTATTAAGAAATAAGAGAGCTCTGTTGGTATAATTTCTGTTAGATTTTTGTATTTCGTGTTGGTTTTCTTTAGTTAAATTTCTTTTCTATTGTTTTAAAAATAAATATATTTTTTACATGTTACCATATTTAGTCGTAATAGATTAACTTCTGGAAATAGAGTTTCCAATTGCAATTGCAATTGGAAATTGCAGTTTTGTGACGCAAAAGTCGTAAAATTAAATTAAATTAAATTAAATTGCATTTAAAAAGCGGAATTCTTCATCCAGTCCAACATTAGAATTAATGTTTTTTATACAATCGTTCACCAAATACAAGACACAAGAGACTTAAGATGGAGTATTGCTGAATGATGTAGTTGTAAGCGCGTAAAAAGAAGAAGTAAGAAGTGCACATTATTAGGTTAGGAAATGGTGTTCATAAGGCCTAAGAGACACTCGTGGTAGAGTAAGAAACACAGTTTATGGGAATATGCGCGGAAGATAGCGGTTTACTCGAGATTTGAAGAGATTAAATTTGTTGTCATCGAGGAAGCATCCTTTCGACAGTCAGTTCCACAAGTAACAGTTAAGAGTAAAGGAATCTACTTTAACTCTATAGTTCTAACATCTCCATTTAAACACTGAAAATTTATTTCCTATTTATTTTTCCTTAAAGGAAGTAAATACTCTTACCTATCGTTCACACACCACCGCGATTAATTGAACAGGTGTAGAGATCTATCCCTATTTTCCTGTTAAGGACTGGTTTTCCGGTTCCTTCTAAAGTCTATTCCCAATCTATACTTTTGTTTTAATCATATCACCCCGAACAAGGCGGTAACGCCACTGGTGTGTAAGGGGCTACGTAAGAGTGAAAAGATTGGAAAAGAGAAAGCCGGGAACCACATCCTAAACAGGGAACAAGGGATGAGCCTCTTCACCTGTTCAATAGACGTGGGTGGAGTGTGAACCAGGCGATAGTTTAGTCTATCTACTCCAATTGAAAAAATATAAAAGGAAAAAGAGAGAAAAGATTGGAAAAGAGAAAGCCGGAAACCACATCCTAAACAGGGAACAAGGGATGAGCCTCTACACCTGTTCAATACACGTGGGTGGAGTGTGAACCGAGCGATAGTTTAGTCTATCTACACCAATTGAAAGAAATAAAAAAGGAAAAGAGTGAAAAGATTGGAAAAGAGAAGGCCGGAAACCACATCCTAAACAGGGAACAAGGTATGAGCCTCTTCACCTGTTCAAAAGACGTGGATGGAGTGTGAACCGGGCGATAGTTTAGTCTATCTACTCAAATTGAAAAAAATAAAAAAGAATGAAAAGATTGGGAAAGAGAAGGCCGGAAACCACATCCTAAACAGGGAACAATGGATGAGCCTCTTCACCTGTTCAATGTGCGTTGCGGTGCAGTAGATATCGGCTCGGAACAAGAAATCGGAGAGTCGAGTTCGAATTTCAGTTAAATTCCTTTCATTCACTTACGTGCAAATGCCCTTGGAAAAGGTATTAATTCGTCTCTTCTCCCTCCAGATTTGGGTCAAATAGCAGGACAAATTAGATTCTATAGCCTTGGTTGACAATCAGTATACCACAAAAAGTAATGGTAATCTACAGCTGGAGAATACTGCCCAGTCAATTTTGGATCGAAAGAGACATGATCGCCTAAGGGGGTATTAGGTATGGCACTTAACTGACTGATTGGGATAAAACAATTAAATAGCAGGATATATTTGGTTCAGCCTTGGTTTGCAACCAATCGCCCGGAGAAAGACATGCCAACTTACCGCGGGAGAACCTGCTGCCTAGTCAGTCATGGATCGAAAGAGACATGATCGCCTAAGGGGGTATTAGGTATGGCACTTAACTGACTGATTGGGATAAAACAATTAAATAGCAGGATATATTTGGTTCAGCCTTGGTTTGCAACCAATCGCCCGGAGAAAGACATGCCAACTTACCGCGAGAGAACCTGCTGCCTAGTAAGTCATGGATCGAAAGAGACATGATCGCCTAAGGGGGTATTAGGTATGGCACTTAACTGACTGATTGGGATAAAACAATTAAATAGCAGGATATATTTGGTTCAGCCTTGGTTTGCAACCAATCGCCCGGAGAAAGACATGCCAACTTACCGCGAGAGAACCTGCTGCCTAGTCAGTCATGGACCGAAAGAGACATGATCGCCTAAACGGGTATCAAGTATGGCAAATAACTGAATAACTGACGTTTCTATCTGAAATATGATTTACTATTTATTTTTCCTCAATAAGAGTAGATAGATTCGCCTATCGTCCGATTCACACTTCTTCTTAGTCTTTTGAACAGGACTAGAGATTTATCCTTTATTTCCTGTTTAGGAATGTGCTTCCGGTTTCTTAAAAAGTCTACTTATCGCCTTGCTTGTGATAAATTGATAAAGAAAAAAGAATAAAAAGAAGCTGCCCGAGTGAAACTTCCTCCTTATTAATGGAATATGAAAAGAATGAGGATGATTCGTTCATGTGAGCGTGGTATGGTAAGACCTAGCTTTAAAGGTCTGAACTGGTGGAACGTGGCTCGTCAGAACAACTGCCGTAATAACTGGGAGGCTATTAATGTTTCATCTATCTTCTTCTTCTTCTTCTTCTTCTTCTTCTTCTTCTTCTTCTTCTATGTTTCCTGTCTTTTCAGGACATAGGCAATCATGGCTTTCCACATCTTCCTATCCCTGGTGGCTCTTAGCAGGCTTTCTCCTGTTACACCACCCAAACCCCGCTCTACCATCCACTAGCTCAAGCCCATAAATCTAGAATATAAATGTATAGAAACTAGCGTAGGCACAAAATAAGGAATCAGTTTATATATTGATTATAATGTAGAATTGATCCCCTATTTTATATCCACGTTATAATTTTTTACAAACAGTTGGCATGTATATTCTTCTTCTATGTGCCCTGTCCTTTCATGATGTAGGCGATCATGGCTTTCCACGTCTCCCTATCCCTGGTGGCTCTTAGCACGCCTTCTCCTGTTACACCGTCCAAACCCCGCTCTACCATCCACTAGCTCAAGCCCATAAATCTAGAGTATAAATGTATAGAAACTAGCATAGGCACAAAATGAGGGATCAGTTTATATATTGATTATAATGTAGAATTGATCCCCCATTTTATATCCAGCTTCCCACGCTCTTTCTGATGTCCATTAATGATATCCGCGACGCCATTAGATCCTAAGTAGGCATGTACGCCGATGACACAACAATCTACTCTCGCCTCGATCAAAAACCCGGTGTGGGCGACAAAGCGAACCTCGCTGCCGAGCCTGAAAAGGACCTCCAATCCGGAGTGGCCTGGGGTAAGAAATGGCTAGTAAATTTCAATGCTTCTAAAACGAAGCTGTTATCAACTAACCACCATAGACAATCGCATCTACCTCCCATTAGCATGGGACAGGCTTGCCTTCCAGAGAGTAAAACACTACGCCTCCTTGGCCTTACACTTTCGGCGGACCTCAAATGGAATGGCTATATCGAATCCATTGCCAAATCTGCCGCTATGAAAGTCGGCTTTCTATGCAGGGCCCGGAAGTTTTTCCCACCTGAATCTATCCTGCACATATACAAATCTACCATCCGCCTGTGTATTGAATATTGCTGCCATATCTGGTCGGGTGCCCCTGCTGCTCTCCTTGGGCTTCTTGACAAAATACAAAGGAGGATCTGTAACGTGGTTGATACTGACTTGGCAGACCGACTGCAACCACTCTCTCACCGGCGTGATGTGGCTTCCCTGTGCCTCTTCTACAAGTACTTTCATGGCTTCTGCTCCGATGAACTTAGATCCCTGGTGCCGCCTAAGCACGAATTTACACGAGATACTAGATTAGCAACTAGGTCCCACCCTTTTACAGTTAAACAGATAAGATGTAACCGTAAATTCTAGCACTCCCTTCCACAAGTCTGCTTTCCCGACAGCTACAATCTCCAGGTGTTTAAATGTAGGGTCAATAGACACCTCTTATCACACTAACTCCCAATTATTCTCAGAACACTCTCATCTACCCAACCCTCATTCTCGGTATCCCTACCCACCTATCACCCACCCTCAGACATTTCCTATATTTACCCATTCTCGGTATCCCTACCCGCCTATCACCCACCCTCTGACATTTCCTCTATTTAACCATTCTTTCTCCACTCTATGTAGCTCCCTGCGCAGTAGTGGCAGTGACATGCCGTGCTCGGGGTGAAACGCTTATATAAAAAAAAAATTCTTACAAACAGTTGGCATATATATTCTTCTTCTATGTGCCCTGTCCTTTCATGATGTAGGCGATCATGGCCTTCCACGTCTTCCTATCCCTGGTGACTCTTAGCACGCCTTCACCTGGTACACCACCCAAACCCCGCTCTGCCATCCACTAGCTGAAGCCCATAAATCTAGAATATAAATGTATAGAAACTAGCACAGGCACAAAATGAGGGATCAGTTTATTTATTGATTATAATGTAGAATTGATCCCCCATTTTATATCCACGTTATAATTTCTTACAAACAGTTGGCAGATATATTATTCTTCTATGTGCCCTGTCCTTTCATGACGTAGGCGATCATGGCTTTCCACGTCTCCCTATCCCTGGTGGCTCTTAGCACGCCTACTCCTATTACACCATGCAACCCTCGTTCCATCATTAGGTCCCGCTGCTTTCCCCTGTCTCTTTTTCCCTTTATTTGGCCTTTTAGTATCAGGTTTTCCAAGCCTTCCTTCCTCATTGCATGTCCTAGGAACTTCAGCTGTCTCTTCCTGATGCTCAGTATTAATTTCCTTTTCGTTTCCATTCTTTCCAAAACTTCATCATTGCTTACATGCACGATCCATGATATTCGTAGCATCCTTCTGTAGAACGACATTTCAGTTCCTTCAAGTTTTTCCTTCATCTTTGATGATATTGTCTAACATTCGCTGCCATATTGAAGAACTGACATCACATAGCAATCCAGTACTCTCTTCTTTGTTTCTAGCGAAATTTTCCTGTTTTCTAAATACTCTACTCAGCTCATGGAATGCATCCTTGTGGATCTCAGGAATATAAATGTATTGTCGAGCGTTCACTGCCATATTGAAGCACGGACAGCACGTAGCAATCCAGTACTCACTTCCTTGTTCATAGCGAAATTGTCTTGTTTCTTAATACCTTACTCAATTTCTGGAATGCTTCCTTCGCCATGCCAATTCGCCTTCGGACCTGTGTCGCACTTTCTGTCTTCTGTTATAACACTTCCCAGGTATTTAAATTTTTGTGCCTGCTTGATTCTAGTATCCCCGACCTGTATTTGGCATATTGGGCTGCCCTTTTCATCTATAGACAGGGGATTTCAAGGGAACAAATTATCCATCGCTAAAATGGTTTCTTGCACATCGCACCTTTCTGTATGCTTACTATTCTTGTCACTAATGATGTAGTTTAATATTCTTTTCATTTCAGTATCTAATTAACTAATTATTATTTTTGTTTATTTAGTCACTTAATGCCTCGTCGTTTTTACCTTCTTTTATTTACTAAGGTTTGTTTAGTACAGTGCAAGTTTAAATGGCGAAACTTGTCGATAGGAAGGTAAAATGAATCGACACATGATATCCTGACTTTTTAACCTGGGTTCGAAGACTGATCGCAGTCAGCGACGAGGCATAGAGTTATCTAAATCCCTTGAGAAACTGTAGGTTTGTTCATTTTATTTGTATGAATTTCTCTCTTTATTTATTTGAATCTATCTATCTATCTATCTATCTATCTATCTATCTATCTATCTATCTATCTATCTATCTATCTATCTATTTTTTTAAATTTAAACGGATAGTAGACATCAATCTTTCTGTAAATCTACCGGCTTGTGCATTCGAGAGTTTTTATAAAGAATATATATCTTATAGAAGAAAGTACTGTTGACAAAAAATCGATATATATATATATATATTGATAGATGGATAGATAGATAGATAAAACTATCTAATTCATGAAGGCTATCGTGAGTGATAATATGTATATTTATTAATATTTATTTAACAGTTCTCTTTTATTACAGTGAACACTATTTTATCAACACCAGCACTCAATGTCTTATATATATATATATATATATATATATATATATTATTTACTAGCAGTATAGCCCGTCGTTGCTCGGGTGTAATGGAAGCTTTAAAACTAATCTGTGGTCCTGGAGCTCAGACTCTTTAGACGTTGGCACGAAAGACTAAAAAGCAATAGTTGTTTCCAGTTAAAGCGAAACCGTAGACTGAAAGAAAAATGAATGGATGTAAGTCAAATTTGGATTTCCTGGTATCGATATCAAATTTTCTGCGTTATTGCAAGGACTGCAACCTTGAAACTTTTGAATATTGTTTCCTATGTCTTTGTCTATGTATGTATCGGACCGCTACTTCTATAACCAGATTTTTTCGATTATCGATTTTCAATATTTATTGGGGGTACCTCGACACAAAACCTAGCTAAGAACAACCGCAGACGCTTATAGTACAACTGTGTAAATTTTTAAGAAAATCGGTTCAGCTGTTTTGGAGTCTATACGTAACGGACACACACACACACACACACACACAAAGTTCCATTTATAAATAAGTTTATATATATATATATATACTTTGCAGACAGATCTGTTTTGCTGTATCACAGCTTAGCAATACGGTTAGACATTCGATTGCTTCTAGCCAGGATTGAAACCCGACCGAATTGGTTCTATCTCTGAGCTATGAGCGCTCGGTAGATTGAGGCGGACTTTAAACACACGCCAGTAGTCGAGAGTGTTCAAATTCATTACTGAATGAACGATTCGTTGATGCGTGAGTAGCTACTGTTTTTTCAAAGTCTACCATTCTTCCATAGTGCCCAGTCTGGGTGTGAGAGCATAATGAATTAATAAATATTGGAACACACACATGTATAGAAATAATATTCAGATAGTAATGAAACAGTACTCAGTGTAGTATAAACAGTGCTATTATTTAGCTATATTAACAAATATACATATTATCCTACGTCGATGGCACGACTCGATGTTTCACGCGTTACGCAATCATCTGATGCATATTATAAAACTGACCGTTTAAGAGATTTTAATTCAAATTCACTCGATGTTCATCTGCATTAAATCTTATAATGTTAGGGTACTATTTTTTAATTTATCAAGAGTAAAATTTAAATAAACAAAAATTGCTTGAAGATAAAAAATTAAAAGCCTTGCAATTTCAATTTTATATTAAAAAATATTATTAAAATGCCGGGAGATGAATTCAAAAGGGCGTAATTCGTAATTATTGATAGGAAAAGAAAAGAAGGAAGAGAGAAAGTACAGGAGTGAGAGAGAAAGAGACAAAGAAATAAAGGAATCTGTATTAATCCGCGTCAAAGAATTCAATTAAGTATTTTTATATGGCAGCATGTGGTTATTAATTCACTTGTTTGTTAAGTAGATTAGGATTATTTATCTAAACTTATTTATAAATGGAACTTTGTCTGTGTGTGTGTGTGTGTGTGTCTGTGTGTGTGTGTGTGTCTGTCTGTGTGTGTGTCCGTTACCTATATACTCCGAAACGGCTGAACCGATTTGCCTGAAAATTTACACAGTTGTACTATAAGCGTCTGCGAGTGTTCTTAGCTAGGTTTTGTGTCGAGGTACCCCCGATAAATATTGAAAATCGATAATAAAAAAATCGGGTTATAGAAGGAGTGGTTTGATTTTAATCAAATTTGATACACTCATAGACAAAGACATAAGAAACGATATTCAGAAGTTTCAAGGTTGCAGTTCTTACAATAGTGCAGAAAATCGATAACATATAAAAGGCAAGATGTGATGTTTGTGTGTGTGTCTGTTTATCTGCCTGTATTTTTTTCAGCCCTTTTATTTTAGTTTTTGCTTCGGGTTTGGCTCTAAGTAGGTATAATTGTAGTTCTTAGTCTCAGCCATCATACTATTTACTCAGAGGACTTATTTAGCCTTCAAAATTCAGTTTACGACGAAAAAACTTATTTGATATCGATACGAGGAAATCAAAATTTGACTTACATCCATTCATTTTTCTTTCAGTCTACGGTTTCTCTCGAACTGGAAGCAACTATTGCTTTTTAGTCTTTTGTGGCAACGTCCAAAAAGTCTGAGCTCCAAGACCATGGATTAGTTTTAAAGCTTTCATTACATCCGAGCAACGCCGGGCTATACTGCTAGTATAGTAATAATTTATTCAATTTGAATTCCAGTAGTGATAGGAAAACTTAACACGTCGACATTAGGCGTTGTTTAGGATATGTTAAAATTTTTAATGCGGTTCGGAGGGCGGAGCAAATATTAAAGACTGTCTTCTTTTTTATGTGCCGTGTCCTTTCAGGACATAGACGATCATGAATTTCCACTTGCCCCTATTTCTTGTCGATCTTAATACTTTTCCTCTTGATATCACTCCCAAATCTCGCTCTGCCATCCACCTGCTCAATCCCATCAAATATGTCTCGCTCTGCTTATCCCTTGTCTTTCTTTTCTTCTATCCGTCCTGTGAGTATTAGATTCTCTAAGCCATCCTTCCTCATTCAATCAGTTAAGTGCGATACGTGATACACGCTTGAGCAATCATGTCTTTTTATAGACATGACTGACTGGGCAGAAGATTATCTCGCAGTAGGTTGATATTACTTTCTTCGGTAGATTGGTTGCCAGCCAAGGCTATAGAACCCAATCTGTCCTGTTATTTGACTCATAGATATAGGGGGAAGAGATACATTATATTATTAGGTAGTAATTAGTGGAGATCATTTCATAACAATATAAAACTGATCCCCCACTTTATGCCCAGTAGAAGCCTTAATCATGTTTTCAACTATTATATTCAGTCAGTCAGTTAAGTGCCATAAGTGGTACACGCCTGGGCGATCATGTCTCGAAAGAGACATGACTGACTGGGCAGAAGATTTTCCCGAAGTAGTTTGCGATAGACTGGTTGCCGAACAAGGCTATAGAACTCAATCTGTCCTGTTTTGTAACCCATAAGAGGAGAGACGGATTAATACCTTTCCCAAGGGTATTTGTGCGTAAGTGAATGCAAAGAATTCAACTGAAATTCGAACTCGGCTCCCCGATTTGTCATTCCGAGCCGATACCCACTGCACAACAACTCACATCCTCATTACGTGTTCCAAAAACTTCAACTCTCTCTTCCTGATGCCAAATATACTTTTCTTTTTCGTTTGCATTCTCTTCATAACCTCTTCGTTGCTCACATGTTAGGTCTATGGTATCCTCAGCATCCTTCTGTAGAATATTTCTGTTGATTCGACTCTCCTACATCTTTGAGGAGATCGTCCAGTATTTGCTCCCATATAAGAGGGCACATATCGCACAACAGTCCAGTACTCTTAATTTTTGTTTCCAACAAAATCTTCCTGTCTCTCAATATTCTGCTTAGCCTTTGAAATGCGTCCTTTGCCGATGCCAGTCCGCCTTTTGATCTTGGTGTTAGACTTTCCATCCTCCGTCAGAATGCTTCCCAGGCATTTAAATTTCTGTACCTCTTTGGTTTTCGTATTCCCGATATGTCGTTGGCATTTTGGGGACCTCTTTTTGCTGATGACCAGTACCAAGCTGTTTTAATGGCAACCTTTAAATTCTACCCGCCCGCATGACCAATTATAATTTGTTGTCGAGCAGGTACAGCATGGCATATTCTTCTTCTTCTTCTTCTTCTTCTTCTTCTTCTTCTTCTTCTTCTTCTTTTATGTGCCGTGTCCCTTATATAATGTGACAGAAGGACAAAATGGCCAACGGTAAAAAGCTGGTTTTTGATCTGTCTTATCTTAAACTTAGCTAGCCACAGTTACTGACCCAAATATACCACCGTATTTCTTACACCAAAACAACACATTCTTATTTACCATTCTTACTACAGACGCCATAATACCTCTAAGTCTCTATGTATTCCTAGCTATGTACAATTTGTCAGTGTGTGGGACAGGATAAAAATAACAAGTTTTAAAAATGATGCACTAATGAATATTTACAATGGTTACAATTTTATATACAAGAAACGAAATAAAATAGTTCCAAAGAGGAAAGCGATAGAAGAAACTGTTTGCCTAGAATTTACGGTTACATTTATTTCAAATATAAAATAATGATAACTTGTCACTAATCTAGTACTGCACTTTAATTCATAAAGTCTACGTTCCAAAGAAATCGGGGAGCCGAGTTCGAATTCAAGTTGAATTCATTGCATTCACTTACGCGCAAATACCCTTGAGAAAGGTATTAATCCGTCTCTTCCCTCCAGTTATGGGTTAAATAATAGGACAGATTGGGTTCTATAGCCTTGGCTGGCAACCAATCTACCGCAGAAAGCAATGGCAACTTACTGCAGGATAATCTTCTGCCCAGTCAGTCATGTTTCTTTCTAGACATGATCGCCCAAGCGTGTATCATGTATGACACTTAACTAACTGACTGACTGACTGTATATAAAATTGTAACCATTGTAAATATTCATTAGTGCTTCATTTTTAAAAGTTGTTATTTTTATCCTGTCCCACACACTGACAAATTGTACATAGCTAGGAATACATAGAGACTTAGAGGTATTATGGTGTCTGTAGTAAGAATGGTAAATAAGAAAGTGTTGTTTTGGTGTAAGGAATATGGTGGTATGTTTGGGTCAGTAATGGTGACTAGCTAAATTCAAGTTAAGACAGACTGATGACCAGCTTTCTACTGTTGGTCATTTTGGCCTTGTGCCACATTATATATTTTTAAAAAAATAAATATTACTTTCCTCTTTGCTACTTGGACTTCACGAATTTAAACCAGTACTAGATTGACAGTTAGGTCTCTTTATTTCACTGTTGAAATTACTATTTGCAATCGTAAATTCTATGCTAATAGTTTATTCTCTTGCACTTTTCGCCCATGAAAGTCGCTTACGGCTTCCTGCTTTTTTCAAAATGTTTAATGAAATGTCAATGATCGACATAATGTATCTCCTTCATACCTGCTTTTTTTATTGTCTCTTTCACTATTGTTTCTTTCGCTCTTCGTAACCCCACTTGCCAGCATCTTAGTTGCTTTATTGCCTTGTTTGGAGAGAAATGATTAAAAATGATACAGGATAATTTTCGGTCGGAGAGAAATGTGTATTTCAGGATCAAGATCGAAATTTGTTTTTCTTTAGGTATCTTTCGTCACAGATCAAATAAAGTTAGGATCTTCGTGGTAGACTGGTTGCCAGCCATGGCTATAGAACCCAATCTGCCCTGTTATTTAATCCATAACTGGAGGGAAGAGGCGGATTAATACCTTACCCAAGGGTATTTGCACGTGAGTGAATTTAAAGGAATTCAATTGGAATTCGAAATCGGCTACTCCGTGTTCTTGTTCTTGTTCCGAGCCGATATCCACTGCACCACAACGCACATATTTCAGTTTTCTATTTCATCTTTATCTTTCTCTAGTCTCTTTATCAATATTTCTGTTTCGTTTTTCGTCCCTCTTTCGTTTTCTCCATTTCTCCTTTTGCCTTTTCTTGTCTCTTTGCCTTTCCTTCTCTCTCTCTCTCTCTCTCTCGCGCTCTCTCTCTCTCTTTATATTTCTATTTTAATTTTTCTCCCTTTTTCCCCCTCACTGAAGTTTTTTTTTTGTCACTTCAGTTTTAGGTTTTTATTTCGTTTTTTTTTCGCTATCTTTTGTTTTCTCAATTTCGTATTTTTCTTTCTTTCGTTTCCGTCTTTATGTTTATATTTCAATTTTTTTTTTTACTCTTTCATTTTTTTCTGTTTCATTCTTTTCTTTCTCTTGCCCTTTTCGTTATATTTATTTTTCTACTACATTTTTTAAAAGACTTTTTCTTATTCTCCATTACGTTTTTTTTTTTTTCATTATCGAATTTCGTCACCAGTCTTAATTTTTCATTTAGTTCTTTCTCACTCTTTCATTTTCTCCATTTTGTATTTTTACTTCTCGGGTCTCGTTCCTAACGTGCGTTGTGGTGCAGTGGATATCGGCTTGGAACGAGAAATCAGGGAACCGAGTTCGAATTCCAGTTAAATTCATTGCATTCACTTACGCGCAAATACCCTTGGGAATACGTCTCTTCTCTCCAGTTATGGGTTAAATAACAGGACAGATTGGGTTCTATAGCCTTGGTTGGCAACTAGTCTACCGCAGAAAGCAATGGCAACCTACTGTGGGATAATCTTCTGCCCAGTCACTCATGTCTCGAAAGAGACATGATCGTCCAAACGTGTTTCACGTATGACACTTAACTGACTCGTTCCTAAGCTTGAACTTTTTCCCCACTCTTTAATTTTCTTTATTTCGTCGTTTTCTTTTTATCGTCTCTTTCCTAAATTTGAATTTATACATTTTTATTCTTGCTTTTTCTCTAATTCGTTTTTTTCCCTCGTCTATTTCTTAATCTTTATTTTTGTATTTAGCTGTTTTTTCTTGTTACTATTTCGTTTTATTATTTCGTCTTTTCCAGTCTCCCGTTTTTTTTCAATCATTTTTTTCTAATTTCCATTTTTCTTTTTACTATTTCGTTTTATTATTTCGTCTTTTGCAGTCTCCCGTTTTTTTCAATCATTTTTTTCTAATTTCCATTTTTCTTGTTACTATTTCGTTTTATTATTTCGTCTTTTCCAGTCTCCCGTTTTTTTTAATCATCTTTTTTTTTAATTTCCATTTTCATTTCACTCTTTCGTTTTGCCATTTCTTATTTTCCAGTCTATCTCTCTATTTTTTCTCTCTATTTTTTAATTTCCATTTTTCTTTTCACTCTTTCGTTTTGCTATTTCGTCTTTTCCAGTCTCTTGCTTTTTTCTATCATTTTATTAAATTTCATTTTTTCTTTTTACTCTTTCATTTTTCCATTTCGTCTTTTCCTCTGCTTCATTCAATGTCGGTCAGGGATTTTGCCTTATTTTCTTTACCATTTTGGAACTTCATTCCACTTTTTCACACCTTGCCGACGAGCACTCGCAAAGTAAAGATAAAGGCGTAAAATTAATCTAAGGGCCATTAGCCACGCCTCTCCACTCGCCCCTACATTCCGCACTTTACCCGAGGAGCTTTTTTCCCAGTATGAGGCTTGCATCAACCGGCTGCCCGGGTGCAGAGAATCAGAGGTTTCCCTCCAATCAAACAAGCTCACCATTTTGAAACTATTTTTTTCAGTCCCACAACCTTTGCCATCTTCACGCGTTGACGGCTGTCATTTCTTTATTTTTTTGTCTTTTTCTTTGATTTCCAATGTATTTTTTTTTTCAATTTCCTTCGGTTGCTTGCCTTTTCTTTCTTTTGCTTAGACACGTTTTTATTATCCTCTTTCCTTTATATTTGTCTTGCTTCTTCTCTCGTCCTTTTTATTCAGTTTTTTCTTTTTTTCTTTCCCATCTTTTCTTTCTTTCTTTTTTCTTTCTTTCTTAATCGTAATTTCAATCTTTCTTTCTGGCCTTTATTCTTTCTTTTTTAATCATTAATTCTTTCTTTCTTTCTTTCTTTCTTTCTTTCTTTCTTTCTTTCCCAGCCTTTATTTCTTTCTTTTTCTTTCTGAAACGTTACTTCAATCTTTCTTTCTCGCCTTCATTCTTTCTTTTTAGTCGTTGATTCTTTCTTTCTTTCTTTCTTTCTTTCTTTCTTTCTTTCTTTCTTTCTTTTCCATCCTTTCTTTTTCTTTCTTTCTTATTCGTTACTTCAATCTTTCTTTCTCGCCTTCAGTCTTTCTTTTTTAATCGTTAATTCTTTCTTTCTTTCTTTCTTTCTTTCTTTCTTTCTTTCTTTCTTTCAGACTGATTGTTAACCAAGGCTAAAAACTCAATCTACTCTACTATTAGAAGTGATGGGAGCATACATTTTCTGAGGATATTTGCTCATAACTGAATTTAACGAATTCGACAAGAGCTTTTTATTATTATTATGGAAAGACAGAAAAGTGGAGAGCCGTGTTCGAATACTCGGCTTACCAATACAAATTTCACACACACACACACACACACACACACACACACACACACACACACACATATACGATATATATTTATTTTATCATTTTAGATATAATTTTTAGTGGATACTCGTATTTGAGTAGACGTTTCATTTATTTGTTAAGCAGTATATTTATTTACTTTCGTCTTGAAAGTACAAAATTTGGTCAAGCCTGACTGCTAATGCGATAGCTCTCTTCGCCCTGATGCACTCAGTTCGAGCCCTGCAGGAGAGCGCAATTTTTTTCTTTAATAATTTTTCTCGAACATTCAGGCTGGTAGACGAAAGAAAACAAAAGAAAATATTATTAGAGCACCTAGACAAAAAACAAATATCCACATTTAAAGTGCTATATATATATATATATATATATATATATATATATATATATATATATATATAATTTATTTGTTTAAACATTATTTTCAATGAATACTCGCATTTGAGTATTATGATTAAACAGTATATTTGCTTATATCTACCGGCCTGAATAATTGAGAAATCTCGTTAGAAAAATATGCGTACATGTAAAATCTTTTTTCCTTTTATAGATATAAAGATAAAGAAAAAATGTGTAAAGTAAAGAAAAAATGTGTAAAGCAAAGAAAAAATATGTAAAGTAAAGAAAAAATGTGTAAAGTAGAGAAAAATGTGTAAAGTAGAGAAAAACATACATATATACATATATACACACATATATACAAATATGCACATACACACACAAACATACACATATACATAAAAATTATAAAAAGAAAAATTAAAAATTAAAAATTAAAAATTAAAAAATTAAAAATTAAAAAAATTAAAAAACTTAATATCTAAAAATTAAAATTTAAAAATTTAAATTTTAAAATCCGCCCTATGACGGCACTTATTAATGAATTCCTTCCTAAGATTCAAAAGTAAGTCCTGATGAGGATACTTCAAAATCAGAACCTTCTCCAATAAACATAGACGGCACCTATCACGAAAATTTTTAGGGGTACAAGCTGAGCCTATTAATTTCCAGCTGATTAGAGGGTCCTGTCCTTCCTCCTTCATTTTCCAGAATCTACGTGATAGTGCCGTCTGGAATCTTTGGTTAGGGTTCGAAAACGAGTACTTGTGGTTGTAAAGTCTCTGTTTGAAAGGGCTCGCGGACATGTCAATATAAGTCCGGTAATTGTCTTTGTTGTTAGATGGAGAAATACGGGCTTCATAAATTACTTGGGTGGATTTACATTTGCCCTGCACCGGGCAGGTATCCACAGAATTACAATTACATTTATCAACAATTCCGGATTTAACGTCGGTGTTATTTAGGTTCATTAAAATATGCCTATTATGGGAATTAATTATATCATCTATATTTGAGGTGCAAGGGTAACTGATTTTTAAGGTGAATTTATTAAAAAATTTATTTAAGGGATTATAATTATTATTATTATTAAAATGTTTATCGATTAATCTGAGAAAATACTAACCAATATTTATATTAGTTAGCTTACAATAAGGAGGGTTAAACCAAATTATCTTCCTTTTTCTACATTTTCGGGTGTTTTTAGTTTTTGATGATATATAATAATTATAATTATAATAATAATAATAATAATAATAATATATAAAGAGGTTATAAGGATGGTAACACAATAACATCCATTACATTGCATTTCAAGATATAGTTCTGTTGTCATTTTGCGCTATCACGCGGTGTGACGTCATAGAACCGCATTGCAAATTTAAGAACTGCGTTTGTTATTTTTGGTAAATATTGCCGTTGCTTAGCGGAGTTTTATGTCAACACAATATAAAATCGTCGCTGATGGTGGATGTTATTGTGACCTCTCTGAAGATGGCTCATGTGAGACGAAAGCTCATAACCAACTTAATAAAAAGTTATCCAAATTTTGGACAATTTTTTGTCTTTATTTTCACCTGAAATTAAAGCCAAAATACGATGATTACAACGGCTCATGATTAAACATAATAGACATTCATTGTCTCTTATATTTAACAGTATATGTTTAGAAAATTATTTGTTGCCTCGATACACTAAATATATATATAATAATAATAATAATAATAATAATAATAATAATAATAATAATAATAATAGAGTATAATCGTAGAGTACTGTGTACTCATCAGCCATTTGCCTCGAAAGACCATATATATATATATATATATATATATATATATATATATATATATATATAGTAAAGTTTTGTAATTTGCTTGAAGCATTATGCAAAATAGTTATATGGGTTATGTCCTGAAGGCTGTCACAATGCGTTACCGGACAGAGAAAAGTTTCTCTGCTATTTTGAGGATGAAATTTTGATCTCGAAATATTAATGTTTAATTGGTAACACCCACACACTTCTTTACCTTCCTTTATTTTACTCAACGCATTAACACACACACACACACACACACACACACACACACACACACACACACACACACATATATATATATATATATATATATAATAATAATGATAATAATAATAATAAAGTCCAGTAATAGAGTATAACAGTAGAGTACTGTGTACTTATCAGCCATTTGCCTCGATACACTATATATAATAATAATAATAATAATACAATTAGTAAGGCAACATGAAGTAAGAAAGAAAAAATATTCAATAATGAAAGAAGGCAGTAAATACAAACAAGATTTACAGTTAGTAGATTCTGTAGAAAAGCAAAACAGAAGCCAAGAACCAACTATTGCGGCAAAGAATATGAAAATGAAAGCCAAAGATAAAGCTCTTGAACAGATGAAACAGCGCTGGCAAGACAAACCTCTGCATGGCCAATATCCAGTACGTG
Source organism: Ascarosepion bandense (assembly GCA_037127315.1). Classification (NCBI taxonomy): domain Eukaryota; kingdom Metazoa; phylum Mollusca; class Cephalopoda; order Sepiida; family Sepiidae; genus Ascarosepion; species Ascarosepion bandense. The sequence continues at coordinate 3,375,832 of JBBBDQ010000375.1, read as the reverse complement.
CCAATAAATCCAATGTTGACAAAGTTAATACTCATCGATGGTTACGTGCATCTGGATTAAAGTCTGAAACTGAAGGATTTATACTTGCAGCACAAGACCAAAGTCTTTTCACGAGAAACTTTCAGGCAAATATTATGCATAATAATATGGATCCAAAATTCAGGTTTTGTGATAAACACCAAGAAACAATAGACCACCTAATCTCAGGCTGTTCTGTGCTTGCCCCAAACGAATATAAAAATCGCCACGATAGAGTTGGGCAATATTTACATTGGACAATGTGCAAACATTATGGAAAAACTGTAAACAAACACTGGTATGAACATCATCCAGCACCGGTTACAGAAATAGAAGATGTAACCATTCTATGGGATTACACCATCTACACAGACAGAGAAATTGAAGCAAACAGGCCAGACATTATTGTTAAAAACCAGAAGGAGAAAACTTGTCTATTAATTAATATGGCTTGTCCAGCGGATTGTAACATAGCAATCAAGGAATTTGAAAAACTGTCAAAATATAAAGACCTGGAAATTGAAATAGAAAAAATGTGGAAATTGAAAACAAGAGTTGTGCCAGTGATAGTAGGTGCACTTGGAATGAGAAAAAATGGAACAAAACAACACATTGAAAGAATCCCTGGAAACCCCAGCTTAAGAGATATACAAAAAATTGTCTTATTAAGTACAGCCCACACACTAAGGAAAACTTTATCTATGTAATGCTAGAGATGATAGGGAAGATAGAAAAACATAAATGGAGTCATAACAACACGCCACGACCTGCCTTAGGTCTCCCCGCAGACTTGGTTGGTAGTGAGACCAAAGCAGAAATCGAAATATGATGAAGAAATGACACAATAATGTCCAATAATAGAGTATAATAGTAGAGTACTGTGTACTCATCAGCCATGTGCTATTTGTGTATTTCTTTCGCCTGTACGTCTCATTTTCCCTTTTGTCTTCATAGCTCTTATCTCCCGCGGAAACAGCAGTTCTCCACCCCACTCGATCCCGGGCATCCGCACCCCTGTTTGTAGCAACCGTAGAAATTCCCATCATGGACACTGTACAGTGGTTCTTGAGGCGTAACTGGGTTGTCCAACGTTACGCGTGCTCTCAGACTGTTTTCCATGCAGTAGCTGTTTGGAAAATCTGGAGTTATCCATGCGCGCAACTTGCCCAAGCTGTCTAAAAATCCAAGACAGCAGGATAGGATAGAGTGAATGATGCCAGTTCTTTTGAGCACATCAGTATCTGGGACCCTATCTTGCCATTTAATTTTAAAAATATTTCTTAAACATCTCATGTGAAAAGAATCTAACGTTCTCTCCTGACCAGCATACAAGGTCCACATCTCAAACCCGTAAAGGAGTGTTAAGAAGACATCTTTTTCTTCTATGTGCCCTGTCCTTTCAGGACGTAGGCGATCATGGTTCTATACGTCTCCCTATACCTGGTGGCTCTTAGTATGTTTTTAATATGTTTTTTCCGTTCCGTCATCCACCTGATCAAGTCCTTCAAATATGTTATCCGCTGCCTTCCATCTGGACTGTCAGTATCAGGTTCTCCAAGCCCTTCTTCCTCATTACATGTCCCAGAAACTTCACTTGTCTCTATGTGATGCTCGCTATTAATTTTCTTTTCGTTGCCATTCTTTCCAACACCTCATCGTTGCTCGCATGCTCGGTCCACGATATCGGCAGCATCCTTCTGTACAACCAAATTTCCGCTGCTTCAAGTTTTTTCCTAATTTTCGATGATATTGTCCAGTATTCACTGCCGTACTGAAGAACTGATATCACATAGCAATCTAGCACTCTCTTCTTTGTTTCTAGTGAAATTTTCCTGTGTCTTAATACTTTACCCAGCTTTTGGAACGCGTCCTTCGTCATTACAATTCGCACTTCGGATCTCTGTGTCGCACTTTCCATCTCCTGTTAGAACACTTCCTAGGTATTTAAATTTTTGTACTTTCTTGATTTTGGTATCCCCCACCTGTATTTAGCATATGTTTAGTAAATTAATGTTGGTTCTATTCTAACTGTAACCACTTCCCCATGTCTCTTGGATGCAGCTGTGGCCTTTCCTATTGAGCCTGTTAATTCGTCGAAAGGGTTGATGGGGTGGATCACAAATAAACACATTTATGTATTGTTTTCAGGGATCCACTTCCAAGATAAATCTCTGGTGGTGGTGAGGCTGTGCTTTGTCCAATTACCTCAGTTTTCTTGACGCTGATTGTCAACCCGAAGAGATCGCAAGCTTTCACTAGACGGTCGGCGAGTCGTTGAAGCTATCGCAGCATCATCAGCGAAAAGTAATTCTTTAATCAAAACTTCAGTCGTCAGTAGTTTTGACTTCAGTCTTTTCAGATTGAAAAGAGATCCATCGAACCTGGTCTTCAAGTTAACTCCATCCTCGCTTCCATCAAAAGCATGTTGCAGGAGGGAAGCAAAATAAATGGTAGAGTGAGTGGGTGGCAGGATGTGCGTTGTGGTGCAGTGGATATCGGCTCGGAACGAGAAATCGGTGAGCCGAGTTCGAATTCCAGTTAAATTTCCTTGCATTCACTTACGCGCAAATAACCTTGGGAAAGGTATTAATTCGTCTCTTCCCTCCAGTTAAATAACAGGACAGATTGGGTTCTATAGCCTTGGCTGGCAACCAGTCTACCGTAGAAAGGAATGGCAACCTACTGCGGGATAATCTTCTGCCCAGTCTGTCATGTCTCTTTCTAGACATGATCGCCCAAAGCGTGTATCACGTATGGAACTTAGCTGACTGACTGAATATAATAGATGAAAACATGATTAAGACTTCCACTGGGCATAAAGTGGGGGATCAGTTTTATATTGTTATGAAGTAATAAACTGATCCCCCACTAGTTATTACTTAATAACATTATACATCTCTTCCCCATCTAGCTATGAGTCAAATAACATTACAGATTGGGTTCTATATCCTTGGCTGGCAACCAGTCTACAGTAGAAAGCAATGGCAACCTACTGCAGGATAATCTTCTGCCCAGTCAGTCATGTCTCTTTCGAGACATGATCGCACAAAGAGTGTATCACGTATGGCACTTAACTGACTGACTGAGTGGGTGCCCGGACACAAAACCTGTTTAACGCCACTTCTCACCTTGAATGACTCTGGTGCATTTCTATCAAATTGAATGCGTTCATTCATTGCCTTGTGGAAAGAAATGATCAACTGCCAAAGAATAATTGAACAACCGATTTTTACCATTAACTTATAGAGAGATTTCCGGTCCATAGTGTCAAATGCCTTCATCAGATCTACGAAGGCGATGAACATTGGTATTCTTTGTTCGATCAGAAGACGTGAGCTAAGATAAATTTTGTCTTTATTCGTGCCGAGTTCGAATCCCAGTTGAATTCATTGCATTCACATACGTACAAATAACCTTGACAAAAGTATAAATTAATTTCTTCTCCCTCCAACTATGGAGGACATATTGGTTTCTATAGCCTTGGTTGGTAACTAGTCTACCACAGAAAGAAATGACAACCTACTGCGGGAAAATCTGACTAGTCGGTCATTGATTGAAATAGACACGATCGTCCAGGCGTGTATCACGTATGGTATGTAAGTGACTGACTGACAGGGTATATCAAAGATACTTTTATAAACTTTGGGGTGGATTCCGGATACCAAAACAAATTAATCTGTCCACATGCGTCCAAAAGGCCATAGTTGTATCTCAACACAGCAACTCATAACAAATGTTCAAATGTTCTCAACTTGCTTCTACACACGCATGCACCCATTGATTAGCGGACCCTTTTAAATATTTCCACACGGTATCGAATGGTTTCAGAAGCCCCTATGACAGGTTGAAGAAGCGCCTTTGCATTATTAATATCTGCTGCATAAACTAATTGTTTTAGGTGGCTCCACAGATAAAAATCCCAAGGGTTGTGGTCGGGGGAACGTGCAGGCTATGGAACCCCATACCTATCCATCTTTCATGGACCTTGTATGGACTCTTGACCTTGTTTGGTGTAAGGAAACCGCCCTCAATGTTTGCTTTAACCACAACCCCCAGACGACTTCAGAATCTCCTGCAACTCTTCTGTACAGTCTCATGGTTTACCAACAGTCACGCTCTTGACCCTTGAAAGCTTAATACAAATAATTTTCGAATTAAGACCCTCATTACCCTTCATGACGCTTGATGTAGGCCTTCGGGTTGAGTCTAAGGCCGGTGGGAAGATTAATGGAGGCATAACGTCGCCTTCGCGAGTGATTGCTCCAAACACCCTCGCTATCACCGTTAGACTCATCTAACTCTTTTTGTATAATCTGCACTGTCCTCAGATTTACACACAACCACAATGAAATAATCGTATTGGAGCATCCGGCGTGAATGATTAGCACTACAGTATGACGTTTCCATATTTTTAGTGGAGCGAATTACGTCATGGTGTTCTTTTACTCGCAGGTGCTGCCCAACTGACCCTACTATGCTGTGCAGTTGACAAAATAAAAATGAACGCGTATGCTAAAAATTTAAAATATAAAATGGCGTCAATTTACTTATCGCACTTATATATATATATATATATATATATATATATATATATATATATCTGTTTTTCAAAGTCCGTTAAGTTAGCGTTTGTTTTTGTTCCTACAGTTACAATCATTGTTAGTGATGTTATTTTATAAGTTATTGTTTAGTGTTCCGGCGTTTTGCTTTTTACGCAATTTTTTAAATCACTAGTACACACACACACACACACACACACACACACAGACACACACACACACACACACACACACACACACACACACACACACACATATCACGAGCACACCTATATATATATATATATAATAGAAATAAATACTGGCAAAAAAAAAAATACATTTTTAAACTGACAACTTTATATATATAGTATAATGATGATCCACGTATACTGTCTTAATATGTATAGGAAAAACTACCTATACATATTAAGACAGTATACGTGGATCATCATTATACTATATATATATATATATATATATATATATATATATATATACTAAAAACTACTAAAAATTTGTAAGTTTAAAAATGTATTTTTTTGACAGTATTTATTTCTATTATATATATATATATATATATATATATATATATATATATATATATATTTGATATTTCAGACCGACCTCAGCTTTTCATCAGAAACAAATGATAAAATCATTTGTTTCTGATATATATATATATATATATATATATATATATATAGAGTTTCATATCTGATATCTGATATATATATATATAGAGTTTCATATCTGATATATATATATATATATATATATATATAGAGTTTCATATCGAGATGGGAGTTGGCGGGAGACCAAAGCCGACTGGGTCACTTGGACGAGGGAGTCTGATGTTGAGAGACCCGAAACTCCCAATGAATCCAAGAGTAACATCACTGAGGACCCATCTCGACGCATCTATTGGGATGTATGATATAAGTATATATATATATATATAAATGTAAACTTGTCGTTATACTCGTTTCGAAAAACCCGCCCAGCACATACGCGGAAGGAAAAAAATGGTGATAAAAAAAGAACGAGCTAAGCACTTGAACATCAGTCAAAGTACGCAGCCCAAAGAAAAAACCGAGACGAGTAACCTAAAACAAAAAGCGCTCAATAGGCAAGTAGGGCCATCTTTCCCTGAAGATCCAATTTGGTGAAACCTTGGTAGGTTCGTTGGCTCTCTAGGTTAGTTATTTACTATATATATATATATATATATATATATATATATATATATATATATATATACATATATATATTGTTAAATATAAGAGACAATGAATGTCTATTATGTTTAAGCATGGGCCGTTGTAAACATTCTATTTTGGCTTTAATTTCAGGTGAAAATAAAGACAAAAATTCTCCAACATTTGGACAATTTTTTATTAAGTTGGTTCTAAGCTTTCGGCTAACATGGGCCATTTTCAGAAAGGTTACAAGGACGTTAACATAAAAACATCCACCATCAAAGACGATTTTATTTTGTGTTGAACCGCATTACAAATTTACGACCTGCGTTTGCTATTTGGTGACTGTTATTGTTGTTTAGCAAAGTTTTATGTCAATATTTACCCGCCCTAATTAATTTCATTAAATGTTTAATATTCAATATTAATCCCTAATTTTTTTTTTGGGGGGGGAAAAGGAAATCCTTTACCGTTTTTTTATCCGAAACCATTTTTCCAAAAAAATGCTCCGAATAGGAAAATAAAAAAATGCAATAAACTACGCTATTTTGAATTTAGATTAAATTTTAATTGATTTTATAAATAATATATATTAAAGATATCATATTCTGATGAAGAAAAAAACATTTTCGATTAATAATGAATTTTAATAAAAATTGTTTCATTTTTTTCTTTGCTAATGATGATGATTTATAAAGTTACAAACATATTTTAAATTTCTTTTAGTCTAGAATGTGCGTTGTGGTACAGTGGATATCGGCTCGGAACGAGAAACCGGTGAGCCGAGTTCGAATTCCAGTTGAATCCATTGTATTCACTTACGTGCAAATACCCTTGGGAAATGTATTAATCCATCTATTCCTTCCAGTTATGGGTTAAATAACAGGATAGATTGGGTTCTATAGTAGCCTTGGTCGGCAACCAGTCTACCGCGGAAAGCAATGGCAACCTACTGCGGGATAATCTTCTGCCCAGTCAGTCATGTCTCTTTCGAGACATGATCGCCCAAGCGTGTATCACGTATGGCACTTAACTGACTGACTGACTAGTCTCTCAGTGTCTTGTTAATTTATTAAGTAAAGACTATATTTACTAATCGAAATTTCAACGGTTGTCCCCCTTACGAAACGTTCACTTACGTTATGCCTATTTTGATTAACATACTTCCGGATGTGCAAACAGATTTATGACAGGGGCTGTCATCGGCTACTTAAAAGATCAGCGAGTCAAAACCGGTTTTCTCTTTTTCATTCTTTTTACCCTTACGTAGCCCCCTGCGCATCAGTGGCGTTATCGCCTTGCTTGGGGTGATATGGTTAAAAAAGAAAAAAAAACTCGGTGATTAAGAAATATTTTTATTCTAAACTTCATGCCATAAACAGGTAATATTCGTTTCAAATCAGATTAATTTAACTTTAAATATTCTAATTTTCCCAAAATAACGTGTTACTGATGTATATTTTATTTTGAAAGGTTTTTAAAACCGGGAATTAACTATTGTTTACAAATGTGTCGATCGCTCAAAAAATGCCCGAAAAATTTAAAAATTGTGTAACATTTCAAAATTTTAGAGTCCAATGAATATCATTTCTGTTTGAAATACACCCAAGTATTTTGCTTACTAGAAATAGTAAACTTAATCATTTAGATTTCGATTAAGCTAAAATTAAAGCTTCAAGAGAATGTTTTTTATGTTTGAAAATTCAATTTAAAACTTTGTTTTCGAAAAATAGTAGGGGTACCTATATATATATATATATGGGTCATCGAAATACAAGCCTGTTTCACTGTTACAGCTCATCAGTGCGGCTAGACATGTCCACTTGCTTCTGGTGATCGAAACTCGACCGATTAGGTGTCTCTCGGAGTCGCTACTCCCTAAATCATATGGTCATATATATATATGCAGCAGAGAGAGAGAGAGAGAGAGAGAGAGAGAGCGCTTTGGGAAAGAAGACGTAAGTTTTGGAAGGGCCATAAAAGTAAACTGAAGTACAGACCAAAATCGACTTATAAAACTGAGTCAAGGTGATTTTAAATACTGCAAAATTAAGAAGCGAAGGGACATAGAAAGAAAGAAAAGGAGAGAGAGAGAGAATGAAAGAGAGAGAAAAAGTAAGAAAGAGAGATATAAGAGAAGAAGGAAGAGATGAATTCGGAAGAAAACTAAAGGGAGATAAGCCAGTAAACTGTTCGGATATAAGAGATAAGAAATCTTTTGTAGTTTCAATGTCGGTTCGCGCCGAAAGTTTCGGAATTAACTGACGAAGGAATGTTTAATCTTTCAAACAATTAATCTTTCATTGGTTCGTTTCGTTATTCTCTTCGAATTGTCTTTCCACTTTGCATTTTTGTTGCCGTTGTTGTTTCGTTGGTTTCTCGATGGTGTTGGCGGTGGCGTGCGACGGGGTGTGGCGCAAAAAACCAAGAGAAAAAAATCGTAGATAGGAAGGACGGGGTGCTGACGAATGAGAAAACTTTGTAATTAGTAGAAAAGTGAATGCAAAGAAAAACATATAGAATAATTAAAAAAAAATAAGTTAGACGTTAAAACGCTCACGCCCACCTGTGTGTGTGTGTGCGTGTGTGTGTGTATGTGGAGAGAGCGAGAGAGAGAGAGAGAGAGAGAATTCGAAAGAAAGAGAAAGAGTAAGATGCTACATTAGAATTAGCAGAAGGAGAGAGAGGGAGAGAGAGGGGGAAGGAGGAGGAGGAGAGGCGACAGGAGGATGTGAAGAAGAAAAAAAAACAAGACAAAACGCAGCACACACGCATCGAGATGATTTACTAAGCGCCGCTTAGACGTGGCAAAAGGCCGAAGGTATGGGGTACCCAGTGACAATCGTACTCACTACTCAGCTGTAATAGGTTCTAGCTAGACAAGCTTGCTAACCATCACACCAACTCGAGGTGCCCGACACGCATCGAGATAGATTTGCTTTTATTTTTGTGTGTGGCTTAGTTGAGCAAGAAACCAACAAAACTCTTTGTTCACCAAAGATAAACTGAAGACAAGGATTATGGCAGCATTCACCAACAAGGAGACCATCCAGAAGAGTTGCAGGAGATTCTGAAGCCGTCTGGAGGTTGTAGTTAAAGCAAACATTGAGAGCGGTTTCCTCACACCAAACAAGGTCAAGAGTCCATACAAAGTCCATGAAAGATGGATAGGCATGGGGTTCCATAGCCTGCACGTTCCCCCGACCACAACCCTTGGGAGTTTTATCTGTGGAACCACCTAAAACAATCGGTTTATGTAGAAGATATTAATAATGCAAAGGCGCTTCGTCAACCTGTCATAGGGGCCCCCGAAAGCATTCGATATCGCGTGGAAACATTTAAAAGAGTTCGCCAATCAATGAACCAATGGGTGCATGCGTGTGTAGAAGCAAGTTGAGGACATTTTGAATATTTGTATCCCATATCGTCTCCAATAGAGACATTCTACATTGTTATCTATATCTATAAAAGTGACGAGGGTGGACGTTGTGTAAGTATTTGCTATGTAAATTCATAATGCGTTTTTTATTCTTATTATTCCTTAAACTACCCGAGTGAAACCGAATTATTTTATGGATTCAGCTAAATATACTTTGAACGGACGTGCATACTCTCAACTATTGACAAAATGTATAGTTGGCCATTTTCCGATACGATCTATTGTTGGTCATTTTGCTATAAAATGTATTAGTTGTCATTTTGCTATAAAACGTATTGTTGGTCTTTTTGCTATAAAATGTATTGTTGGTCTTTTTGTTATAAAATGTATTGATGGTCATTTTGCTATAAAATGTATTAGTTGACATTTTGCTATAAAACGTATTGTTGGTCTTTTTGCTATAAAAGGTATTGTTGGTCATTTTGCTATAATATGTATTAGTTGTCATTTTGCTATAAAACGTATTGTTGGTCTTTTTGCTATAAAATGTATTAGTTGTCATTTTGCTATAAAACGTATTGTTGGTCTTTTTGCTATAAAATGTATTAGTTGTCATTTTGCTATAAAACGTATTGTTGGTCTTTTTGCTATAAAATGTATTGTTGGTCTTTTTGTTATAAAATGTATTGATGGTCATTTCGCTATAAAATGGATTGTTGATCATTTTGCTAAAAAAATTATTGGTTGTCATTTTGCTATAAAATCTACTGTTGATCATTTTGCTATAAAATGTGTTGTTGGTCATTTCGCTATAAAATATATTATTAGTTATTTTGCTATAAAATCTATTGTTGACCATTTTTCTATAAAATGTATTGTTGGTTATTTTGCTATAAAATCTATTGTTAATCATTTTGCTATAAAATGTATTATTGGTCATTTTGCTATAAAAGTTATTGTTTGTCATTATTTAATAAAATGCATTGTTGATCATTTTACTATAAATGTATTGTTGGCCATTTTACTATAAAACATTGTTGGTCATTTTGCTATAAAATCTATTGTTGACCATTTTTCTATAAAATATATTGTTGGTCATTTCGCTATAAAATATATTGTAGGTTATTTTGCTATAAATATATATTTATAAAAATAAATTGCTGGCATTTTTACTATAAAAATGTATATTTATAATTATAATTTCGTATAGTTTTATTTATGTTTGGGAGTTCAGTATTTGCTCATAGATGCAACCCGAACAGGTGCTAGCACTCCGAGTCAAGGTGGACCTGAGAACAGCAACATTTAAAAGGTGGTGACACGCTCATCAAAAATCTCCAATCTCCTTATCCGCCTTGCTGCCGGATGTAGTTTATCGTCATACCCAGGGCTATCTGTGAAGACGCTGCTTCCGTTTTACATATTTTGGCAGTTTTAATGAACTTCCGTGTTTGTTTTGAAATTCTGAACTTTTAGTGAAATAATAATTGGGGTACTAACAAATTTTAAAGACTTATACGAGCAAGATACATGCATAAAAAATTTTATATATTTATTTAAAAGTAAAATAAAATTTATCCTTGATAAAGTACAGTCGAAAGTGCTTGGAAAAATAAAACATTGGGACAAATTTTATATAATTTATTTAATGAAAATAAAAAAAAATTATAGAATAACATGAAAAGTTACATATAAAAAAAATTAACCATACCATCTTGTTTGTCAATTTTTACGAAACTTGCTGGCATATATATATATATATATATATATATATATATATATATATATATAGTCATCCGCAGACAGATATGCTTCGCTGTATCACAGCTCATCAGTACGGTTAGTCATCCGATTGTTTTTAACCCAGGATTGAAACCTGACTGAATTGGCGTCAATCGGCGATTCTGCCTCTGAGCTATAAGCGCTAGGTAGGAGGATGCAGACTTTTAGCGGATGATGTATCATACGCCAGTGGCCAGAGTGCTCTAATTCATTACTGAATGGGCGATGCGTAGATGCTAGAGTAGCTACTGTTTTTTCAAGGTTCACCATTCTTCCAGAGTGCTCAATCAGGAAGTGAGAGCAATCAGGGAGTGAGAGCGTAATATATATATATATATATATATATATATATATATATATATATATTCTAAACATATACTGTTAAATATAACAGACAATGAATGTCTATTATGTTTAATCATGAGGCGTTCTAAATGTCGTATTTTGGCTTTAATTTCAGTTGACAAAAATTCACCAACATTTGGATAATTTTTTATTAAATTGGTTCTAAGCTTTCGGCTCTGAAGATGGCTCATTGTCTGATATATTTAACAGTATATGTTTAGAAAATTATTTGCTGCCTCGATACACTATATATATATATATATATATATATATATATATATATATATATATACTGAGATAAATAAAAGAGATAGATAAATAGGAAGAGACTAGGATAGATAGATAGACAGATAGATAGATAGATAGATAGATATGAACAGACTAAGATAGAAATAGATAGATAGATAGATAGATAGATAGATAGATAGATAGATAGATAGATATGAACAGACTAAGATAGATAGATAGATAGATAGATAGATAGATAGATAGATAGATAGATATGAGAAGTCTTAGATAGATAGATAGATAGATAGATAGATAGATAATGAACAGACAGTGATAGATAGATAGATAGATAGATAGATAGATAGATATGAACAGACTAAGATAGAGATAGATAGATAGATAGATAGATAGATAATGAACAGATAGTGATAGATAGATAGATAGATATGAACAGACTAAGATAGAGATAGATAGATAGATAGATAGATAGATAGATAGATAGATAGATATGAGCAGTCTTAGATAGATAGATAGATAGATAGATAGATAGATAGATAGACAGATAGATAGACAGACAGATAGATAGATAGACAGACAGACAGATTGATAGATATATAGATAGATAGATAGATATGAACAGGCTAAGATAAATGGTGGATGGATATATTCGTTGCATTTGGTTACGCATAAATACTATTTGGAAATGTATAAATCCGTCTCTTCTTTCCAGCTATGATTTGAATAACAGGACAGCTGGGGTTCTATAGCCTTGGTTGGCATCCAGTCTACCGCAGTAAGTAATGGCAACTAACTGCGGAAAAATCTTCTGCCCAGTCAGTCATGTCTTTTTCGAGACATGGTCGCCCAAGCATGTATCACATATGACATTTAAATCACTGATATATATATATATATATATATATATATATATATATATATATATATATACTAGCAGTATAGCCCGGTGTTGCTCGGCTGAAATGGAAGCTTTAAACTAATCCATGGTTTTGGAGCTCAGACTCTGTGGACGTTGGCATGAAAGACTAAAAAGCAATAGTTATTTCCAGTTAAAGCGAAACCGTAGACTGAAAGAAAAATGAATGAATTTAAGTCAAATTTTGATTTCCTGGCATCGATATCAAATAAGTTTTTTTCGTCGTAAACTGAATTTTGAAGGCTAAATAAGTCCTCTGAGGAAATGATATCATGGCTGAGACTAAGAACTACAATTATACCTACTTAGAGCCAAACCCGAAGCAAAAACTAAAATAAAAGGGCTGAAAAAGAATACACACATACAGGCAGATAAACAGACACACACACAAACATCTTGCCTTTTATACATATATATATTATTGATTTTCTGCACTATTGTAAGAACTGCAACCTTGAAACTTCTTTATATCGTTTCTTATGTCTTTGTCTATGAGTGTATCAAATTTGATTAAAATCGGACCACTCCTTCTATAACCCGATTTTTTCGATTATCGATTTTCGATATTTATCGGGGGTACCTCGACACAAAACCTAGCTAAGAACACTGGCAGATGCTTATAGTATAACTGGTGTAAATGTTTAAGAAAATCGGTTCAGCCGTTTCGGAGTCTATAGGTAACAGACACACACACACACACACACATACACACACAAAGTTCCATTTATAAATAAGTTTATATATATATATATATATATATATATATATATATATATATATATGTGTGTGTGTGTGTGTGTGTGTGTGTGTGTGTGTGTGTGTGTGAATTATTTTCGGATATAGCGTATTTCTAAAAAAAAAATGAATAAAAAACAAAAGTAAAACTACTCTTAGCGGACGTTTGATAGGACGAAATCCATCGGCATAAAACAATTCAAGAACATCTTTTACACAGTTTCGTATGGAAGGCATTAAATAACATCACTGATCATCCCACATAAATTACCCGGACTTTTCAGCTAACCTGATAAATATTCATAAGCGTTTTTGAAATTTAAAAATATAATAGAACTAACAAGAATTTTGCTCCTGTATATAAATACTTGATCAAAATAAAATCGTTGCATTTACCTCGATAAAGTCCCTCATAGGACGAAACACGCCGGCTAAGATAATTTTTTTTTGTCTTTGTTCATATTGTCCTTTTACAGATAAACTCTATCTGAGATTTTGCATCTATCTACCTATGTACATCCATATAAAGTTCCTCATAGGATGAAACGAGTCGGATAAGATAAGTTTTCCTTTTGTCTTTATTCATATGCACAGAAGTATGTCTTAAATTTTACAAATAATAATAATAATAATAATAATAATAATAATAATAATAATAATAATAATAATAAAAAAAAACCAGAAGGAGAAAACTTGTCTATTAATTGATATGGCTTGTCCAGCGGATTGTAACATAGCAATCAAGGAATTTGAAAAACTGTCAAAATATAAAGACCTGGAAATTGAAATAGAAAAAATGTGGAAATTGAAAACAAGAGTTGTGCCAGTGATAGTAGGTGCACTTGGAATGATAAAAAATGGAACAAAACAACACATTGAAAGAATCCCTGGAAACCCCAGCTTAAGAGATATACAAAAAAATGTCTTATTAAGTACAGCCCACACACTAAGGAAAACTTTATCTATGTAATGCTAGGGATGATAGGGAAGATAGAAAAACATGAAATGGAGTTATAACAACACGCCACGACCTGCCTTAGGTCTCCCCGCAGACTTGGTTGGTAGTGAGACCAAAGCAGAAATCGAAATATGATGAAAAATGACATGATAATAATAATTTTTAGTAGTAGTAGCAGTAGTCGTATTACTATTATTATTGCTATAAACATTATTCTAGTTGAGATATATGAAAATCGCCGGCCCCAGCAGAAGTGATGTTTTTTTGTCATATTTGTTTAGGCCGAAAATTTTTCAATATGATGTTAGCCAAATCACAAACCAATATCAAAAGGAGAATGCGTATGAAAGAGCCAATTGGAAGTGTGTGTATGTGTGAGAGAGAAAGAGAGTGAGAGAGCAGGTGTGAGAGGGATAGAAAGAAGACTGTGTAACGGATGGAGAAGCGCACGAGAGAAAACGATAAACTAGGAGAGAGAGAAAAATAGAGAAATAGAAAGAGAGAGAGAGAAAAGGAGAAAGTAGATAGATAAAGAGAAAAGGAGGGAAATCAACATCAAAGGAAGAATGCGTATAAAAGAACCAATTGAAAGTGTGTGTGAGAGAGAGAGAGAGAGAGAGAGAGTGTTTGAGAGAGAAAGAGAGAGAAGGGAGAATGTGCAACGGAGGGAGAAGAAAACGATAAACTAGGAGAGAAAAGAGAGAGAGAGAGAGAAAAGAGAGAGAAAAAGAGGAAGAGAAAGAAAGATGAAAGTGGGGGGCGACGTGGTGAAAGAGTGAGACCAAGAGGGAGGGGGGCGGTGAAAGAGAGATTATTTTCAATCATATCACCCCAAGCAAGGCGGTAACGCCACTGATGTGCAGGGGGCTACATAAGAGTGAGAAGATTAGAAAAGAGAAAAACTGGAAACCGCATCCTAAACAGGAAACAAGGGATGAGCCTCTTCACCTGTTCAATAGACGTGGGTGGAGTGTGAACCGGGCGATAGTTTAGTCTATCTACTCAAATTGAAAAAAAAGAAAAGAGTGAAAAGATTGGAAAAGAGAAAGCCGGAAACCACATCCTAAACAGGAAACAAGGGATGAGCCTCTTCACCTGTTCAATAGACGTGGGTGGAGTGTGAACCGGGCGATAGTTTAGTCTATCTACTCCAATTGAAAAAAAAAGAAGAGTGAAAAGATTGGAAAAGAGAAAAACTGGAAACCACATCCTAAACAGGAAACAAGGGATGAGCCTCTACACCTGTTCAATAGACGTGGGTGGAGTGTGAACCGGGCGATAGTTTAGTTTAGCTACTCCAATTAAGTCTAGCTACTCCAAGAAACGTTGGATGTCAAAGATAATGTCAGAGAAAGGATATGAAAGCGGGAAGGATGGGCGAGAAAAACTTGCAAAAAGAAAAGAAAAGAAAGAAAGAAAGAAAAAAAATGGTACGAACGGCAGGGAAACATTTTTTGGGAGAGATAAAGAGGACACAGTTGGGGAAAAGGGATAGAAAGGTGTAAAATAGACCCTGCCTAAAATGGTCGTCATAATCATCGCCGCCGCTGCCGTCGTCTTCTTTGACGCCGCCTGTCGTCTGTTCATGTCATTTGTCGCCTTGTCGTCCGCTTTGGCGTTAGTGTGAGTGTCTGCCGCTGGGCGGCGCCCAGGCACGGAGATTGCTGAACAGATAAGAGCGGATAGCTTATCGAACTCACTCATCTAGAGAAGGCTTCAGGGCTTTTTGGCGGCAAAAGAATGGAAGATTGATTTGCGACAGAGGGGAGGGAATATGTGCTAAAAAGCAGAACCAAAGAGAATAAATGCATATATATTATATATGTCTTTACATGTGGAGTGACTATATATATATATATATATATATATATAGTCACTCCACATGTAAAGACTTACCTGTTTCACGACACACCGCACTTAGAAAGACCTATAAAAAAAAACAAAAAAAAAAATACAAGCAGTCGTTGTTGTGCTCTATCTGAAAACTTTGATTGAAACTAAATAAGATATTTAATTTAAATGAAGTCAAAAATAGATAAAAAACTACTTGTACTCTATTTATAGCGGATGTGCGTGGTGGTGCAGTGAGATCGGGGTGCCGAGTTCGAATTCCAGTTGAATTCCTTGCATTCACTAACGCGCAAATACCCTTGGGAAAGCTATTAATCCATCTCTTCCCTCCAGTTATAGGTTAAATAATAGGGCAGATTGGATTCTATAGCCTTGGTCGGCAACCAATCTTCCGCAGAAAACAATGGCAAACTACTGTGGGATAATCTTCTGCTCAGTCAGCGTATGGCTGACTCTATTTATGTGCTAATTGAGGTAATGTATAGAACAGGCATGTCTAACCGCATCATTCCTGGCACATCACAACGCGGGAGGAACTGCTAAAAGGATCAAAGGTTAATTTTTCGGAGAAATAACCTCAGTTATTTTCATTACAGAGGACCACAAGTGTAACCATCAGCCAGTTAAGTGATACACGCTTGTGAGGTCATGTCTAGAAAGATTTTTCCGCAGTAGATTGCCATTACTTTCAGCTGTAGACTAGTTGCCAACCAAGGCTATCGAACCCAATCTGTCCAGCTATTAAACCCATAGCTGGAGGAAGAAGGGACGGATCAATATCTTTCCCAATTGTATATATTGTATATATAATTGGTAGATTGGTTGCCAGTCAAGGCTATAGAATTCAATCTATCCTGTTATTTAACCCATAACTGAAGGAAAGAGACGGATTAATACCTTTCCCAAGGATATTTGTGCGTAAGTGAATGCAAGGAATTCAACTGGAATTCGAACTCGGCTCTCCGATTTCTCATTCTGAGCCGATATCCACTGCACTGCAACATGTATGTGCGTTGAGGAACAATGGATATTGGCTCAAAATGAGAAACCGGAGAGTCCAGTTGAATTCGTTGCATTTACTTACGCGCAAATACTCTTGAGAAAGGTATTAATCCATCCCTTCTACCTCAAGCTATGGGTTAAATAGCAGGACAAACTGGGTTCTATAACCTTGGTAGCCAACCAGGCTACCGCAGAAAGTATTGGCAACCTATTTCAGGAATATCTTTTGCCCAGTCAGTCATGTCTCTTTCGAGACATGATCGCACCAAGCGTGTATCACGTATGGCACTAAACTGACTGATGCGTAACCATATACCTTCAAAATGGCAAGAAAATTTTTTCTATGTGCGGGTCCCTTCATGACGTAGGCGATCATGGCCCTCTACATCTCCCTACCCCTTGTAGCTTTTAAACACCTCTTCTCCTGTTATCCCCCTCGGCCCATGCTCGGCCATCCATCTACTCAAGTCCATAAAGTATGTCACGCGTTGTTTTCCTTGTCTGTCCTTCCCTCTAACAGTCTCGTGAGTGTCAGGTTTTCCACGTCCTCTTGCCTCGGAAGCTTCAGTTGTCTTTTCCAGATGAGTTTCATTTTTGTGTCCATCCTCTCCAAAACCTCGTCGTTGTTCACATGTTCTTTCCATGGTATCCTCAGCATCCTTCGGTAGAACCACATTTCGGTTGCTTCAAGTCTCTTCCTCATCTTTGATGAGATTGTCCAGCATTCGCTGCCATTTTGAAGAACAGACATCCCATAACAATCCAGTACTTTCTTCTTTGTTTCTAGCGAAATTTTCCTGTCTCTTAATACTCTACTCAGCTTCTGGAATGCAGCCTTGTGCTTTTGGATCTCAGGAATATAAATGTATAGAAACTGCTGCGTCCACAAAGTGAGGGGTCAGTTTATATAGTGATTGTTATATGGAATTGATCCCCCACTTTATATCCAGTATGATTCTGTAGAATCACATTTTGGTTGTTTCAAGTCTTTCATTCATCTTTGAGGAAATTGGCCAGCATTCGCTGCCATATTAAAGGACAGACATCACAACAATCCAGTACCCTCTTCTTTATTTCCAACAAAATTTTCCTGTTTCGTAATACTCTTTTCAGGTTCCTTGAATGCCAACTTGGCCATTTTACGTTCTTTTTCTTCTTCTTCTATGTGCCCTGTCCTTTCAGGACGTAGGCGATCATGGCTTTCCACGTCTCCCTATCCCTGGTGGCTCTTAGCACGCTTTCTCCTGTGACACCACCCAAACCCCGCTCTGCCATTCACTAGCTCAAGCCCATAAATCTAAAATATAAATGTATAGAAACTAGCATAGCCACAAAATGAGGGATCAGTTTATAGATTGATTATAATACAGAATTGATCCACATTATAATTTCTTATAAACAATTGGCATATTTATTCTCCTTCTCTCTCTCTCTCTCTCTCTCTCTCTATATATATATATATATATATATATATATATACAGGGGCCCGACAATATTTTTCGGACACTTTAGTATTCGACTTTCCGAGTACCATAGAGTGGCGGAATTTCTTCAATAGAATAGCATAAACATATAAAGACAATACCTGTAATAAAAATGGAAGAAAATCGATTAGGTAAGGAAAAATATTCATTTTTCATCATTTTTTACAAAACACACGCGACATTATTTTTCGGACATCGTTGAAAAACTGTTAATAGTCTGTAATATCACCTTTCTTCTCAATAACTTTTATCAATCTCCCTTCATTATGATCAAACGTATGCACAATAACATCTCTACGTGTTTCTATTAGTTGTTTTTTGGCATCTAGTATCCGTTCCCATAGTTGAGTCTCTTTCGTTATTTCAGGTCCATCATAGACAAGTTGCGCAAGCATTTCTCAAACATTTTCTATTAAATTTAGATCTGGGCTTTTTGCAGGCCATTCCAAAGTAGTCATATTCACTTTAGCCATCCATTCTTTCATGAGTTTTGACACATGGATGCTGCAATTGTCTTGCTGTAGAACGAAATCATTCCCTATCTCTCTTCTTATCCTTGGTAGGGCTTTCTTTTTCGTCCAGCAACTGTTTGTAGCTTTCGCTGTTCTGTCGTCCTTTCAGCCACTCCAACCATATATTTTCATTAGCAAAGATCATACCCCAAACCATAACTCCTCCTCCTCCCATCTGTCGTTTGTTCAGTACAGCAGGTTCACCCCTTCTCGACCAAGTACACCATCCATCGGGCCCATCAAACTTGAAACGCTTCTCATCAGTAAATATAACCTTCTTAAAGTCAACATGCTTTGTTAACCACCTTTTAGCACACTCCAGTCTTGCTCCTTTGTGTTTCTTTGTTAGTGTAATTTTTTTCTTAGCCTTTGCATACTTCAAACCAATCCTATGCAGCGTTCTTTGTACTGTTCGGACGTTTACATCCAATTCACATTTCTCCTTCACTTTTCTTGCTGTAACTTTGTCTCCAGATGTCAAAAGCCGTGTCACAGTCCTCTTCATTCTCCTTTCAGTCCTCTTGCCAATTGATCTTTTCCGTCCTCTCTTCTTTTTCCGCTCGGAGTTTGTCTTCAGTATGTATTCGACCGTTGATTTCGACAGCTTCAAATCCATGGCGATCCTTCTGATGCTGAGGCTATCATCCCGCTTCTTCCGTGCCAAACAAACGACTTCTTTTGAATGCATTTTACCTCATTAAACTTAATTGTTTTGCCAGTAAAATAGAACATATAATTGATTCTAATGATGACAGCTAAGTGTACAAGCAGAAAATTTGCATACAGCAACATATACATGAACTTAGCTCATAATAAAATAGGATTTTTTGTCATGTCCGAAAAATAGTGTCGCGCAAGTTTTCGCAAAAATCACAAAAAACTAAAATTATCAAAGCCAAACTAAAAAAAATGATTACACTAGTAGTGGATTTTCACTCCTCAACTACGTACTTACAATCTCAAAAGTTTTTGGCACTAGTAACCACCTTGAATTACTTTTTTCAAAGTGTCCGAAAAATATTGTCGGGCCCCTGTATAAGTGTGCGCGCGTGTATGCGTGTCAAGTAAGCATTATTTATATTTGGGTGATGTCAGCATGTTGGCAACACACACACACAAAAAATAACAGAAAAATTGTCTTTGTCTCATTCTCAGATGAAGCTTTAATAAAAGCGGAACATGTTAGATGTGATCAAATATGGAATGATAGAATGAATAACAGATAAGAAACATTTATCAAATTAACGTGTTTCGTTATTATTAAAGCTTCATCAGAGAATGAGATCAGAAGAAAAAGAAGAAAGTAATATACCTAAAGATAGAGAACAAACAGGAAACGTTTATCAATCTAACATGTTTCACTTTTATTAAAGCTTCATCAGAGAATGAGATATGGAGAAAAAGAAGAACGAAATATGCGATAAGATAAAGAACAAATAGGAAACGTTTATCAATATAATATGTCTCACTTTTATTAAGGCTTCATCAGAAAATGATATATTGAGAAAAAGATGAAAGTAAAATGAGGTAGTTTTTAAAAACTTTTGGCTTATTTGATTTTCATATATATATATATATATATATATATATATATATATATATATATATATATATATATATCCCTTCTGTGACGTTTATAAAGAGAGAGACGATAGCGAGGCAGCGTTTGCTGAGTTTATTCTCCTTACTCCCAGTTATGAAAGCTTTTGCTGCGTGTTAACTCTTTATCAATACCTTTTCATTTTCATATGCGATAAATATGTCGTCGAGTAGTGAAGAATATATATATATATATATATATATATATATATATATATATATATATATATATTGATTGATTGAGTGATTGATTGTTTAATTACTTAGTTTCTGGTCGTAATTTGTATCAAAAAGTGTTCAATACAATTATATTGTAGAACTTTTGTAATTGTAATTTTAAAAATTGCGCGTTCAGAAATACCCTGCCACGTGAGCGTTCAAAAAATGAATAAAAAAAACAACAACAAAAAAAAACAACAAAAAAAACAACAAAAAACACCGTTACGTGAGCGTTCTTAAAAAAAAAAAAGGTAAACGGTAAAATCAGTTTTTGAAAATCGCCTGAAGATACCACTCATGGTAGAAATCTAGCTCGCGTAATAACTCGTTTACAAATGGAATATATATATATATATATATATATATATATATATATATATATATATATATATATATATCCTCTGTATTTTAATAAAAAACCGTTGTGAATTCATTTGTCTATATATATATATATATATAGTTTTTGACCATAATTAAATTAAACCAGTACGTAGTCGTTTTAAAAAGTTCTCAGTAAATTTGTATTGTAGAGCTTTTGAATATTTTTCTTTTGTAAATGAGTTATTTCCGCAATCTAGCTTTCACCCTTTCAGTATCTTCAGACGATATATAATAACTGATTTTTTCAAACGTACAAACAGGGATGTTTACGAACGCGTGATTGGAATTTTTAAGCAAGGATAATAAAACACTTTCATCCAAGTTTGTATGATCCTAATGTGGATCCATAGTTGCGATTACATCTGGACATTACTTGTTCACATTTTTTTTGTTCTGGAAAAAACTTAATGGCTGATTTTTTTCTGTTGGCACAATCTGCACAATTCATCACCGTTGCATGGTTTGGCTAGTTTTTTTACGTTACTCCATGTTATATCAAGGTCTTTCCCATTTCTCATTTTTCATTTCCACACATGACTAGCCAGTTTGTTACTATTTTTAAGGTTTTCCAGTTTAAATATAGATTTATGATTATTCCA
This sequence comes from Ascarosepion bandense, assembly GCA_037127315.1. Lineage (NCBI taxonomy): Eukaryota > Metazoa > Mollusca > Cephalopoda > Sepiida > Sepiidae > Ascarosepion > Ascarosepion bandense. The sequence goes on along the minus strand of JBBBDQ010000375.1, from coordinate 3,354,069 downwards.
TCTGTTTTTTTAAACCTTTTGTAGACCCCACATATATTTTCTTTGTTCATCTGTAACTCTGCTTTGTAAATACCCCTTCTGTTTTACATATATATATATATTAAATTCATTTGTTTGAACATTATTTTAAATAGATACTCATATTTGAGAAGATATTCTATTTTTAATAAAACAGTATATATATATATATATATATATATATATATATATATATATATATATAACTGAACCAGCCTGAATATTTTTTGAGAAATTTTGTTCAGATGGATTCGAACTTGCGACCCCTAACAACATAGGTAAAGCCATCAATTGATCTGATGCTGCTTAACCACGAATGATTTCAAAGTCAAAACGAATCCAAATCAAGCCTTATAAATTCAAATTTTCAATTTCTCGTAAACATCCATCTCTTCTCTGAAAGTGTATCGTAATGTAAACAAATGTAAACAATGTTGCGTAAATCACCGGAACTTTATATATATATATATATATATATATATATATATATATATATATATATATATGTGTGTGTGTGTGTGTGCGTGTGTGTGTGTGTGTGTGTGTGTGTGTGTGTGGCGATTCTACGGGAGGCAGAATGATCCATCCCACCTCGAATTTTGGTTAGCCCCTCGGTCGGCCTTTCTCCCAATTTTATAAGCTTAAAAATTTATGAAACTGATCAGTCTCTGAGATTAATAAGATTCGATCTTCAACACTTTTCCCTCTGCGTTGTTTTTTTCATGTAAATTTTTAAGGACACATAGAGAGACCGGTTTGAAAGAAAAACAAATAAAATAAAACAACCAGATAGATAGAAACAGACATGTTTTTTTATTGTATGGAGAGATTATATTACGAGGGTCATTCAATAAATAAATTCACCGTATATATTGAATGACCCTCGTAGAATTCCTTATACCGAAAAAATTCACCCTATTTATTGAATGACTCTCGTAGAAATCCTTATACCGAAACATTCACCTTATTTATTGAATGACCCTATAGAAGTACTTATACCGAAAAATTCATCTTATTTATTGAATGACCCTCGTAGAAGTCCTTATACCTAAAAATTCACCTTATTTATTGAATGACCCTTGTAGAAGTGCTTAGACCGAAAGATTCACCTTCTTTATTGAATGACACTCGTAGAATTCCTTATACTGAAAAATTCACCTTATTTATTAAATGACCCTTGTAGAAGTGCTTATACCGAAATATTCCTATACCGAGCTACGCCGGGATATACTGCTAGTATATATATATATATATATATATATATATATATGTCAGTGAGTTAAAAGTCGTACGTTGCTATTACTTACTGCGGTAGACTTAAATCCTTTATATTATTCTCATTCATTTATATCTCTAAACTTATTTATAAACGGAACTTTGTCTGTGTGTGTGTGTGTGTGTGTGTGTGTGTGTGTGTGTGTGTGTGTGTGTGTGTGTGTGTGTGTGATATCAATACCAGGAAATCAAAACGGTTTCGCTTTAACTGGAAACAACTATTGCTTTTTAGTCTTTTGTGCCAACGTCCAAAGTGTCTGAGCTCCAGGACCATGGATTAGTTTTAAAGCTTTCATTACACCCGAGCAACGCCGGGCTATACTACTAGTAACTATAAAATTATATTAAGCTTTATAATATTTATTATATTGAGCACTGTTCATAATAAAATAAATGCCGGGGCACTCGAAATAGTAAAACCCTGAGTACCCTTCACCTGGAATTATATTCGCAACTATCACGCTCAGAGGTTCATAACCTGTGAAAAAAATAAAGGTAACAATCCTGTCATATATTTGCCATCATTTTTGACGACAGTGATATACACGTCTCGGAACGAGAAATCGGGGAGCCGAGTTCGAATTCCAGCTGAATTCATTGCATTCACTTACGCGCAAATACCATTGGGAAAGGTATTAATCAGTCTATTCCTCCCAGTTATGGGTTAAATAACAGGACAGATTGGGTTCTATAGCCGTGATCGGCAACCAGTCTACCGCAGAAAGCAATGACAACCAACTGCAGGGATAATCTTCTGCCCAGTTAGTCATATCTCTTTCGAGACATGATCGCCCAAGCATGTATCACGTATGGCACTTAACTGACTGATTAAATGTTATCGTTGAAAATATGATTATGGCATCTACTGGGCATAAAGTGGGGGTCTGTTTTCTATTGTTATGAAGTAATAAACTGATCCCCCACTAATTACTATTTAATAATATAATACATCTCTTCCCCTTCTACCTATGAGTCAAATAACAGGACAGATTGGGTTCTATAGCCTTGGTCGGCAACCAGTCTACCGCAGAAAGCAATGGCAACCAACTGCAGGGATAATTTTCTGCCCAGTCAGTCATATCTCTTTCGAGACATGATCGCCCAAGCATGTATCACGTATGGCACTTAACTGACTGACTAAATGTTATCGTTGAAAATATGATTATGGCTTCTACTGGGCATAAAGTGGGGGTCTGTTTTATATTGTTATGAAGTAATAAACTGATCCCCCACTAATTACTACTTAATAATATAATACATCTCTTCCCCTTCTACCTATGAGTCAAATAACAGGACAGATTGTGTTCTATAGCCTTGGTCGGCAACCAGTCTACCACAGAAAGCAATGGCAACCTACTGCGGGATAATCTTCTGCCCAGTCAATAAGGTCTCTTTCGAAACATGAGCGCCCAAGTGTGTATCACGTATGGCACTTAACTGACTGACTGATACCAGGTTTTACTAAATTCTACTAGATTGTATCAGGGGTTGAATACGCCACTATTCCAGTCTCAAAATTATTGATATCCATTACTTGCTATTAGTTTTAACTCGTGAAAATTTCATGGTTTACCTATTTTCATTTTTTGATGAAACTTAATTTTCACGTTAGTGATTGAATAATCTCATGTTGAATTCTACAGCAATAAAATGTCCGTAGAAGTTCCCTTATAGCATCGTTGAATGTTTGAGCTTAACAGATTTAACAAAATATTGCAATAAAAATCATAAATATGAATGCTGGTCGTTATTTGAAGAAGTAAGGGGGTACAAATGAAAAGATTCGGAATTAATAAGTTTTTCCATTTCATTCAAACAGCAATCAAACACTTCTATCTTCCTTTCTTTCATTGAATTTCTCACTGAAACCAAATTGTGTTTTTTTTCGTCTTACCACTGATCAACAAAATAGTGCACTATTTATAAAGGGTATTAAAAGAAATCATTAAATTTTTCTTTCTTTCTTTCTTTCTTTCTTTCTTTTTTCCTTCCTTCCTTCAATTTATCACTGAAATCAAATTGTGTTTTTTTTTTCGTCTTACCACCATCAACAAAATAGTGCACTATTTATAAAGGGTATTAAAAGAAATCATTAAATTTTTCTTTCTTTCTTTCTTTCTTTCTTTCTTTCTTTCTTTCTTTCTTTCTTCCTTCAATTTATCACTGAAACCAAATAGTATCTTTTCCACTCTTACCAGACGAGTCAAACGGAATAGTTCTTTATTTATAAAGGGTATTAACAGGAGACACTTTTATCTTTCATTCTTTCTTTCTTTCCTTCTTTTTTCTTTCTTTCCTTCCTTCTTTTTTCTTTCTTTCTTTTTTTCGTTTTCCTTCCTTCCTTCCTTCCTTCCTTCCTTCCTTCCTTCCTTCCTTCCTTCCTTCCTTCCTTCCTTCCTTCCTTCAATTTATCACAGAAACCAAATAGTGTCTTTTCCCCTCTTACCACGCGATTAAAACGGAAAAGTCCATTATTTATAAACACTTCTTTCTTTCTTTCTTTCTTTCTTTCTTTCTTTCTTTCTTTCTTTCTTTCTTTCTTTTTTCGTTTTCCTTCCTTCCTTCCTTCAATTTATCACAGAAACCAAATAGTGTCTTTTCCCCTCTTACCACGCGATTAAAACGGAATAGTCCATTATTTATAAAACACATCTTTCTTTCTTTCTTTCTTTCTTTCTTCCATTTATCACAGAAACCAAATAGTGTCTTTTTCCCTTTTTTCCATGCGATCAAAATGAAATAGTTCATTATATGAGGTACTGACGGGGCATAACGGTCGTGCGAACTAACAAAGAGCGGGCAAGCACAATTATAATAAGATTTTATTTCATCATCTATTATATTCTAATCAATGCGATGCCTTTGAAAGTTTATTTTTCATAAAAACATTGGTTAGTTCCAGCATTAAATTTCCATAATGCATTTTTCAAGAACAAAAAGATATCGCTAGGAACAGGACGCTCTACATCACATTATCACGATCTACCTTTTGGTTGATAGGTTGGTTTCACTCGTTACTACTATAGATATACTCGTGTAAATATTCGTTGGACATAAATGGTGCATATTTTCTATTGCTGAAAATGTTTGTTTCATTTTTTTTCAACGAACAACAGAAACAGGACGAAGATATTTTGCCGCTTGATATAAATACACAAACAGCAATGAATAGAAATTATTTGTACTTTTTCGTGTACAATGTCCGCTCAAATCGATGACAGAACAATTTTAAATGTCATATTGCTTTTCCCACGAAAGGTCAGGTTGAGACGTATGCCTCTAGACATTGTTTTTTAAAAAAATGGATGCTTTAATGTGGTTGGACGACCAGAACATCATAAAACGATTTAGAACAACGAACAATCTTCTCCCTCACGAGAGCAAATACCATCGTTCTTTAAAAAATTGATAAAATAACGTCATCTCATTTCATGAAGTTGACAACCATGGTATTAAATTTCAGCGTGTTGGTCTGTTGTCCAAATGGTATCAGGAATGGGCGTGAGGCCGTGTGGTGAGAACGTTAGATCGTTCGTTGTCCAGAAGACCCGTGTTCGGATCACACGACGGTAGATTTTTAGGGAGGTCACTACTTGATGCTATATAGTTTAGGGAAGCAATCCCAACATGTAGCACCTTTGGAAAGTGACCTAAAATCAAGCCACAGGCTGCCCCAAGCCCTATGAGGGAAAATGGGTATGTGTCTTTGTCGAAGATCGTGTTAGTACGAAGTCATTGTGGTCGAATGAATGAGAGTATTGGCCTTGCTCAGAATGTTGATCACGTTGAATGTTGCGCCCTCTTCTAAACAGTAACTAAGCACCCCTGAGCATAGTTGCAGTATAACTCCACATGTGCTTTGTGGGTGTTGAACAAACACAAATTTGCCTGAGCAGAAGTTTGCAACAGGGATTATCTAACCGCCTTAGCAGACAAGCGGCCATCCATTTTATGCTATAGTATCAGGAATAAAATATCTTATTACTCGCAGGCCATCGTTTTTAAAGTAGGAGAAATCGGGTTTGCGAATATTTGACATTTACTATATATATATATATATATATATATATATATATATATATATATATATATATATTATATGATATTCATAAAGGAAAACTCAACACGCCATTTAAATTGGTTATAAATTATAATTCATTTCAATAAGCTAAATTAGCTCATTTCATCAGACCACACAATATTCGTTCCATTTGGTACAAACATTTTTGTCGGAATAAGCATTTCCTTTAACTGAAGAGAAAAATAAGAAAAAATAAAAAATAACAAAGAGTCAGGACAGAGGCATTGGCGTCATATCAGCTGGGGGTATTCAGACCAGTCACGAAGATATTGACCACCAAGTCATTAACCGCCTATTTCTAATTCCATAGATAAGTATGCATGTGTAACCCCACAAATTAACCCACATATATATATAAGTGTTACGAAAAATCCCGAAGATTAACGAAATGGTTTTAACAACCGGCGTATTTAATGTTCGATAAAATGAAATAGGCATCTTAGTTATAGTTATGATGAGCAACTACATCTGGCAACAAGGCCACTGATTGAGAGATTGGAGAGTTTGAGAAGCATAGAACAATCTCTTAATTGCTATTGTTCTGAGGTCCACCATGACCCAGGGTTGTAGCACCTGTTAGTGTCCCAGTCATAGGCAAAGAGTGGACCCTCAATCTAAAACAAAACGCTCTGAAAGTATAAAAATATATTTTTTAATAATATATGAGCAATGCATTTTGTTTATAAAGGGTGTCCATAAAGTTCGTGTGCATTTTAAGACAATTATAACTTTATCTGTATTTGTGATAGAAATAATCTGTAAAAAAATGTTATAAAGTTTAATGTACCTAGTTTTAAGTGTAGTTATTGAATAACTTTTTACCACAAAATTTGCAACAATTTTTAGATAAGTAAACAGATGAATCGGAACGGGTGACCATTTTATTGGACTCCACGTTTGTCAGAATTGACTCCGTTAGATTTCTTTTTATGGGGACATGTGAAAACAATTGTGTATGCAACCAAAAATAGTTCATTAAAAGATTTGAAAGCTAAAATAACTATTGTGATTTCAGGCATTACTGTAAATCAGTTGGCAAATGTTTTCCGTGAACTGCAAAATCGTATTACCCTTTGTATTGCTAATGATGGAGGACATGTGGAAACTTAAATAAAATTTCACTAAAATCTTAAAAAGATAGATTTACTTCTTTCTAACCCTTTTTACAAATTATTTCTATCACAAATACAAATAGAGTTATAAATTTCTAAATTTTATGGACACCCTGTATAAAAATGTTACCAACAGTACCTATTTATAGTAAAATGACCAACAATACATTTTATTTGTAGTTGAAGGCACACAATTGCGTTTTAAATATATTTATTTGAATAGGTTAAATAAGAGGACAGATTGGGTTCTATAGCTTTGGCTGGCAACCAGTCTACCGCAGAAAATAATGGCAACTTACTGCGGGATAATCTTCTGCCCAGTCAGTCATGTCTCTTTCGAGACATGATCGCCCAAGCGTGTATCACGTATGACACTGAACTGACTGACTAAATGTACTTGTTGAAAACATGATTAAGGCTTCTACTGGGCATAAAGTGGGGGGTCTGTTTACTATTGTTATGAAGTAATAAACTGATCCCCCACTAATTACCTGGCAACCAGTCTACCGCAGAAAGCAATGGCAACCTACTGCGGGATAATCTTCTGTCCAGTCAGTCATGTCTCTTTCGAGACATGATCGCCCAAGCGTGTATCACGTATGGCGCTTAACTGACTGTATATGATCGACGCTATTTTTTTTAAAAATTATGCTTCACCGATCGCTACAATTTTAACTCGTTCAAATCTAGGGTTAACAGTTATCTTCCCCTCATATCCTCATGAACTGTGCTTCTTAATCTGTAAACCTCTACCTCGAGTTGCTCTCGGGTTTTGTACAGGATGAATATCATTGTTAAATAAAATGAAGATTGAGCTAAGCTTTGTTAATATATACATATATGTTCTTATAGCAAATTTCAGTGGACCTGAAGGAGACTACCACCACCTTTAAATTTGTTGTTTTTCATTTTTTTAACTTTTTTCAGCGCCGTCTTATTGGTTATTACATAAAGTTTCCGATTATATATATATATAAAAAAAAAAAAATTAAAAAAAATTTCAATATTTAAACAATTTAGTGGGGCTCAGTTTCTCATATAACGTTATAGTAAATCGATCCTCCATTTTGGAACGACTCGCGTGGGAGTCGCTTTGTTTTGCTTTTTTTTTGTTTTTTTTTGGATGAGTTGTTGCTCTTGTTTTTGTCTTTTTCAAGTTTTCTTCAGTTCTTACGATGGCATCTTCCTCGGAAACTCCAAGAATGGCTTTATTCAAAATTTCGCAAAGGATTCAGTAGTTGAATATGCGCAAGCAAAAAAGTTAATTGCACAGAATCGATTTACTATGAGGCTGTATGAAAAACTGAGCCCCCCTCCACATTGTTTAAATGTTGAAATTTTTACAATTTTTTTTTGTTAATCAGAAAGTTTAGGGTTTTTCGATAAGATTGCGCCGAAAAAAGTAAAAAAAAAATTGATAATCAACAAATTTACAGGTGGTAATGTCGTACCGGCGAGTCATTTCAAAATGGAGGATCGATTTACTCTAAGGTTGTATGAAAAACTGAGCACACCTTAAAATTGTTTAAATATTTAAATTTGTCCAAATTTTTGTTTGTCAGTCGGAAAGTATATGGTGTAATCGATAAGACTGCACTGAAAAAAGTAAAAAAGTAAAAAAAAGAAAATGAAAAACAACAAATTTAAAGGCGGTTATGGTCTCCTTCAGGTCCGCCATCACGGTAGTCTCCTTCAGGTCCGCCATCACGATAGTTTCCTTCAGGTTCACCATCACGGTAGTCTCCTTCAGGTCCGCCATCACGGTAGTCTCCTTCAGGTCCGCCATCACGATAGTCTCCATCAGGTCCGCCATCACGGTAGCCTCCTTCAGGTCTACCATCACGGTAGTCTCCTTCAGGTCCACCATCACGGTAGTCTCCTTCAGGTCCGCCATCACGGTAGTCTCCTTCAGGTCCGCCATCACGATAGTCTCCATCAGGTCCGCCATCACGGTAGCCTCCTTCAGGTCCACCATCACGGTAGTCTCCTTCAGGTCCACCATCACGGTAGTCTCCTTCAGGTCCGCCATCACGATTGTCTCCTTCAGGTCCACCATCACGGTAGTCTCCTTCAGGTCCGCCATCACGATAGTCTCCATCAGGTCCACCATCACGGTAGTCTCCTTCAGGTCCACCATCACGGTAGTCTCCTTCAGGTCCGCCATCACGGTAGTCTCCTTCAGGTCCACCATCACGGTAGTCTCCTTCAGGTCCACCATCACGGTAGTCTCCTTCAGGTTCGCCATCACGGTAGTCTCCTTCAGGTCCGCCATCACGGTAGTCTCCTTCAGGTCCGCCATCAGGGTAGTCTCCTTCAAGTCCGCCATCACTGTAGTTTTCTTCAGCTCCGCCCAAATTTCTATTCAGTTTTATTAGAAGTTCATATTTCTCTCCCATCCCCATGTTCATCTATGGAGGATTTTAGAAATTCATGAATGCATGATGGAATTATAAAGTGTTTTTCTATACTTACTGTGTGCTCTCCGCCCTACAATTTTAAATAGGTACCTCTACTAAATCGCTGAAAAAACAGCATAGTATTAATAAAAAAGGCCCCAAACTAAATAAAAACGAACTTTTTCCACCAAAACAATGTTTGTTAAAATCAAAGTATCTTTTAATCATTTAAATTTTTAAAAAATTCTTTCTAACACGTTCGAAATTTTGGTCTTGATTTGATTTTCGTTAGCGAGTAACTAAATCGTTACGATAATTTACAATGGATGATGTAATATTGCGTTAATCAATTTTTTCCGGTGAAAAACACATTAATTTGGAAATTCTTGCAAAAAGCAAATAATTGTCGGATTTTAATGAAACTTCCGTAACTTATTCACAAAGGAATTCAATTATTTTTTAAATTATTATTAAAAAATCTTGGTAAGAATATTTTTTTATATTTCCTACCCACCACTCCTCTACACGTACATTCATGAAAGAAATTAAACTTTTGGGGGGAAATTGGTTTTATTAGTTAAACGCCGGTTTCATTGCGCATGTAAATCATCTATTATTTTTGTTCAAACATTTTGTCTTTATTTCTGAAAATCTGCTTCTAATAGTAACATAAAAATGCAATGGCATTCTTTAATTTGATAAGCTTTTAATTACTTTAATAAATAATATAAAGGACATTATAGTCTGAAAAAAAACAAATTTTTTTTCGATTAATAATGAAATTTAAAAGAATTGTTTTAATTTTTTCTTAATTATAATAATTTACAAAGTTTAAAAAATATTTAAAAATGCTTCGAAGATTTCTTGGTGTTAGGTTATTAACTTATTAAGTGAAGATTAAATTGACTAATCAAAAATTTAAAAGTTCAATACAAATTGTCGTGTCTTCGTATTTTTAAAATAATTAAAAAAATCTTTTTTTTGTGTTTTTGAAGTTTTTTTTTGTATGGTAATTTCTATGTGTATATTAAAAAAGTCAAGTGTTTCACGGTTCCTTTCAGGAAAAGAAAATTAACAATTTTATCAGTTCCGGTCGACATATTTATCTCGCATCTGTCGGGCTGTCATCAACATTTCAAATGCGAGGGAAAAATCAACACAATGATTAAGAAATTGTTTTTATTCTAAATCTCATGCTATAAATAAGTAATACGTGTGTAAATCAGATTAATGTAGCGTTAAATTTATGGGCACCAAATTCCGCTACCAGCATTTTGATACGCCAAGGAATCCCCTTCATTGATTTAACCAAAAACTTTTGTGGTATGGAAGACATAACTTCTTGTATTCGGCCTTCAAATTCTTCCGAAGTCTCCCTTAACCAACCCCATAGAAAAAAGCCCCAGGGTGTTCAGCCAAGACAACTGTCTAGCTATTCACGCATAAAAGAGGGAGTTACTTTTCAATCACCCTATATATACACACAACCCCCCTCCCCACAACATAGTTGTTGCTTAATAACTTCGATCATGTTTCATCATATATATGTTAAGCAACGTTGAGCCTGGTCAGTACTTAGGTGGGTGACCACTTGGGAATACCAGGTGCTGTTAGCGTTCACGGATGTGCGTTGTGGTGCGGTGGATGTCGGCTTGGAGGGGGAAATCGGTGAGCCGAGTTCCAATTCCAGTCGAGCACACTGCATTCACTTGCGCACTAGTACCCTTGGGAAAGGTATTAATCCATCCGTTCCCTCCAATTATGGGTTAAATAACGTCTGCTGTTCATGCGATCTGTGGCGGATTTCTGCACCGATTGTTTGTTATCAGCAGTTCCAAAAAGTGTGGATGGTACAACACAATGCCTTCACTACTATAAACAAATCACTGTGTGGATGTCTTACTAAGGTTAGACCCTCATACATCGAAATCGATGGGAGAGTCCATTATTATATATATATATATATAACAGTAGCTACTCACGCATCTACACATCGTTCATTCAGTAATGAATTTGAACACTGTTGGCTACTGGCATGTGTTTATATTGTATATAACACGCTAAAGTCAGCCTTCTTCTACCAAACGCCCATAGCTCAGAGGTTGAATCGTGGATTGATGTCAATTCGGTCGGGTTTCAACCCAATCGGATGTTTAACTGTACTGATGATCTGTGATATAGCGAAACAGATCTGTCTGCAGATGAATATATATATATATATCAATAAATTCTTAAGTTTCTAATAAGCTACTTAAGATACTATATGTATATATATAAAATAAATTTCGATGTTCAAAACTGTTGAATGATCATTTCAACATGAAATCCCTAAGAGGGATTTCACATTTCATCGGCAACTCCCACATTTTCAAAATGAAATAAAATGAAGGTTAGGAATTAAAAAAATTACGTCACAAAAAAAAAAATTGGTTAGCAATCAACGTTTATTTTTAGATTTTACTTTTAGATAGAGTTGTAAGTGAAAAAATTGGAATATTTGGCTTTGTCTAGCTTTACAAGGGGAAGGGCTTAAAGGATGGAATAGGAAGTGGTGTTAAATTGAGAATTTGGTTAAACAAAACAGAAGGGGAGGGATGTAGGGGCAAGAAAGATAAAGAAAAAGAAAAGAAAAAAGAAACATTTCCATATTTTAGAGACGCTCGATACGTGTCAAACAAAACTAGCGTTTATAAATGGGTTAAAGTATTAGAAAAAAGATTTTTAGCAAAAACATATTTAGGGGAAAAAGCAGATATATATTTAAATAAATTTAATTAAGTTAATCTAATTAATGATAAATTTAGATATAAATAAAAAAAAATAAAAAAAAAATAAAAAAAAATAAAAAAGTATATATATCTTTTTCACAACATAAATTTTTAAAAAAATCTTTATAAAAAGTTTTTAAAATAATTTAAAGAGAAATTTTTAATTAAATTTTTATTTTATTTTTTATTTATTTATTTATTATTTATTTTTTGTTTTTATTTCCTAACCTTCATTTTTATTTCTTTTTTATTTCATTTTGAAAATGTGGTAATTGCCGATGAGATGTGAAATCTCTCTTAGGGATTTCATGTTGAAATGATCATTCAACAGTTTTGAACATCGAAATTTATTTTGTTTTATAATTGGCTCGGTAATTTTAATTACATTGAGCTCTCTACCTGTATCATTTTTTAATATTAAAATATTAATATTAATTAGGATCAAGTTTTTGGGATTTACCTTCCTACTTTTCCGTTTGGATTAAAGTTATTTTAATATATATATATATATATATATATATATATATATATATATATATATATATATATAGTGATTGAAAAGTAACTCCCTATTCTAAAATACTTATAATCTATTTATTAAATTTAGTTTTTACAAGGAATGGATATGAGAGGAAAGCGGTTAGCATGAGGTTTTGATTAAAATTCGATATGGGCATCAGATTCCACTACCAGGTTCTCGATCCGCCCAGGAAATTCATTTGATTTCACCAGGAACTCTTGTGGTATGGTTGACACAATTTCTTGTATTCATCCTTCAAGTTCTTCCAAAATCTTAGTTTGGTATAATAGACTTGTTTCTTTAACCAACCTTAAATCACAGGGCGTTAAGTCAGGACTCCTGACTGGCACTTATTCATAAATAGGAAGTTACTTTTCAATTACCCTATATAAAATTGACTACCAGCGATGGTGCAATGACAATTAATTTACAAACATAATAACTAGCATCTAGGAACACAAAAGAGACGTCAGTTGGGATAAATCACTAAATATCTTAGTAATGTATAGAAACAACACTGCTCATAATTGATTTAAAAAATGCCACCGGAATAAAAACCGAACATTATCTATTACGAATAAAATACCGAGATAGAATATTAATTGATGGTGTATACACAATAAACACAGACTAGATGGACTTCTCTACATGACCAATGTTCATAAATTCTATATTTAAAAAATGCATGAACTAGAATATTTACAGATGACGTTATCGATTTTTCCATATCACCCTCCTAAATTAATAACATTCACAATGCAACCCAAATAAATACTCCAAAATATTCATTTTCAATATCCACTAAAAATGTATCAAGAGACAGTTTTTTAAATAGATAAAATCAATCTTATCTAAACTTATTTATAAATGGAACTTTGTCTGTGTTTGTGTCTGTGTGTGTGTCTGTGTGTGTGTCCGTTACCTATAGACTCCGAAACGGCTGAACCAATTTTCTTGAACATTTGCACAGTTGTACTATAAGCGTCTTCGAGTGTTCTTAGATAGGCTTTGTGTCGAGGTACCCTCGATAAATATCGAAAATCGATAATCGAAAAATCAGGGTTATAGAAGGAGTGATCCGATTTTAATCAAATTTGATACACTCATAGGCAAAGACATAAGAAACGATATAAAGAAGTTTCAAGGTTGCAGGTTCTTACAATAGTGCAGAAAAGTGATAATATATATAAAAGACAAGATGTTTGTGTGTGTGTCTGTTTATCTGCCTGTATGTCTGTATTTTTTCAGCCCTTTTATTTTAGTTTTTGCTTCGGGTTTGGCTCTAAGTAGGTATAATTGTAGTTCTTAGTCTCAGCCATGATACCATTTACTCAGAGGACTTATTTAGTTATCAAAATTCAGTTTACGACGAAAAAATCTTATTTGATATCGATACCAGGAAATCAAAATTTGACTTACATCCATTTATTTTTCTTTCAGTCTACGGTTTCGCTTTAACTGGAAACAATATTGCTTTTTAGTCTTTCGTGCCAACGTCCAAAGAGTCTCAACTCCAGGACCACGGATTAGTTTTAAAGCTTTCATTACACCCGAGCAACGCCGGGCTATACTGCTAGTTATTGTTAATAATAATTATTATTATTAATAATAATAGAAAATTTAACTTCAAAATCAATATACAAAATCTTTAATCCATACTTAAACACACGCACAGAATCCATAAAGTAGTCAAAGCGCGCCTCCTAGTAATTTATTCACACATATAAAGTCAGTCAATTAAGTGCCATACGTAATACACGCTTTGGGCGATCATGTCTTGAAAGAGACACGACAGAATGCATAGAAGATTATCCTGCAGTAGGTTGCTATTGCTTTCTGCGGTAGACTGGTTGCCAGCAAAGGCTATAGAACCCAATCTGTCCTGCTATTTAACCCATAACTGGAAGAAAGAGACAGATTGATACCTTTCCCAAGGGTATTAGTGCGTAAGTGAATGCAAGGAATTCAACTGGAATTCGAACTCGGCACCCCGATTTATCGTTCCGAGTCGATAGCCACTGCACTACAACACACACAGATACACATACTCGAAATCAGACTTGTTGGAGTCTCTGTCCTCTAGCAGAGAGGCACCTAGACGAGACTATTCGAAGTGATTAAAGCTGATATGCCAGCTCAGGATCGTTAACGTATCTCCAAATACGTAGCAGTAGGAATTGACCATATATGGCAGAAATATTCAATGCATAATCGAATGGTAGATCTTTCTCTCTCTCTCTGTCTTTATCTCTCTCCATATATATATATATATTATTAGGTTGTCCCAAAAGTTCGTAAGCACTTGCAAAAAATTGACATTTTACTCGACAAGTAATCTAAGGTTACCAGAAAACACTTGCAAAAAATTGAAATTTTACTCTCAAAAACAACAAAAATTATTGCTCAAAATAAAGACCATCATTTTCCAAGACTTTCTGCCATCGATCTGCAAGCTTTCGGATCTGGTCAAAGTACCATTCAGCCGACTTTGAATCAAAGAATTCTTGACACACTTCCTCGACTTCATCAAACGACTTTATCAAACGAGTCGAATAGACAGCCCTTCAGAAAGTGTTGCATTGAGCGGAAAAGGCCGTAATCTGATGGAGGACAGTCAGGACTGTAGGCTGGATGTGGCAGAACCTCAACACCGTTCAACTCTTCAAACTTGTCTTTGGTCTTCCTGGCGGTGTGTGGCTTGGCATTGTCCTGCTGCATCAAAGCGCACTTTCGGTTGATCAGAGCCGGGTACTTTTGCTTCAACTTTTCGTAGACCCGCTCAAGTTGCTGACAATAAAGTTCGGCACTGATGGCAGGACCATTCGGAACCAACTCAAAATGTACGATTCCTTCAAAGTTCCACCAAACGCACAACATGACTTTGCCGAATCGATCTTGTTTTGGAACCGACGGTGTCTTTTGCCCTTTCTGAACCCATTGCTTGTCTCAATTGTGCCGGACCAGATAGACCCATTTCGCAAGTGTTTACGAACTTTTGGGACAACCTAATATTTATCCATATATGGGTAATGGTTACTAATGGAAGTATATTCCACAGATATTTACTTTAAAAAGTGCTCAATACAAAAGGTAATTGTTATTATTATAATAGCAATAACATACTGCAACTTGATAGCCATAAAGTTTCGGTGTTAGAACATCATCATCAGCCTGCTTGATGATGGTGTTATATATAAAGGAAAACTCAACGCATCATTTAAATTGGTTATAAATTATAATTTATTTCAACAAGCTAAATTAGCTCATTTCATCAGACTACAAAATATTCCTTCCATTTGGTCCCAAACATTTTGCCGGAATAAGCATTTCCTTTAACTGAAGAGAGAAATATAAGAAAAAAGAAAAAAAGGAAAAAAAGGAAAAAGAGTCAGAATAGAGGCATTGGCGTCATATCAGCTGGGGGTATTCAGACCAGTCGCGAAGATGTTGACCACCAAGTCATTAACCGCCTACTTCTAATTATCCTCGCCGTTTACGGACTGGACATCTACACACACACACACACACACACACACACACACACACACACACACACACACACACACACACACACACACATATATATATATATATAGTCGAATGGTAGATTTAAACAAGGTCTGGAAGACCAAGACCATATGAAGCAAAAAATATTCAAAGCATGGTAGAATGGTAGATTTATATATATGCAAAATGTATTCTGGTGAGAAAAATTGTATGGTCCGACTCAGTGAAATAACTTTCTGACCAGCATATCTAGCAATTGATTCACTTTAAACTTTCCACTTCCTGTCATTCTTGATATCAAGAAGACGCAATGAAATACTATCATGGAGGTTGGATTCAGCAAATGTGATGGAAAGCAATTTTTTTTCACTATCTATGATGACAAAATGAAAGCAGTTTCGTTTTGCAACCATTATAATTTACAAGCCATTTCTTGTTCCGATTAAAAACTGATTGAAGTTGAGTAATCTTTGAGATCCGATACCGGTGTTACTCTATCGAACCAGAGAAGAATTCTTAGAGATAAAACTTCCGGTTAATATGAATACGCAAAATTAAAAAATAAATAAATTTACGATTGAAATAAATACGTAAATAAAGAAAATGGATAAATGAACGAGCAGAGCATAAAACAGAAAAAATGATAGCTCGCATATTTCCAAATAAGTGCAAAGATCGCAAAATAAAAGAATTGTCTTTCAGAGTAATGCCTATCTACCAAAATGCAGGCTATGACGAAGCAGAGATAAAAGCCCTCAAAACAACATGAACACACACACACACACACACACACACACACACACACACACACACACACACTAACTTCTAACTCTAAATTAAATAAAAATTCGCGAGCCAAATTATGGATTCCGGTTAGACTAAAAACCGCAAACAGAACTTGATGACCCGTATCATATTTTTTATCATTAAAAACTAGAACTGCACACACGCAAAATTAGATCAAAATCGCTGAAAACAATTTTGAAGAAAAAAGACGAAATCAAATGTTGCGAGTCAATGTAAAAAAAAATTCTGGCCAATGAAAAGTGAGCGATTCTCAAAACTGAAAAGAAAAAAACAAAAACAAAGCCGGTGTGAAAATAAACCAGCAAACAAACACTCATATGAACTTTCTGACCTGTCCACCGACCATTTATCTAACAATGCATAGTGTTTCGGTCGTGATAAAAACAAACGGATCTGAATATGTAAAACCACAAATTTATTCGCCTGAAGAGAGTCGAAACACGTGTAGCGACATAAATACCATTATGGACATTTAATGTGTTCATACAAAAGATGCATTCCACCTTCCTCAGGTGGGCGTCTTCAGGTCATATTGAAAGGCTTATTGGTTGTTTTTTGTATTAAAACATTTAATGTCTGTTTGTTGGGTTGGTAAAAATAAATAATAAAAAAATAACAAATAAAACAGGTACTTTTGTTCTTTCATTTCAACTGGAAGACGCCAAACGAACAAGTAACTTACAGAGTTAGAGGGAGATAACTCATGACTTCCAGAAGAGGCACTAGGCAAAAAATGAAGTTCATATACCCAAGTGATTGTAATAAAGGGCTCGGTTCTAAATTCCTAGCACATGAAGAATGCCGGAGCTTACAACGGCCAAAACGTCGTACAAATGGCAACAAAGATGAGGACAATAGTCCGAATAATGTAAATACTGTAGATACTACCTCATCTCAGAAATATAGACAAATAGAATGATCTATTATTAAACGTCGTACAAATGGCAACAAAGATGAGGACAATAGTCCGAATAATGTAAATACTGTAAATACTACCTTATCTCAGAAATATAGACAAATAGAATGATCTATTATTAAACGTCGTACAAATGACAACAAAGATGAGGACAATAGTCCGAATAATGTAAATACTGTAAATACTACCTCATCTCAGAAATATAGACAAATAGAATGATCAATTATTAAACGTCGTACAAGTGGCAACAAAGATGAGGACAATAGTCCGAATAATGTAAATACTATAAATACTATCTCATCTCAGAAATATAGACAAATAGAATGATCTATTATTAAACGTCGTACAAATGGCAACAAAGATGAGGACAATAGTCCGAATAATGTAAATACTATAAATACTATCTCATCTCAGAAATATAGACAAATAGAATGATCTATTATTAAACGTCGTACAAGTGGCAACAAAGATGAGGACAATAGTCCGAATAATGTAAATACTGTAAATACTACCTTATCTCAGAAATATAGACAAATAGAATGATCTATTATTAAACGTCGTACAAATGGCAACAAAGATGAGGACAATAGTCCGAATAATGTAAATACTATAAATACTATCTCATCTCAGAAATATAGACAAATAGAATGATCTATTATTAAACGTCGTACAAATGGCAACAAAGATGAGGACAATAGTCCGAATAATGTAAATACTATAAATACTATCTCATCTCAGAAATATAGACAAATAGAATGATCTATTATTAAACGTCGAACAAGTGGCAACAAAGATGAGGACAATAGTCCGAATAATGTAAATACTGTAAATACTACCTCATCTCAGAAATATAGACAAATAGAATGATCTATTATTAAACGTCGTACAAGTGGCAACAAAGCTGAGGACAATAGTCCGAATAATGTAAATACTGTAAATACTACCTTATCTCAGAAATATAGACAAATACAAATGTATCTTTAATTCTTACCTAAAAACGCCCACCTAACAACAGTAGGCGTAATATTTTTTTGCAGCTTAATTCACATAACCAACAAGGTAGGGCCCCTCCACATTATTCAAGAGCAGTTCATAAGTATCTTGATGAAACATTTACTGAAAAATTGATTGGCCAAAGAAGTCCAATGGATTGGCCAGCACGTTAACCTGATTTGACCCCAATTTCTTTCTTTTATTTTGGGACCTACTTAAGGACAAAGTTTATAATCGAAAACTAAGAAGTGCTGGCGACTTGAAAAAATAACATAAGAAATTTCAAGAAATTAATACACAAAGCAACTTGTGCAAAAATGTTTGCCAAAGCATGAGAAGTAGGCTCAAAAGCTGTTAAAGTTTCTTTTAATCATTTCACCCCAAGCAAGGCGGTATCGCCACTGATGTGCAGGGGGCTACATAAGAGAGTTAAAGTCTTAAACAGGAAAAGAGTGAAGACAAAGACCTACCAGCTACAGGGGGTGAAAGAGAAAGGGCAAGGTAAAGATGTGAACACAGGAGTGAAGACAGTTGCGAAGGTAGAGAGAAAGGAAAAGAACAAGATAGACGGGGTGATGAAGAAAGGGCTGGAGTTAAGTGGATAAGAAATATGAATTGACTTTGCATTGAAATTCCTGAAGATTGTAGCTGTTAGGAAAACAATTATATGGAAGGGAGTTCCACAGGAGGGAAGCGCGAGAAAAAAAGCTGATGGAATAGAATTTTTACTTGCATTTGGTAAATTTAACTGTAAAAGGGTGGGACCTTGTTACCAGTCTGGTTGCACGAGTAAATTCTTGTGGAGGGGGCACCAGTGACCTAAGTTCTTCGGAGCAGTAGCCATGAAAATATTTATAGAAGAGACAGAGGGAAGCCACATCCCGCCGTTGAGAAAGTGGTTTGGAGACGAGCTGCCGTGTTGGGACAAATCACATTACAGATTATCTTTTGGATCCTGTCGAGAACAGTTTGAGCACCTGCGTTGATAAAATTTAAGCGCTTTTGTATTATTGTACGTAATAAAATCTAATTGTCAACGTAATAATTGTTGGTTGGTTGTTTTATGGCATATCAACACCTCGGCGGGTCATTTATTGCCAACTAAATTTTATTTATTTATTGCTGGTAATACCTTTTTCTTTCAACAATTTATTGTTGTTTTTTTATATAAATTTGTGTCTAGTAATACTTTTTTCTTTTCGAGTATCAAGATTCATTGGGATTTGTTTTTTTTTTCAGGGCAGGGTCCCCAAGTCCTACCCCTGTTATTTAACCCATAACTGGAGGGAAGTGGCGGATTAATACCTTTCCCAAGGGTACCAGTGCTTAAGTGAATGGAGGGTATTCAACTGGAATTCGAACTCGGCTCACCGATTTCTCTTTCCGAGCCGATATCCACTGAACCACAACGCACATCCGTCACTAAACGCTTACAGCAGCTGGTATTCCCAAGCGGTCACCCATCTAAACACTGACCAGGCTCAATGTTGCTTAACTTCGGTGATCGAGCGAGAAACGGTGTATTCAACGTGATATGGCCGTAAGCACGCACATCCGTCACTAAACGCTTACAGCAGCTGGTATTCCCAAGCGGTCACCCATCTAAGTACAGACCAGGCTCAACGTTGCTTAACTTCGGCGATCGAGCGAGAACCGGTGTATTCAACGTGAAATGGCCGTAATCTCAAAATAAATGTAATCATTTACTCTCTACCTACTTTTGGACCATCCTGTATATTATGTAGATTGTTCAGACTGTTGCCTTCATCTTTATTGTCATATTCACGATGTTTGACTTGACCCAAAGAGTTGTGAGTTCAATACCTGGCGACAGTAGTAGCAAACAAAAAAAACCTAAAGTTGTGTTAAATGGAGATATATGGAAGTGGCATGACTCATTGAACGAGAAAAATCTACCTCAGTGATCGAAATAAAGGATTCGATTCAAAATTACAGTCACCTAAACAAGGTCGCAGCGTACAATGGCTGATACGTCGTAAATATGACAATAAAATGAAGACAGCTGCCTGAACAATGTAAATAATGTAAACTAGCGGAATCCGTGGAATTTCCACAGAAGGATAATTATGATTTCCTGGAAAAATTTTACTTTGTCATACTACAAATGATAGTAACGTCTTCAAACATAAAGATATTGGATAATAAAATAACGATAACACAGTGTAATATTATTAAAATATCTATAAAAGTAATGTTCATAGAAGCTACTTTACTGTAATCTTATATTAAGTGGCATATGCACAGACCATGACCAAAATACGGTATGCTATTTTGTGAGAGATTTTGAAAGAGAAAATGTTTTTTTTTAATTATTGAAAAATCATGGCTCCTGTGTCTATTGTAAACAGAAAAGACCAACTGAGTAAGGACCAAGGCTGTAGAGGCCAGAAATTTCGTTATTAGGTCGCGGGATCCGACAACCAAACCTACCTACTTTTACTATATTGTACAGCACACACACACACACACACACACACACACACACACACACACACACACACACACACACACACATTACTGCTACAACCTTAAGCTGCTACTGCTTCGGTAATGCTATAGGCTCTCTCCTCCTACTCTCTTACTCTTTACTACCCTTCCGTTTGGCAAAGGTGAGAGAAAGGCTGAGGAGAGTAGCGTTTATAGATTATCTAAACTTATTTATAAATGGAACTTTCTCTGTGTGTGTGTGTGTGTGTCTGTGTGTGTGTGTGTCCGTTACCTAGAGACTCCGAAACAACTAAACCGATTTTCTAGAAAATTTACACAGTTGTACTATAAGCGTCTGAGAGTGTTCTAGCTAGGTTTTGTGTCGAGGTACCCCCGATAAATATCGACAATCGATAAACGAGAAAATCGGGTTATAGAAGGAGTAGTCGGATTTTAATCAATCTTGATACACTCATAGACAAAGACATAAGAAACGATATTCAGAAGTTTCAAGGTTGCAGTTCTTACAATAGTGCAGAAAATCGATTATATATATATATATATATATATATATATATATATATATATTAAAGGATTAATTCAAAGATGTTGAATGGCCATTTCGATATGAAGATCCCCACGGGGGACGACACATCACCTCAGCAACAGAAAAAACCTTTCAGAAACTGGAGAAAAATTAGTCTACTTTTCCTTTTTAAATAGATTGCAAAGAATATATTTTTTAATATATATTTTTTATATATATTTTTTAATATATATTTTTTAATATATATTTGCTCTGTAATATTTTATTACATGGAGCTCTCTTCCTGTATCATTTTTTAATATTAAAATAAATTTTTAATATTAATTAGGATCGGGTTTTTTGGAATTTACCTTCCTGCTTTTTTCCCTTGGATTGAAGTATCTGAATTAAAAAATATATATATATATATATATATGACAAGATGTTTGTGTGTGTGTCTGTTTATCTGTCTGTATGTCCTTTATACAAATTCACAATATTTATCTGATTCTCACCAAACTTCACACAAATATTCTTTAGGCTGAGTCTGATGTCTGAGGTCCATGGATTAGTTTTAAAGCTTTCATTACACCCGAGCAACGCCAGGCTATACTGCTAGTAAAAAGATAGAGGGGAAGGAAAAGTTCGTGTAGAGAGTGCGTTATCTTTCTTCAGTGGCGTAACGGAAGGAGGAACTAAGTAACTAAGGAAAGAACAAGCAGAATTATTATATGATACGTAATCTCTGAAATGGATGTGCGTTGTGTCGCAGTGGATATCGGCTCGGAACGAGAAATCGGAGAGCCGAGTTCAAACTCCAAGCCGAATTCATTGCATTCACTTACGCGCAAATACCCTTAGGAAAGGTATCAATCCGTCTCTTCCTTCCAGTTATGAGTTAAATAATAGGACATATTGGGTTCTATAGCCTTGGTCGGCAACCAGTCTACCGCAGAAAACAATGGCAACCTACTGCGGGATAATCTTCTGCCCAGTCAGTCATGTCACTTTCGAGACATGATCGCCCAAGCGTTTATCACGTATGGCACTTGACTGACTGAATCTCTGAAATATAGACAAACACCCTGTATATATGGGAATCGAAGTTCAGATATTGTTTTTTATTTACTTTGTAAAATCGTCGGAACATACGCATGAAACAAAAAAAAAAGTGCTGTTCAGTTGATAGAAAAAGTTATTTTCAAAAATAGTGGCAAAAATATTTTAAAAAAATATGTTTCTTTTCCCTTTTCCCTTTTCGCTTTAAAAATAAATCCCGTCATCTCGTAGAGTGTTTAGCTAACACGTCTCTCCTCCTTCCTCGCACTCACCCGCCCCTGGAAAGGTTACGGCTATTTTCAGTTTTGGGAGGCCAACCGACGCATTTGATCTTTACTTCTCCCAGTGTCAATCACATTTAATCATGTTTTTATTTATTTATTTGTTTATTTTATCTCCCCTCTCTCCCCGTATATGATTCATTCAATCCCAAGGGAGGTGGCCTCTAACAATCGGAATGAAACGATCGGGTAAAATCGTGTCACCAGCCATCATGAAAATAAAATATATATATCAATAAAGAATGCAGACACAACACAAAACAAAAACACAAGGTCAGACAGATAAAGAAACAATTTTCTCGTCTTTTTATTCTTGACTTTTAGATTAATAATAATAATAATAATAATAATAATAATAATAATAATAAAGTCTGAAACTGAAGGCTTTATTCTTGCAGCACAAGACCAAAGTCTTTTCACTAGAAACTTCCAGGCAAATATTATGCATAATAATATGGATCCAAAATGCAGGTTTTGTGATAAACACCAAGAAACAATAGACCACCTAATCTCAGGCTGTTCTGTGCTTGCCCCAAATGAATATAAAAAGTCGCCACGATAGAGTTGGGCAATATTTACATTGGGCAATGTGCAAACATTATGGAAAAGCTGTAAACAAACCCTTATATGAACATCACCCAGCACCGGTTACAGAAATAGAAGATGTAACCATTCTATGGGATTACACCATCTACACAGACAGAAAAATTGAAGCAAACAGGCCAGACATTTTTGTTAAAAACCAGAAGGAGAAAACTTGTCTATTAATTGATATGGCTTGTCCAGCGGATTGTAACATAGCAATCAAGGAATTTGAAAAACTGTCAAAATATAAAGACCTGGAAATTGAAATAGAAAAAATGTGGAAATTGAAAACAAGAGTTGTGCCAGTGATAGTAGGTGCACTTGGAATGATAAAAAATGGAACAAAACAACACATTGAAAGAATCCCTGGAAACCCCAGCTTAAGAGATATACAAAAAATTGTCTTATTAAGTACAGCCCACACACTAAGGAAAACGTTATCTATGTAATGCTGGGGATGATAGGGAAGATAGAAAAACATGAAATGGAGTCATAGCAACACGCCACTACCTGCCTTAGGTCTCCCCGCAGACTTGGTTGGTAGTGAGACCAAAGCAGAAATCGAAATATGATGAAAAATGACATAATAATAATCAGTATTAATTTTTCACTCGGATTTCTTTCATCTTAATTTAAGCTGGGATGTGCGTTGTGGTACAGTGGGTATCGGCTCGAAACGAGAAACCGGGGAGCCGAGTTCGAATTCCAGTTGTAATCCATTGTATTCACTTACGCGCAAATACCCTTGGGAAAGGTATTAATCCGTCTCTCCCTTCCAGTTATGGGTTAAATAGCAGGACAGATTGGGTTCTATAGCCTTGGTCGGCAACCAGTCTACCGCAGAAAGCAATGGTAACCTACTGCGGGATAATCTTCTGCCCAGTTAGTCATGTCTCTTTCGAGACGTGATCGCCCAAGCGTGTATCACGTATGGCACATAACTGACTGACTGAATTTAAGCTGCTTTTTATTGCAACTCTCGGGCCACCCTTCTACGATAAAAATAAAAATCACAGACGATGATAAGATGAAAAGAAATATTCTCCAAAAACCTATTCTATAATTTAAAAGATTATATGAATTTATTTATCGGTCATTCAGCCGGATCTCCCTTTCGTAACAATGAGATTGTTATAAGAACAGGAAAAAAGACTTTGAAAGAGGGAATAAACGCTCCTTTTGCAAGTTAACAACAGTCAGTCAAGTTCCATACATTGTACACGCTTGGGCGATCATGTCTCGAAAGAGACATGACTGACTGGGCAACAGTAAGTTGCCATTGTTTTCTGCAGTAGACTCTTTCCCTTTACCTCACCCGTGAGTATCAGGTTTTCTAAGCCTTCCTTCCTCATGTAATATCCCAGGAACTTTAGCTGTCTTTTCCTGATGTTAAGTATGAGTTTCCTTTTCGATTTTAAACATCCAAAACTTCATCGTTGCTCACATGTTCGGTCTATGGTATCCTCAGCATCCTTCCGTAGAACCACATTTCGTTTGCTTCAGTTTTTCCCTACATCTTTGATGAGATTGTCCAGAATTCGCTGCCATATTGAAGGACAGACATCACATAACAATCACGTACACTCTTCTTTGTTTCCAGCGAATTTTCCTGTCTCTTAATACTCTACTCAGCTTCTGGAATGCATCCTTGTGCTTTTGAATCACAGGAATATAAATGTATAGAAACTGATGTGACCACAAAGTGAGGGGTCAGTTTATATAATG
Source organism: Ascarosepion bandense (assembly GCA_037127315.1). Taxonomy (NCBI): domain Eukaryota; kingdom Metazoa; phylum Mollusca; class Cephalopoda; order Sepiida; family Sepiidae; genus Ascarosepion; species Ascarosepion bandense. The sequence goes on along the minus strand of JBBBDQ010000375.1, from coordinate 3,329,052 downwards.
ATTGTAATATGGAATTGATCTCCCTCTTTATATCCAGTATGCTTCTCTAGAACTACATTTCGTTTGCTTCAGTTTTTCCCTTCATCTGCAATGAGATTTTTCCAGAATTCGCTGCCATATTGAAGAACAGACAACACATAACGATCACGTACACTCTTCTTCGTTTCCAGCGAAATTTTCTCACGTCTTAATACTCTACTCAGCTTCTGGAATGTCTCCTTGGTCGTGCGAATTCATCTTCGCACTTTCCGTCTTCTGTTAAGACACTTCCAAGGTCTTTAAATTTCTATACCTGTTTCATTTTAGTATCCCAACCTGTCGTTGGCATTTTGGACTCTTCTTTTTACCGATGACCCTGCATTCAGTTTTTTTGTAGTTTATATGCAGTCCTGTCTTTCCGGTTTCTTCGGTGACTTTCGTAGAAAGTTTTGTAGTTTCCTTTCCGTGTCTTCTACCAGCACTGTATCATCTGTTTATGGTGGAATAAAAAAATAAACAAAATAGAAAATGCATCTCAATCTAGCATGTTTCATTTTATAAAAACTTCTTCAGAAACCGAGAGAAAAATGAAAAAAAAAATCAACAAAAAGTAAGAATACTGGTATGTTGTGATTTGGGTTTAATTCTTATTGGTCAGATATCTATCTAAACTTATTTATAAATGGAACTTTGTGTGTGTGCTTGTGTGTGTGTGTGTGTGTGTGTGTGTGTGTGTGTGTGTGTGTCCGTCCGTTACCTATATACTCCGAAACGGCTGAACCGATTTTCTTGAAAACTTACAGTTGTACTATAAGAGTCTGCGAGTGTTCTTAGCTAGGTTTTGTGTCGAGGTACCCCCGATAAATATCGAAAATCGATAATCGAAAAAATCGGGTTATAGAATTAGTGGTCCGATTTTAATCAAATTTGATACGCTCATAGACAAAGACATAAGAAACGATATTCAGAAGTTTCAGGTTGCAGTTCTTACAATAGTGCAGAAAATCGATAATATATATATATATATATATATATATATATAAATAAATCGATACCATGAAATCAAAATTTGACTTACATCCATTCATTTTTCTTTCAAGCTACGGTTTCACTTTGACTGGAAACAACTATTGCTTTTTTTGTCTTTTGTGCCAACGTCCAAAGAGTCTGAGCTTTCATTACACCAGAGCAACGCCGGGCTATACTGGTAGTATATATATATCCCGATATCCTATCGGGTCTAATCAAAATCAGGTTTTCAGCCCTTTTATTTTGGTTTTTGCTAAGTAGGTATAATTGTAGTTCTTTGTCTCAGCCATGATACCATTTACTCAGAGGACTTATTTAGCCTCAAAATTCAGTTTACGACGAAAAATACTTATTTGATATCGATACCAGGAAATCAAAATTTGACTTACATCCAGTCATTCTTCTTTCAGTCTACGGTTTCGCATTAACTGGAAACAACTATTGCTTTTTAGTCTTTCGTGCCAACGTTCAAAGAGTCTGAGCTCCAGGACCATGGATTAGTTTTAAAGCTTTCATTACACCCGCGTAACGCCGGGCTATACTGCTAGTCTTTTCATAAAGGTACAAGAGATGTTGAAGAAAGGTTAATAAATGGACTGGAATCAGGAAGATAGAAGACGTCAATTGAAGTTGCATTTAAATTTTTGGGGATTGTAGATACCAAGGAATCAAGCAACCTGTAGAGAGTTCCACATAAGTGCGTGAAAAGACACTATGAAAGTAGACGTTTACATTTAACTATTTAAATGGGGTACCCTGGGGTGGGGTGGTACCCTGATGCCAGTCTAGTAGCACGAGTAAATATATGTGGTGGGGGGGAATAATAAAAAATAGCTCGTCAGTGTAGTTACCATGAAAAACAGAGAGAAACCACATCATGTTGGTGAGGAAGTTAATTGGAGTAGATAGACTAAACTATCGCCCGGTTCACACTCCACCCTCATCTATTGAACAGGTTAAGAGGCTCATCCCTTGTTCCCTGTTTAGGATGTGGTTTCAGGCTTTCTCTTTTCCAATCTTCTCACTTTGTTTTTTTTTTCAATTGGAGTAGATAGATCTATCTATCGCCCGGTTCACACTCCACCCACGTCTATTGAACAGGTTAAGAGGCTCATCCCTTGTTCCCTGTTTAGGATGTGGTTTCAGGCTTTCTCTTTTCCAATCTTCTCACTTTTTTTTTTCAATTGGAGTAGATAGATCTATCTATCGCCCGGTTCACACTCCACCCACGTCTATTGAACAGGTTAAGAGGCTCATCCCTTGTTCCCTGTTTAGGATGTGGTTTCCGGCTTTCTCCTTTTCCAATTCTTCTCACTTTTTTTTTTCAATTGGAGTAGATAGATCTATCTATCGCCCGGTTCACACTCCACCCACGTCTATTGAACAGGTTAAGAGGCTCATCCCTTGTTTCATGTTTAGGATGCGGTTTCCGGCTTCTCTTTTTCAATCTTTTTACTCTTACGTAACCCCTGCACATCAGTGGCATTATCGCCTTGCTTGGGGTGATATGATAAAAAAAAATAAATTTCCCAACCGCTATTTATTAACGCAGCTTTTAAACGAATTTTTACTATTCAACTGGTCTATAATTAGCTATGCCCTTCCCGAAAATTTATCGAAATATTCGTCAATGAGTAGCTAATCTTATTTCTGAAAATTAAGACGAAACTACGTATGCCAGTCACCTTTTGCTATTCTTTAAAACCCTCTAACTATATGGATTTCTGCTAAAATCACTATTTTCTTCGGGGAGGGGGAGTAGAATTAAATTTTACTACTCTTGTTAATTTCCTTTGTTCTCTTAATGTTTTTACTTGTAATTAGCGTTCACATGAGATTAACGTTTGATATTCATTTTGTCAAGAACTTTAAGATGAATAGCAGGAGCACTCGAGTAGATATGGAAACAGAATTTAATGAATGGTAGATTTATAAATGTGCAAAATGGATTCTGATATGTGTCACCATGTGTATTAAAGCAAGAAATAATTATTTTATTTTTGAAAGGTATGTGCATGGAATATATTATAATATTTTGGGTGGTAAAGTGTACAAACAGACAAGCGTTTCTATATAAACATACACTTTACCACCCAAAATATTATAATATATCCTTTGCCATAAAAATATTCCACGTATATAACTTTAAAGATAAAAAAACTCTCGCTTTAATACGTGTGACACATATTTAATCGATAAGAATTAACCCCAAATTCTAACATACCAATATACTATATCTCTGTGTTTTTTTAGTTTTCTCTCGATCTCTGAAGAAACTTTAATAAGAGTAAAATATACAAGATTAAGATGTTTTCTATTTTGTTTTTTTTTACATTATTCTATAATCTTGTCGGATTCCAATCCATATATTCCACTCATATATATACATATAAACAAATCATTTCATATTGTCGGTTGTTTTTAACCAAGTTTCGTTAATCTTCGTTAATTTCCTTAACATGTTTACATTTGTTGACATTACGATACATTTCAGAGCAGATATGGTTACTGCGATGAATCGAAAATTGTGTTATATGGACTTGATTAAAGCCTCGTTTAAACTGATGGTCATTCGTGGTCGAGAGGTCTAAGACATGCCAGATCACATGATTGCTTTCCCTACGTGGATACGGGTCGCACGTTTGCATCCTGCGAATGACACACATTTCCGTACTAAAAAAAATTATCGTAAATAATCAGGCCGGTAGATAGAAATATATAATACTGTTTAATTAACAATAGAATATCTACTTAAATACGAGTATCGATCAAAAATAATGTTCAAACAAATCATTTCATTCACACACACACACACACACATATATATATATATATATACTGTAATTATCTTGGTTAATTTCGTATGTAAACTTGAGGACAGAGTTCTTTTGAAAGTTTTTTTTTGAGATTATTATTCTTCTATAATTCTAAATAATATAAGAATATCATCTACATATCGTACGTAGATGGATTATAGATTATTTGCAACGGTGTTTCAATGGGCTCTGTTCTGGGCCCAACCTTCGGCAACTTTTACATGGCCAACCTAAAAAATAATATAGTTAGGACCACTACAAAACCCTCCGTCTACGTACGATATGTAGATGATATTCTTATATTAGTTAAAAATATAGAAGAAATAACAAATCTCCCCCAAAACTTTCAAGTTTACGTACGAAATTAACCAAGATAATTATAAAAAATATATATTGCCACCATTGAAAATTAAACCTATATATATATTCTAAACTGTTAAATATAATAAACAATGAATGTCTATTATGTTTAATCATGAGCCATTCTAAACATCGTATTTGGGCTTTAATTTCAGTTGAAAATAAAAACAAAAATTATCCAACATTTGGATAATTTTTTATTAATTTGGTTCTAAGCTTTCGGCTCAACCAGGCTACCGCAGAAAGTAATGACAACCGGGATAATCTTCTGCCCAGTCAGTCATGTCTCTTTCGAGACATGATCGCCCAAGCGTGTATCACGTATGGCACTTAACTGACTGACTGACCAGGCATTCAGTTTTCTTGTAGTTTAAATGTCCTCCGTTCCTTCCGCTTTCTTTATCTACTTCCTGTAGTACGTATTGTAGTTTCTTTGTGGTATCTACTACCAGCACTGTAACATCTGCGTATCTTATATTGTCCAGATTGCGGTCGTTAATGAGGAATCCTGGCAGGACTTTTAGAGCGCTCAGAATTGTCTCTCTGTATAGGTTGAATAGATCTGGTGAGAAGACACATCCTTGTCTTACACCTCTTTAATGATAAAGTTGGAAAAGATTCAAACGACCTGTGTTAGATCCGGATTCTTCAGGTTAGGTTGAAAGACAAAACTGTGTATGAGGGAAATACGTTGGGACTTTTTAATATAAGAGGGGCAAGAAAAACGCAAGGCAAACAGCTTTCTTTTAGTACTTAATTGCAAATCAGAAAGGAAGGCAGTTAAAGGAAATAACTGATGATATTTTTTATAATTTTTACGCTTCTAATGCTAATGCACTGTTGATAATTTTATCTACACAATGAAAAGAAACATATATGAATTTTAAATAATTTTCTATAGAATTGGGTTGCAAATAATCTTACTAGAGCACAACATTTAACATATTTTTCTTTTTACAAATTTGTAGCTTCCCCCGTCTCTTCTACAAATATTTTCATGGCATGTACTGAGCCTTTTCCTTCCTTCCTTCCTTCCTTCCTTCCTTCCTTCCTTCCTCTATCTATCTATCTATCTATCTATCTATCTATCTATCTATCTATCTCAATATGTTCATATCTATCTATCTATCTATCTATCTATCTATCTATCTATCTATCTATCTATCTGCTTACGGCCATATCACATTTCTAGAAAAATGCAATTTTTCCTTCATTAATCAGAGTTTTTGTTGATACATATATTTTTTCATTGTTTTATAGATATCCATATTTTTTAAATTTTCAAACAGTATATTTATTATCCTCTATCGGCCTGCTCTTTGTTCCTTCTTGATGCTCATTGCTAGGCCATGTCTACGCTTTAACAGCAGCAAGAAAACTGGCGTGATCAAGATCACACTTCGATTACGGGACCACAATAGTACTAAATATAAGCACGCACGAGCAGAATTCAGTGTGACAAACCTAATGATATCTTATGGCGAAAGTGTAAATAATTTTTGACTTACTCTCGTACAAACATGTGCATGTTAATACCTGTAATCATTTAAATCAGAATCTGTGTGAGCTTTACCCTTTGTAGCATCAAGTTATTTATTATTATTTGTAGTTGGCGTTTGCGTGAAGTGGCAGATGATAACTTTTAATTGAATATATATTTCGAATGTTAATTATCCCATAAATTAATTAGTAGCACTAATTCATTTAATAATGAAAATAGAAATGTAATTCACATCCTCATAGTCTGTTCCGTGAAAGGACATTGACGAAAATGTCCTCAGAAGGTTTCACACACAACACACTTCTTTTTCTCACATAAGCACATTTGAAAATACAGTGGCACTAAGACAATACTGTACAATACTTTATTTTCTCACAAATTCAAATGGTGAAACTCAGTACAAAAAAAAGAATGCTTACGTATACACGCAGTTCTCTTCCCAAACTATTCAACTGTTGTAGTTTATCAAGAGAGTTCGTTCCACAATGAAACAGTTCCGAGGAAGAAATTGCCTGAGTGGACTTCTTCCTTGCAAATGAAACATGAAAAGAATGAGGATGAGTCGTCTCAGTGTGGGTGGCATGTTGGGTCCTAGCTTTGAAAGTCTGAACTGGTGGAAACAAAGAATTAAGTTCGTCAGAATATCAGCTATCTATCTATCTATCTATCTATCTATCTATCTATCTATCTATCTATCTATCTATCTTAATATGTTCATATCTATCTATCTATCTATCTATCTATCTATCTATCTATCTATCTATCTATCTATCTATCTTAATATGTTCATATCTATCTATCTATCTATCTATCTATCTATCTTAATATGTTCATATCTCTCTCTCTCTCTCTATCTATCTTAATATGTTCATATCTATCTATCTATCTATCTATCTATCTATCTATCTATCTATCTATCTTAATATGTTCATATCTCTCTCTCTCTCTCTCTCTATCTATCTATCTTAATATGTTCATATCTATCTATCTATCTATCTATCTATCTATCTATCTTAATATGTTCATATCTATCTATCTATCTATCTATCTATCTATCTATCTATGTTCATATCTATCTATCTATCTATCTATCTATCTATCTATCTTAATATGTTCATATCTATCTATCTATCTATCTATCTATCTATCTATCTATCTATCTATCTATCTTAATATGTTCATATCTATCTATCTATCTATCTATCTATCTATCTATCTATCTATCTATCTATCTATCTATCTATCTATCTATCTTAATATGTTCATATCTATCTATCTATCTATCTATCTATCTATCTATCTATCTATCTATCTATCTTAATATGTTCATATCTCTCTCTCTCTCTCTCTATCTATCTATCTTAATATGTTCATATCTATCTATCTATCTATCTATCTATCTATCTATCTATCTATCTATCTATCTATCTATCTTAATATGTTCATATCTATCTATCTATCTATCTATCTATCTATCTATCTATCTATCTTAATATGTTCATATCTATCTATCTATCTATCTATCTATCTATCTATCTATCTATCTATCTATCTATCTGCTTACGGCCATATCACGTTGGAAAATCGGTTCTAGCAAGATCACTGAAATTAAGCAATGTTGGGCCTGGTTAATATCCCAACGGGTGAATACCAGGTGTTCTAAGCTTGAGAATGTTGCGGGTTATGTAATGGATAACGACTCGGGATTGGAAATCGGAGAACGGAGTTCAAATTCCCGTCGGGTAATCTATATTTGCTTACGCACAAATACCCTGGGGAAAGGCCTGAAACTATCAGTTCTCTTCCCCAGCTATTAGTTAAATAGTTAGACTTGTATTGATAAATCTTTATTATCTTTAATAGTTAGTACAATCTCAAAAACATTTCTGGCGTTAGCTTGCAAAAGGTCGTTAAAATCTAACAAACCAATCAATCAAACATATATATCTACCAGGCAGAAATAAATATGAACATATATATATGTATAGAGTGTATATATATATATATATATATATATATATATAGAGAGAGAGAGAGAGAGAGAGAGACGTATACTGTTAAATTAAGCGACAATGAATGTCTATTATGTTTAATCATGAGCCGTTCTAAACATCATATTTTGGCTTTAATTTCAAATGAAAATAAAGACAAACATTCTCCAACATCTTGATAATTTTTTATTAATTTGGTTCTAAGCTTTCGGCTCATATGAGCTATCTTCAGAGAGGTTAGAAGGACGTTAACATAAAAACATCCAGCATCAGCGACAATTTTATCTTGTGTTGACATAAAACTTTGCTAAGCAACGATAACAATTACCAAAAATAGCAACCGCTGATCGTAAATTTGTAATGCGGTTCTAAGATTTCACACCGCGTGAGAACTCGAAATGATAAGAGAACCATATATTTAAATGCAATGTAATGTGTTATGACCATAGATAAACGGGATTTTATTAAGTGTGGGTTGTTTGGATTTAATGTAGGCCTCCAATATCTGAAGGTTCTTTTTACTGTGTGTATGAGTGAGGATTATTGTATTGTTGACTAAAATCTGTCAAATATTTAGAACAGTTCGTGATTAAACATAATAGACATTCATTGTCTCTTATATTTAACAAGTACATGTTTACAAAATTATCTGCTGCCTCGATACACTATATATATATATATATATATATATATATATAGATAGAAAGATAGAATGTGGGTGCGAGAGAGAAAAATAGTAAGCGAAAGCAAGAGTGAGGGGGCTGAGAAGAAGAAAAAACTGTGAAAGAGAAGAGAGTTTGAGCTTCAGTTTTGTTTAACGGCATATCAACACCTCTGTGGGTTATTTAATGCCAAAAAGGTGGGGTTTTAAGGTATTTTTTAAAATGTTCGCTTATAGTGAGAAGGTTGATTTCATCAGATTTTAATGAAAATTTTTTGTTTTCATTCTTTTTAGAAAACTGAAAACGTATTCTAGTTTGTATTCAAAAATGTTTTGCTGAGAATAATTTTTTTCTTCAAAAATGTATATCTTTCTATAAAAGTATTTTTTATGTATATATTTCTATAAAAGTGTATTTTTATACTTTCATAGTGTTTTTACCCTAGTTTAGGGGTTAACTATTTGTCCATAGCTGGGACCCTAACAGGTGCTACCACTCCAGGTCAGGTGGACTTGGGAACAACAGCAATTACGAGGTGGTTCCATGCTTCTCACAACCTCTCAATCAGAGGCAGTTTACCGTCATGCTCAGGATCCAAAGGGAAGAGAGAGAGAGAGAGAGAGAGAGAGAGAGAGAGAGAGAGAGAGAGAGAGAGCGAAATAGTAATGTGATGCAAGAGAGAAAAATATAACAAAGATGAAAATGACATTTAAA
>JBBBDQ010000375.1:3305000-3317500 GCA_037127315.1 Ascarosepion bandense | reverse complement strand
TTCATTGAGGACACCTAAATTTTTATTGAAGCCAAGAATGTGTGAAATTATTTAAAAAAATATCTCAACTCGGATTTTCGTGGTTCTTGTCGGTATTTAAATGAAGACGCTGTAAGGATCTCGTAAATAACTACCCCAAAAACTATTATATATCTTCAGAAATATAACACATGCGGAAAAGTCCTCCAGAAAATATCCCATCTCATTTTATTTCTCATCTCGTTGATAAAGGACACACGTGTGTCCGAAAATTCCAATTTGTAAATCATCGTGCCCACTAATATGCAATAAATATTAGTATTAGCTCTCGAATGTCTTTCAATGGCCTATTATATCCACACATACACACGCTCCATATATATATATATATATATATATATATATATATATATATATATATATATATATATATATATACTTATTTCTAAATGGAACTTTGTCTGTGTGTGTCTGTGTCTGTGTCTGTGTGTCCGTTACATATAGACTCTGAAACGGCTGAACCGATTTTCTTGAAAATTTACACAGTTGTACTAGAAGCGTCTGGTTTTGCGTCGAGGTACCCACGATAAATATCAAAAATCGATAATCAAAAAAATCGGGTTACAGAAGGAGTGGTCCGAATTTAATCAAATTTGATACACTCATAGAGAATGACATAAGAAACGATATTCAGAAGTTTCAAGGTTGCAGTTCTTACAATAGTGCAGAAAATCGATAATATATATATATATATATATATATATATATATATATATATATAAAAGACAAGCTGTTTGTGTGTGTGTGTGTGTGTGTTTATCTGCCTGTATGTCTGTATTTTTCAGCCCTTTTATTTTAGTTTTTGCTTCGGGTTTGGCTCAGAGTAGGTATAATTGTAGTTCTTAGTCTCAGCCATGATACCATTTACTCAGAAGATTTATTTAGCCTTCAAAATTCAGTTTACGAAGAAAAAAATTATTTGATATCGATAGCAGGAAATCAAAATTTGACTTACATCCATTCATTTTTCTTTCAGTCTACGGTTTCGCTTTAACTGGAAACAACTATTACTTTCTAGTCTTTCGTGCCAACGTCCAAAGAGTCTGAGCTCCAGGACCATGGATTAGTTTTAAAGCTTTCATTACACAGGAGCAACGCCGGACTATACTGTTAATATATATATACTTGGCTGCCATACGTGATACACGTTTGGGTAATCATGTCTCGAAAGAGACATAACTGACAGGGCAGGTTGCCATTATTTTCTGCGGTATTTTCCCAACCAAGACTACAGAACCAAATCAGTCGTACTAATTAAACCATTGCTGGAGAGAAAAGAGATAGATTCATACCTTTCCCAATGGTATTAACGCATGAAAGAAAACTATAAGACCTCCTACAGAAGGTAGCTGAAATGAGTGACAAGAAGGGACTACAAATAAACTGCAAGAAAATCGAATGTATGTTCACTAGTAAAAAAGACAGCTCAATATGCCAAATACAGGTCGGGGATAATCAAGCAGGTACAAAAATTTAGATACCTGGGAAGTGTTATAAGAGAAGTCGGAAAGTGCGACACAGAGATCCGAAGGCGAATTGGCATGGCGAAGGAAGCATTCCAGAAGTTGAGTAAAGTATTAAGAAACAGGACAATTTCGTTAGAAACAAAGAAGAGAGGACTGGATTGCTATGTGATGTCGGTTCTTCAATATGGTAGTGAATGCTTGACAATATAATCGAAGACGAAGGAAAAAATGAAGCAACTGAAATGTAGTTCTACAGAAGGATGCTGCGAATATCATGGGTCGAGCATGTGAGCAATGATGAGGTTTCGGAAATGATGTAAACGAAATGGAAATTAATACTGAGCATCAAGAAGCTGAATTTATATATATATATATATATATATATATATATATATATATATATATATATATATATACGTACATTAAAGGAAACAATGCAGTTATTAATATGGAAAATTATTAAAAATACATTCATGCAGAATTTCACAGCTGCAGCGTCACTCCTTCATAGTCAGCCTATAAACATTTTATCCCAACATCGTACATTAAGGGAAACAATGCAGTTATTAATATGGAAAGATGAAATAAATTCATGCTTAATCTCACAGCGGCAGCATTACCCCTTCATAGTCAGCCTATAAACATTTTATCCCAACATCGTACATTAAGGGAAACAATGCAGTTATTAATATGGAAAGATGAAATAAATTCATGCTTAATCTCACAGCGGCAGCATTACCCCTTCATAGTCAGCCTATAAACATTTTATCCCAACATCGTACATTAAGGGAAACAATGCAGTTATTAATATGGAAAGATGAAATAAATTCATGCTTAATCTCACAGCGGCAGCATTACCCCTTCATAGTCAGCCTATAAACATTTTATCCCAACATCGTACATTAAGGGAAACAATGCAGTTATTAATATGGAAAGATGAAATAAATTCATGCTTAATCTCACAGCGGCAGCATTACCCCTTCATAGTCAGCCTATAAACATTTTATCCCAACATCGTACATTAAGGGAAACAATGCAGTTATTAATATGGAAAGATGAAATAAATTCATGCTTAATCTCACAGCGGCAGCATTACCCCTTCATAGTCAGCCTATAAACATTTTATCCCAACATCGTACATTAAGGGAAACAATGCAGTTATTAATATGGAAAGATGAAATAAATTCATGCTTAATCTCACAGCGGCAGCATTACCCCTTCATAGTCAGCCTATAAACATTTCAGCACAACATCGTACATTAAAGGAAACAATGCTTTTATTAATATGGAAAGTTGAAATAAATTCATGCATAATCTCACAGCTGCAGCGTCACCCCTTCATATTCAGCCTATAAACATTTCAGCCTAACATCGTACATTAAAGGAATCAATGCTGTTATTATTATGGAAAGTTGAAATAAATTCATGCATAATTTCACAGCTGCTGCGTCACTCCTTCATAGTCAGCCTATAAACTTTTTAGACCACTCTCGTACCATGGGTGATCATGTCTCCAAAGAGACATGAGTGACTGGGCAGAAGATTATCCCGCAGTAGGTTGCCATTGCTTTCTACGGTAGATTGGTTGCCAGCCAAGGCTATAGAAACTGATCTGTCCTGTTATTTAACTCATAACTGAAAGGAAGAGACGGATTAATACCTTTCCCAAGGGTATTTGTGCATAAGTGAATGCAATTAATTCAACTGGATTTCGAACTCGGCTCCCCGATTTCTCGTTCCGAGCCGATATCCACTTCACCACATCCACGTATGGCACTTAACTGACTGATTCGTACATAGAAAGAAACAATGAAGTTATTAATAAGAAGAGTTGAAATTAATGCATCTAAGTTTTTAAAGTTCTCATATCAGTCCTCCATAGTCAGCCTACGAACAATTCAACTCTTTTCTTGTACGTATAAAGAGACAATTAATTAGAAGAGTTTAAATACTATGTGAGTGGCTTTAAATAGCCTGCAAGGTGTTGATAATCTGTAAGAAACGAATCAATCAATCTTCCGGCGTCTTGTTTTCCACTAAAATATGACCCTGAAAAAATGCAGTGCAATGTCTTTTCTTATTTTCCTTTGTTTAAATAATTCTTTTCTTTTCACTATTCTCGCTCCTTAATAACGTTTCGTTTTCCTATATTCTTTCACAGTCTGTAAACCTTTGTGATTTAGTAGATTTATTAACTTGCTTAGGCTGATATGATTTCAAAACGACATCTTTAGTTTTAAAAGTGCATATGTTTACATATTACCAGGAATGGAAGATAGAAAGCAAGTGAAAAAGAAACAAAGAGTGATAGATAGATAGATAGATAGATAGATAGATAGATATGAACAGACTGACATAGATAGATAGATAGATAGATAGATAGATAGATAGATAGATAGATAGATATGAACAGACTGACATAGATAGATAGATAGATAGATAGATAGATATGAACAGACTGAGATAGATAAATAGATAATAACAGACTGAGATAGATAGATAGATAGATAGATAGATAGATATGAACAGACTGACATAGATAGATAGATAGATAGATAGATAGATAGATAGATATGAACAGACTGAGATAGATAGATAGATAGATAGATAGATATGAACAGACTGAGATAGATAAATAGATAGATAGATAGATAGATAGATAGATAGATAGAACAGACTGAGATAGATAGATAGATAGATAGATAGATAGATAGATAGATATGAACAGACTGAGATAGATAAATAGATAGATAGATAGATATGAACAGACTGAGATAGATAAATAGATAGATAGATAGATAGATAGATAGATAGATAGATAGAACAGACTGAGATAGATAGATAGATAGATATGAACAGACTGAGATAGATAGATAGATAGATAGATATGAACAGACTGACATAGATAGATAGATAGTTAGATATGAACAGACTGAGATAGATAGATAGATAGATAGATAGATATGAACAGACTGACATAGATAGATAGATAGATAGATAGATAGATAGATAGATATGAACAGACTGACATAGATAATGAGCATACTGAGATAGATAGATAGATAGATAGATAGAGAGAAAGAGAGAGAGAGAGAGAGAGAGAGAAAGAGAGAGAGAGAAAGAGAGAGAAAGAGAGGACAGGAAGAGTAAAATATAACAGAGAAGAAAACGAAGAGGTAACAAAGAAAATATAACGGATGCAGAGAAAGAAAGTGAGATAAAAATTGTCTGAGATAAAGAGAGAGAAAGAGATAGAGAGTGAGAGAAAGAGAGGCAAATCAGTGCGAGTAATAAAGAGAAACTCAGAGAGAGAGAGAGAAAGAAAAAGAGAGTAAAAAAGAGAAGGGAAAAGTATAAAACAAGCATGAAGTTTGATAGGGTGTGTGACAAATAGATAGATAGATAGATAGAGAGAGAGAGAGAGAGAGAGGAACATAGAGAGAGAGAGAGAGAGAGAGAGAGAGAGTGACAATCAGACAGATAGACTGAGAGATCGGAATAGAGCGACAAAAAGAATATGAAGATGGAGATGAAATGATATGGACAGATAATAAAATCTAAATAAAGCCAAAAACATAAGAATAAAAATTCTGTTGTGTGTACACTTTCCTTTTCTGTTATTACTTTCACTTTCACTTTCACTTTCACTTTCTCCTATTAGCTTGTTCCCTTGTTCTTCGCTCCATTCTTCCCTTCTTTTTGTTTCTGTTTTTCCTCTTCACCTACTTTCCTTTCTTTTCTCCTTTTCTTCTTAGATCGATCGATGATCCGTTGCCCCCGATGGTGTGTAGGGCAGCAACTTTTTGTTACTGTTTCCGTAAAAAAACTTGCTTTTTATGGGGCAGGGTTGTTAGCCTTGCGCCTTTACTTCTTACGTTCTTTCAATTTTCAACATAGTCGCTTTCTTTATCTTCGAGTTCATTCCTAATTTTCCTTTCAATTGCTACTATTCATTGTCCTTCTTCATCGTATTTGCTTCCTTTTTTTTTCTTTTTTTAATTCTCACTTTCACTTATTATATTAACTTTGCCTTTCTTAAGGTCTCCTTTCTACTTTTACTTTACATTTTACTTGAACTTTCATTTATTAGCTACCCCCTTGAAGCTGCTCTATATTTTCAGCCTCATTTCTTTCTTATACTTCTCATTTTCTCCTGTGACGTCTTCGTCACTGTTCCTTTTTGCATCTTTTTCTTTTCCCTTAATAGCTTACCTATTTCTTCTTCTTCTTCTTTATTATCTTCACTTCTTTTCTTTCTTTTACTTTCACTTTCTACGATTAACACATCACTTTGTCGTTTTTGTTTCCTTTCCTTTCAATTAGTTTACCATCTCTTCCTCCTCCCGCTTCTGAAACTATTTAAGACTAAGGTTGAACGCCTTTTTGTACGTTTGCAATGATGCAGTTTGCAGAACCTCGCGTTATATTAGGGACGAGAACTTAAAAAAAATTACGAGAACTTAAAAAAGATGGGACGAGAACTTAAAAAAATGTACGAGAACTTAAAAAAATGTACGAGAACTTAAAAAAAAAGGTACGAGAACTTAAAAAATGGGACGAGAACTTAAAACAAAAGAGACGAGAACTTAAAAAAATAGGGACGAGAACTTAAAAAAAAGACTCGAATTCGGCTCTGCATGTATTCAGTTTTCTCGCCAGGCTCTTTGCGTTTTTCTGTTCCTCGCTTCTTCTTTTATGTGCCATATCCTTTCAGGACGTAGGCGATCATGGTTTTCCACATTTCCCTGTTCTTGGTGGCTCTTAGCACGCTTTCTCCTGTTACACCACACAAACCCTGCTCTACCATCTACTAGCTGAAGTCCATAAATCTAGAATATAAATGTACAGAAACTAGCATGGCCACAAAATCCGTTTATATATTGATTATAATATAGAATTGATCCCCCCTTTTATATTTACATTATAATTTCTTATAAAGATTTGGCATATATATTCTTCTTCTATGAGCTGTCCTTTCAGGACGTAGGCGATCGTGGCTTTCCACATCTCCCTGTCCACGGTGGCTCTTAGCACGCTTTCTCCTGTTGCACCATGCAACCCTTGTTCCGTCATCCACCTGATCAGGTCCTTCAAATATGTTATCCGCTGCTTTCCCCCTGTCTCTTTTACCCTCTATCTGGCCTGTTAGTAACAGGTTCTCCAAGCCCTCCTTCCTCGTTGCATGTCCCAGGAACTTTAGTTGTCTCTTCCTGATGCTCACTATTAATTTCCTTTTCGTCTCCATCTTTTCCAAAACCTCGTCATTGCTCACATGCTCGGTCCATGTTATCCGCAGCATCCTTATGTAAAACCACATTTCAGCTGCTTCAAGTTTTTCCTTCATCTTCGAACATATTGTCCAAAATTCACTACTCCGCCCAAATGGATGTATTATATTCCGTGATTTTTTTCTCCTAGTTCGACCAAAAATGCATAGTGACGTCAAACTCGAAAATCGAGCAACTGCTCCACACTGCAGTCCATATTTCAAGTCGCTGCGATGCTAATGTCATCAGGAAGAGTGGGACAAGTCAGGCAACGTCTTGAACGTGTTTATTTAATTTGCACATCCCAGACCACACTCTACTGCTGAAAATCCGTCTCCAGGACAATCATTTGCCTCGTTTGGGTAAGTACTTTCATATTTTTTTTTCAAAAGAGTTTTTGTTTTGCGAAGTTCTTTCTTTTTTATAAAAAAAAAAAGAAAAAATATGATTGTTATTTTTCTCTCTTTTATTGTATTTCAATTTTCTCTTACTTTTGTTTTGTTTTCCTTTGTTGTTTTCATTTTTTTGACACTGTGGAATTTCCAGAATGATTACTTATCATGAAACGTAATTACTTTTGGCGGTCGGTGTCGGGAGGCAGGTCGTACTGGGCCGCATGTCACCAATGTCTTTCAGAAATGGCGTACCAGTGATAATGGCGGGCGAAGGCAAACGATAACAGTGGAAAAAGGTTGTTTAATTAGCAGGAAAACTTATCAGTCGACTTCTCACGCCTTTCACACTCCTACAACGTTTCGTCAATTATTACCTCACAAATGCCAGTCGTTGGAAATGAATTTTGATTCGTTTTACACTGGAATGTGGATGAGATAACATTACGAATAAAACTAGTGTAAGATTCTTGTTTCACTCATTGCTGCCTAGGTAATTTACGCATTCGTTCTATCTTCTAAAGTATAATTTTTTAACTGGAACACAAGTTAATAAATATTATGATCATTATTATACGCTGATGTTTGAACTACCAGGTAAGCTTGAATTTTTTGTAGAAGGATATTAGAACAATCTAGTACATGTCCGAGTAGAAAATAAATTCAGTACTCTCAGCGGACCTCAAGTGGAATGACTACATCGAAACCATTGCTAAATCCGCTACTATGAAAGTCGGCTCTCTGTGCAGGGCCCGGAAATTTTTCCCGTCTGAATATATCCTGCACACTTATAAATCTACCATCCGCCCGTGAATTGAATACTGCTGCCACATCTGGTCAAGTGCCCCTGCTATTCTCCTCGTGGTTCTTGACAAAATCCAACGGAGAATCTGTAATGTGATCGATACCGACTTAGCAGACCGGCTGCAGTCACTCTCTCACCGGCGTGACGTGGCTTCCTTGTGCCTCTACTATAAATACTTTCACGGCTTCTGCTCCGATGAACTTAGATCACTAGTGCCTCCTAGGTATGAATTTGCACGAGATTAGCAACTAGGTCCCACCCTTTTACAGTGAAACAGATAAGATGTAACCGCAATTTCTACTTCAACAGCTCCTTTTCTCGCACTTCCCACCTGCGGAATTCGCTTCTATACACTTGCTTCCCCGACAGCTACAATCTCTAGGAGTTTAAATGTGAGGTCAATAAACACCACCTAACACATTAACTCTCACCCATTCTCTCAAACACTCTTCCCATCTACCCAACCCTCATCCTCGGTATCCTTACCCGTCTATCACCCTCCTTCTGACATTTATTGTATTTAATCATTTCTCATCACTTTCCTCTATGTAACCCCCTAACCACTCTTTCTCATCACTTTCCTCTATGTAACCCCCTAACCACTCTTTCTCATCACTTTCCTCTATGTAACCCCCTAACCACCCTTTCTCATCACTTTCCTCTATGTAACCCCCTAACCACTCTTTCTCATCACTTTCCTCTGTGTAACCCCCTAACCACCCTTTCTCATCACTTTCCTCTATGTAACCCCCTAACCACTCTTTCTCATCACTTACCCTATGTAACCCCCTAACCACCCTTTCTCATCACTTTCCTCTATGTAACCCCCTAACCACCCTTTCTCATCACTTTCCTCTATGTAACCCCCTAACCACTCTTTCTCATCACTTTCCTCTATGTAACCCCCTAACCACTCTTTCTCATCACTTTCCTCTATGTAACCCCCTAACCACTCTTTCTCATCACTTTCCTCTATGTAACCCCCTAACCACTCTTTCTCATCACTTTCCTCTATGTAACCCCCTAACCACTCTTTCTCATCACTTTCCTCTATGTAACCCTCTAACCACTCTTTCTCATCACTTTCCCCTATGTAACCCCCTAACCACTCTTTCTCATCACTTTCCTCTGTGTAACCCCCTAACCACCCTTTCTCATCACTTTCCTCTATGTAACCCCCTAACCACTCTTTCTCATCACTTACCCTATGTAACCCCCTAACCACCCTTTCTCATCACTTTCCTCTATGTAACCCCCTAACCAATCTTTCTCATCACTTTCCCCTATGTAACCCCCTAACCACCCTTTCTCATCACTTCCCCCGTAACTTTCCCCTATGTAACCCCCTAACCACCCTTTCTCATCACTTAGCCACTCTTTCTCATCACTTTCCCTTATGTAACCCCCTGCGCAATAGTGGCAGTGGAATGCCTTGGTTGGGGTGATTGCAGGATAATCTTCTGCCCAGTCAGTCATGTCTCGAAAGAGACATGATCACCCAAAGCGTGTTTCACGTATGGCACTTAACTGACTGACTAAATATAATAGTTGAAAACATGATTAACGTTTCTACTGGGCATAAAGTGGGGGATCAAGTTTATATTGTTATAAAGTAATAAACTGATCCCCCACTAATTACTACTTAATAATATAATACATCTCTTCCCTCTATAGCTATGAGTCAAATAATAGGACAGATTGGGTTCTATAGCCTTGGCTGGCAACCAGTCTACCACAGAAAGCAATGGCAACCTACTGCGGGATAATCTTCTGCCCATTCAGTCATGTCTCTTTCGAGACATGATCGCCCAAGCGTGTTTCACGTATGGCACTTAACTGACTGACTTATCTCGGTAATCGGGTCTTACTAATTTCTTGCAGTTTATTTTCCTTAAAAATAGCCTATTTTCCAATGCAGATATTAGCCCACTCTCTCAGGCCATGTGTTGTATATCAATAAACAACAAACACGCATATATATAAAAATATGAGTTGTATTTTTTATTAATGACGATGAACCGTGTAGCCTAGTGAACAGAGAGTGAGAGCGCGCTTCTAAGGGTTGACGGGGGAGTGTCGTCGTATCTGTTGCTCCTCTGGTCTGGTCTGGCTCTCTGTCTGTCTGTCTCGTCTCTCTGGACTGTCTCTCTCTCTCCTGCTACTCTCTACATGCAGTCCTTTCACCCACTCCGTTCTACCCTGAATGTGTTCGACACCAACAATCCACATTTCTCAATGGCAAAAGTATGCATTTTTTTTTTCTAACTGGACTTATTATAAACACGAGCAGAGAACACACACGCTATCAAATCAATGAGTCACTTACCTTGGCTGATTGTCTATGGTCGTGAGGCTGCTATCGTCCTGTTGTTTACTATTTTCGTCTTCTTTTTCTTTGTATTTGGTAGTTTTAAGTCCGTTGAATTTTCAATCGTTGCCGTGGTAACCAGCTCGTATCTATCTGTTTTGTTGTCTCAAAACAGCAAGTCACTAGCACCAAAAAGAGAAGTCTGTTGTATATCAATAAACAATAAACACGCATATATATAAAAATATGAGTTGTATTTTTTATTAATGACGATGAACCGTGTAGCCTAGTGAACAGAGAGTGAGAGCGCGCTTCTAAGGGTTGACGGGGGAGTGTCGTCGTATCTGTTGCTCCTCTGGTCTGGTCTGTCGTGTAGCATAGGGAACAGAGAATTTGAGAGAGCGCGCTTCTAATGGGGCTGACGGGAGTGTCGTCGAATCTGTTGTGTCTCTCTCTCTACTGCTACTCTGGTCTGGTCTGGTGAATCCGTGCGCCGAGGTCTTTTTATAATCTCCAAACCGGGACTTTTTCTTCCGGTTTTGCCTCGCCCACGCACGCCCACGTAATTCTCAGAGACACCTGTTCTGTTTGCCTCTGTAGCCATTTCCGCTACTGCCGGAAATAAGATCAAACAAACATCCGTTCCTTTCAACGACCGGAAACGCCCCCGCTTGCATCAGCCTTCCTCGGGTGGGCCCAGATTGTTATATTACACATGTTTTATATTCAATGGGTGCCAATACCATTCAACTTCATACAAGATGCTCAATTGTTTCTGGATATTAAATTAATATTATTGTTATTATTATGTTGACACTAATAGGTTCTTTTTTTTCTTTTGAAAATAGACATACATTGTGTATGGCAGATTGATACTGGAGCAAAGAACAGTGGTTGTATGCTTGATGGAAGTGTATGATCCGCCAAGTTTTGCAGAACGATTTGCTGGGGGCGACCCACCAAATCATCTAACGATTTATCATATCAAAGCTTGTGAAGACAGGATTGGTAACAGACAAATACCGGAGAAATGCGGGACAGCCTAGAACAGGCAAAAGTGCCTTAAACATTTCTTCCAAAGGGAGAATCAGTAATGTGATTTGTCCCAACATGGCAGCTCCACTCAAGCCACTTTCTCATTGGCGATATGTGGCTTCCCTCTGTCTCTTCTATAAATATTTTCATGGCTTCTGCTCTGACGAACTTAGGTCACTGGTACCCCCTCCACAAGAATTTACTCGGGCAACCAGACTGGCAACAAGGTCTCACCCTTTTACAGTTAGATCAACCAAATGCAAGTGACACTTCTACTCCATCAGTTTCTTTTCTCGCGCTTCGCGCCCGTGGAACTCCCTTCCATATACTTGCTTTCCTGACGGCTACAACCTTCAAGAATTTAAATGCAAAGTCAATTCCCATCTCTTATCCACTTAACTCCAGTCCTTTCTACATCACCCCCGTGTATCTTGTTCTTTTCCTTTCTCTCTTCGCAACTGTCTTCACTTCTGCGTTCACATACTTCTCTTGTCCTTTCTCTTTCACTCTCCTCCTATCTAAAAATTTAACTCCCTTATGTAGCCCCCTACACATCAGTAGCGGTACCGCCTTGCTTGTGGCGAAATGATGAAAAAAAAAAGAAAAGATTTATACCATTTTAATCCTGTAATGATTTCTGTTTTAAAACAAACCGTTTTTTTTTTTGTTATTGACTCCGTCATAAAGCAAATATAGCACGTAGCGAGATTTTTATTAGGGCAATTCCGTTAAATATTAATTGCGATGAAAGACAAAATTATAAGGAAAAAATTTCGAATTAAAAAAAAAAGATAATTTCACACAAGCGGTTACGGGGTGTGGAAGAATATTAAGGAGAAAGAATAATAAAACAACAACAACAACAACAATAATAATAAACCAGAAGATAACTATTGACATTGCATTTAAATTTCTGAATATCAAACCTGACTTGAAAGCAGAAAGTCGGGAGAGAATTCCACAAGGATGAAGCGCGACAAAGGAAACTGGCCATAATCCAGAAAAGCAATTGTTAGCAGATGGTTACATCTAGTCAACTCAACGGTAAAATGATGAGACCTTGCCGCCAATCTAGTACTGCACTTAAATTCATAACGCTGAGTACCATGGCGGAAAGTCCATTAGAACAATTATTATGAAAATATTTATAGAACAGACATAGGGAATCTACGATACGGTGTGTGTGTG
>JBBBDQ010000375.1:3287500-3300000 GCA_037127315.1 Ascarosepion bandense | reverse complement strand
CTTTTTATTTTAGTTTTTGCTTCGGGTTTGGCTCTAAGTAGGTATAATTGTAGTTCTTAGTCTCAGCCATGATATCATTTACTCAGAGGACTTATTTAGCCTTCAAAATTCAGTTTACAACGATAAAAACTTATTTGATATCGATAGCAGGAAATCAAAATTTGACTTACAATTCAATTTTCTTTCGGTGTACGGTTTCGCTTTAACTGGAAACAACTATTGCTTTTTAGTCTTTCGTGCCAACGTCTAAAGAGTCTGAGCTCCAGGACGATGGATTAGTTTTAAAGCTTTCATTACACCCGAGCAAAGCCGGGCTATACTGCTAGTATATATATATATATATATATATATATATATATATATATATATATATATATATACTAGGTGCGATTGGTAAATTGTCGCAATTATTTCATTATTTCAAATATTCTTTAGGCTGAGTCTGAGCTCCAGGACCATGGATTAGTTTTAAAGCTTTCATTACACCCGAGCAACGCCGGGCTATACTGATAGTTTTTGATAAAGAAAATATTACCAGCAGTACATGTTTGATAAAGATTATATTACTAGCAATACATATTCTTAAAAAATATTGCTAGCAATAATTTTTTATAAAAAAAATAACTACCAGCAATACTTTAAAAAAACATACCAGATATTAGTTTGACACCTGACGATCCTTTTTGCATAAATGCGTCAATAAAATCTGATCTACAAACTGGTTTCTTACAAAGAAGACATATTCAGTTCATAAAAACCTATCTTTAAAAATCTTGTCTGCGTTGATTTATAGTGGGTTATCCGTCACAGTGAAGTGTGTTGAAACTGAATTTGGCCTTGTGAGTAGATAGCCCACTATAAGAGGGGTATAAAACAAGAAAATCAAAATTTGTATAGAAACAACATTTATATATATATATATATATATATATATATATATATATATATATATATATATATGTCAATTAATGTTTTTTTACAAATAAAAGTAATGTCTTTTGGTTAGTACAAAGGTTGTTAAAATGTTAATAGCAGTAACTGCCAAAGGGAGTTTGTGCGTATGTATGTGTGTGCGTTCGTTTGTTAGGAGTGTCTTTGAAGTCTCCGCTCAGTCCTTCGGATAAGTGGCTCAGTAAACAGTGAAGAAGAAGATGAAAGAGAAAGGAAAAGCAACATAATACGATCGCTTGACGTGGTCAAGGGACGTGTTAATTATGCTCGTATTTTCTCAACTGGTGATTGCTTTCTCGTGTCGTCCTTTTATTTCATTTTCGGAGCTCCGAACAAGTCATTTGGGAATTCACACCCGGATTTAATTCTGGGCTTCCCATTGGACGACGAACAAAATTCACGTTGGCTCGCGAAAAGGGTCCGTAAAAGAAATTTGATATTTATTTATTTTTGGTTTACCACCGGAACCACCGGCTTGGAGCCCAGATGCGCAAAGACCAGTTTTGGTCATTTGCAATCTGGACCTCTGAGGGAAAACATCCGGTCCCTCGCTTGCTCAGTATTACCACAGATTAACCCATTGAGGCTGATATACCGTAAAACAAATTAAACCAAACCAAACCATCTTAAACTGATTTCTCTTTTCTTTACTCCCGATCAATAATCAGATATATTTTCCTGAATTATGACTAACACGAATGAATTGGAATATTCAATTAAATTATCTTGAAATAACTTATCAATTTGTTCCAATATTGAAATTATCTTAAATTCTTTATAGCTTCATTGTACCGGTCAAAGCAGCGGAACTTGAGTAAATATATATTTATCTTCATCGAAAGGCAGGCATTTTATCGGAGA
Organism: Ascarosepion bandense; assembly: GCA_037127315.1. NCBI lineage: Eukaryota > Metazoa > Mollusca > Cephalopoda > Sepiida > Sepiidae > Ascarosepion > Ascarosepion bandense. The sequence goes on along the minus strand of JBBBDQ010000375.1, from coordinate 3,298,188 downwards.
ATCGCTCGACTCGTGTCTATTTAAAACAATAAGCAGCCATTTTTTTTTGTTGTCTAATTTAAGAATATGCTTCCAATAGCGCACGTAGACATAACTTGATTACTTTCTAATTTTGGGATAAACTTTTCTAAAATGAAATACGCTTCAGCGCCCTTCAAATTTCTTTGCTGTCTGAGGTAAAATATCGTCGTGTCTATACGTTTATCTATCTTTGAGTGCGCTTTAGTCAATAACAACGTATATGGAACATTCAGAATAATCGCTTTAAAACTTATATCGCTATGATTTAATAAAATAACATGCTTACTTTTATGCAATTCCATAATTACTAATCAGTTTACACACAGGGAGACTCATATTTTTATATATCATCATCATCATTTATCCATCACCCTCCAGATGGTGCATAGGGCAGCAACTTTTTGTTGCTGTTTCTGTAACAAACTGTTTTTTACGGGGCAGGGTTGTTAGCCCTGCGCCCAACCCCCAAACCTGGAGGACCGGTGGACCATTCTTGGTCCTTACGTTTACAGTGGACCGGTCCTTACGTTTACAGTGGACCGGTCCTTACGTTTACAGTGGACCGGTCCTTGGTCCTTACGTTATATATATATATATATATATATATATATATATATATATATATATTTATATATATATAACGCCACTGATGTGCTGGGGGCTACGTAAGAGTGAAAAGATTAAAAGAGAGAAAGCCGGAAACCATATCCTAAACAGGGAACACGGGATGAGCGTCTACACCTGTTCAATAGACATGGGTGGAGTGTGAACCGGGCGATAGTTTAGTCTATCTACTCCAATTGAAAAAAGAAAAGAAGAAAAGTGAGAAGTTTGGAAAAAAGAAAACTGGATCCGCATCCTAAACAGGGAACAAGGGATGAGCCTCTTCACCTGTTCAATAGACGTGAGTGGAGTGTGTATATATTTATTATAAATTATACTTTAGAATATGTACAAACTACAATCTACTACTAAAAGTGTACATTTTGTTTCGACATTGAAAGAACAATGTCTCATCAAGTGTTGATGGTAATAAACGTTATTTTTGAAAAGAAAATTGATGGAAATTCGCTTCCTTTTATTGGTAAAATTCTTCGTACGAGGTAAAGAAGGTAGGAAAAATGAGAAAATAAAAAAATAAATATGAAAAAGGGGAAGGGAAGGACCTACAGGAAATAATAAGCACAGAGGAAAACAAGATAGAAAGAAATAAAGAGAGAAATAAATAAACATGAGGAAAGAGCCAATGAAAGACGGCTCAGGTAGAAATAGACACTGAATTTAGGTAGGAAGTAAAGTTTAAGCATATACAAATATAGGTCACACGACGTTTGGGCTTAACAAAGAGGAGAAAGTGAGAAAATGCTTGTTGATTTATTTAAGCAAAATTTATTTAAATACTACAAGGTAACCAAAAAAGTTCTGTCCGTTTTTTGATTAGTCATTGAATGAAGTTGAAATATATACGAAATGCGTGTAGCAATTGTTTTCGAATTCGGACAGCCGGAAGTAGGAACATCAGCCGTTATAAAAACACGCGCACGGTGCCCGGCCATCAGTTATAAGCCGAACAACTGTGAGAAAGATGGAAGTGTCAAGAGATCTCGTTCGGGACTGTTTGCTTTACGACTTCAAAGTGGGCTTATCAAGTCGCAGCATATGTCAAGCGTTTGGGGATAGTGCTGTGGATCAACGTACTGCAAGGCGTTGGTTTCGAAAATTTAAGTCGGGAGATTTGTCTTTCCATGATGAGCCTCGCAGTGGACGACCACAGGTCTTGAATGACGGAGTCCTGAAGGCGGCCATTGAAGAGGACAGTAGTCTAACGTGTGGTGAACTTGCAAGACATTTCAACGTTTCTGATGAAACAGTTAGACTTCACCTGCACCGCATAGCTAAGACGTACAGACTGAGCAAGTGAGTTCAGCAAAAGCTGTTGCAGGTTCACAAGGAACAACGAGTGGCAGCCTGCGTATCCTTGCTTTCTCGCCACCGTACCGCATCCTTATTCAATCAAGTGCTTACCAGTGATGAAAAGTGGGTTATGTACGAAACTCCCAAGCGTTCCAGACATTGGTTGTCTCCTCACGACGCTGTCCCTCACACCGCAAGACTGCCTATGCACCCACGCAAGATTATGCTTTGTGTCTGGTGGACAGGTCGTCAAGTGGTTCATTATGAACGGTAACCAACGGGCCAAACGGTCACTGGAGACCTATACTCCCATCAATTGAAACGTGTGCAACAGGCATTGCATCAGAAGGAGCCAGCACTGGTGAATTGTAAAAGTGTGCTTTTTCTCCATGACGACGCTAGGCCGCATGTCGCGCGAGTAGTCATTCATCAACTTGGGCGGGTGACTTTGTGCCATCCACCTTATTCACCTGACCTTGCGCCATCCAGTGACCATCTCTTCCACTCCTTGGATAATCATCTTCGTGGGAAATCCTTCACCAATGAAGCAGACTTGCGCAAAGCCCTCACAGACTTCTTTGCGTCAACCCCCCCCCCCCCCGAGTTCTACCGCAAGGGCATTGAACAGCTGCAGACACGTTGGCAGAAGGTGCTGGATGCCAATGGCAATTACTTCGAAGACTAAATATAAGTTACACACACTGTGAAGTGTTTTCCTTTTTTCCTTTAAAAACAGACAGAACTTTTTTGATTACCTTGTAATTATCAAAGATTTAATCAGCTTCCGTTTCAATGACTGCAGCTCAACAGGAAGGCAATTTAACAATCTCACATTCAAATTGTATTCGTGTCATCTCTGGACCTCAGCTGCATAGATGATATTAATAAAAAGACGACTACTTTTCCTTACTTAGACAGGGAGACAGACGTGGCAGTTTGAATTCTAAAAGGCAGCGGGAGGAATTAATTTAAGCGAAAGCACGTCGCTTATTGTCATAGCATACCTTCAAGCCATTTTAGACTTATATCCTAAATCCAGACAAAGCTAATCCATCACTGTTAGAATAGCAAATTCACTAGGTATTCTGACCAATCGCTGATCGTTTTAGAACTGACCTTTGCATTCTGGAACATTTGAAAATGTCCAGAGGAGAGAGACAAATGTAACTTTTTCGAAGCTTTAGTTTTAAGTACAATGGTGATTTTTTTTATCTTGTCTTTAGTTTTCAGTTGAACTCTCTGATCGAATTATGACCTGTTATCGATTACTTGGTGCCACTTGATCGATTGATTGTTTCTAGCAGTTGCTATAATCATCAACTGTGCTACGATATTACCACTTACTGCGCCTTGAATTTTCTTTCATGCTCTTCCAGGCGATGGTAGAGAAAAGGCAAACATTTCGGCGAGGTGGGAAATTAAGAATTCACATATGATACACATGGTCGGGATTAGAATTTATCTGTACGTATGTAAATTAAAGAATATATATATATATATATATATATATATATATATATAACAGACAATGAATGTCTATTATGTTTAATCATGAGCCGTACTAAACTTCGTATATTGGCTTTAATTCCAGCTGAAAATAAAGACAAAAATTCTCTAACATTTGGATAATATTTTATTAAGTTGGTTCTAAGCTTTCGGCTCACATGAGCCATCTTCAGAGAGGTTACAAGGACGTTAACATAAAAACATCCACCATCAGCGACGATTTTATCTTGTGTTGACATATAACTTTGCTAAGCAACAATGATAGTTACCAAAAATAGCAAACGCAGTTCGTAAATTTGTAATGCGGTTCTATGACGTCACACCGCGTGAGAGCTCGAAATGACAACAGAACGATGTATTCAAATGCAATGTAATGTGTTATGACCAGATTTAAACGTGATTTTATTAAGTGTGGGTTGTTTGGATTTAATGTAGATTGTCTCCAATATCTGAAGGTTCTTTTTACTGTGTGTATGAGTGAGTATTATTGTATTGTTGACTAAAATCTGTCTGATATTACCTACATGGTTATGTTTTTCTGAGAAATGTTGTTTAATTGTACTCTGATCAGAAAGGTGAGCTATAGTTATTATTATTGTCATAATAATAGCATACTGCAACTCAAAAGCTATAATAAAAAGTAAATATTAAACTGTGGAATATATATCCATTCCATTAGTTTAAACCATATATATATATATATATATATATCACCTACTTGCAGTGTGGGTATAGAAGAATCCAAAGGAGTGTCCTGTACATAAAGTGGTAGGATAACTCTCTAAGAGAGCTCTAAACATATATGCATATCAATACATATAAAGCAAATACAAGAAACATTAAGGCAGACACGTTATTTCATGGTGAATCGGAAGTATAGGCCCATTTCAGGCGAACCATCATCAGCTTCCGTCTTTATTTTACAAAGGATTTTACAGAAATGAGATTCACAAAGACATAAAAAAAACGAATAGAAATAACGGTCGCTCCCTTAAAAGAGAAAATTTAAGAAAAAATACATCCGTTCGGCGAACATATATATATATATATATACTAAACAGTTATAGGTGCCGATTTACAGTATTCGGAATATTGCCCTGATCTTTGTTGCCATTTGTACGACGTTTTGGCCATTGTACGCTACTGCCTTCTTCAGGTGCTAGGAGTTTCGAACCGAAACGTTTGTTACAATCATTCTCATTCCGAGTACCTGAAAAAGGCCACAGCGTACAACAGCCGAAATGTCGTACAAATAGCCACAAAGATGAGGACAATAGTCCAAATAATGTAAATACTGTAAATACTACCTCATCTTAGAAATATAGACAATTATAGGTCAGATTTAAATTAGACCAGTAAATAGTTGCATTTGAAATGAAAATGAAATTTTAACATGTAAAGCATTTCGATATTTAGGAAGTGAAGGTAACCAGGTTGCACTACCATGGTTTTGTCAGAAAAAAAAGAAAAACAAATCACCTGACGAAATCAAAACAGTCGTAACCATGGTAGCATAACCGGCTGATCTTCTCTGTAAAATAATCAAGAGGAAAACAATTAAGATTAGTTATTCGTGTATTAGTTATATATATATATATATATATATATATATATATATATAACATTATGAGCTCCCACAATAACCAAATCTTGAAGAAGTTTAGTGAATCCAATATAGGAAATAGGATTAGACCCTCCTGTAATTGTAGACCTAAAGAAAACTGTCCGGTTGAGGGTAGATGTAGATCTGCAAATGTGATCTATTAAGCTACCATCTACCATCTACCCGAAGGAAAATAAGAAGAAATATAAAGTTTATATCGGAATTTCGGCGGGAATTCGGAAACAAAGGCTTTATACACACAGGCACTCCTTCACTAACCCTAATTTAAGGTATCAAACAGCCCTTTCCCGAAAATACTGGGAATTGAAAGAAAATAACCGAAACCCACAGATAAAGTGGAAGCTGATAGGCAAGGCAAGAACTCCGAATAGCTTAAGGAATAGACGTAATCTATGTTTAACAGAAAAAAAATTAAGATTTTTAAATTTCAATGTCAGAATGTACTTCTGCATAAACGTAGAGAAATCATTAGTATGTGTAGTCACAAAAATAAATTCAAATTGCAAGAATTATCTCATTCTTCTATTTAGTCACAATAGAATTTTTCAAAAATTTGGCGAAGCAGTAACATCTTCCCTCCTACCTACCACTACTAACCCAATGGTCAAGCCACAGGCCTCCCACTACCATAAGAGAAATTACTAAGATTCCTCCAGCTTAATCTTATAAAAGCCAGCATTCCTCCACCCCTTCTTTTACTAGCCCCTGTCTCCGCCATTAGAATCTTTCCTCATTCTTTGATTAAACGGGGTTGACGATGCATGTCTTGAACTGACAACTGTTGGCAGGGGGTGACATAGAAGATAAGTTATGAGAAAGAGTGACAGATTACAGTGGGTGTCAGAAAGAGGGTAGGAGTGAGATAGGAGATGACTATTGACTTTACATTTGGATTCTTGAAGACTAGCGTTCGGGAAAGCAAGTAAACGAAAGTGAATTCCGCAGGCGGGAAGTGCGAGAGAAGAAGCTGTTGGAGTAGAATTTTTACAATTTATTGTTTACTGGTTTCACAGTAAACGGATGGGACCTAGTTTCTAATCTTGCGGCTCGAGTAAATTCACATATAGGGGTTACCAGTGAGCTACGTTCATCGGCTCAGAAGCCATGAAAGTATTTTTAGAAGAGGCACAGGGAAGCAACGTTGCGCTGGTGAGAAAGTGACTGTATCCGAGCTGCCAAGTCAGGATCAATCATATTACAGATTCACCGCTGGATTTTGTCAAGGACACTTAGCTGGATAGCAGAAGCACCTGACCAGATATGGCAGCAGTATTCAATGCACGGGCGGATGGTGTGTCGGGATAGATCACATTACAGATGCTCCGTTGGATTTTGTCAAGGACACCTAAGTGGATAGCAGAAGCACCCGACCAGATATGGCACCAGTATTCAATGCACGGGCGGATGGCAGGTCGGGATAGATCACATTACAGATGCTCCGTTGGTTTTTGTCAAGGACAGCTAGGTGGATAGCAGAAGCACCTGACCATATATGGCACCAGTATTCAATGCACGGGCGGATAATATAGTCGGGATCGATCATATTACAGATTCTCCGTTGGATTTTGTCAAGGACACCTCGGTGGATAGCAGAAGCACCTGACCAGATATGGCACCAGTATTCAATGCACGAGCGGATAATAAGTCGGGATCGATCATATTACAGATTCTCCGTTGGATTTGTCAAGGATACCTCGGTGGATAGCAGAAGCACCTGACATGATATGGCACCAGTATTCAATGCACGAGCGGATAATAAGTCGGGATCGATCATATTACAGATTCTCCGTTGGATTTTGTCAAGGACACCTCGGTGGATAGCAGAAGCACCTGACCAGATATGGCACCAGTATTCAATGCACGGGCGGATAATAAGTCGGGATCGATCATATTACAGATTCTCCGCTGGATTTGTCAAGGACACCTCGGTGGATAGCAGAAGCACCTGACCAGATATGGCACCAGTATTCAATGCACGGGCGGATAATAAGTCGGGATCGATTTTATTACAGATTCTCCGTTGGATTGTGTCAAGGACACCTCGGTGGATAGCAGAAGCACCTGACCAGATATGGCACCAGTATTCAATGCACGGGCGGATAATAAGTCGGGACCGATCATATTACAGATTCTCCGTTGGATTTTGTCAAGGACACCTCGGTGGATAGCAGAAGCACCTGACCAGATATGGCACCAGTTTTCAATGAACGGGCGGATAATAAGTCGGGATCGATCATATTACAGATTCTCCGTTGGATTTTGTCAAGGACACCTCGGTGGATAGCAGAAGCACCTGACCAGATATGGCACCAGTATTCAATGCACGGGCGGATAATAAGTCGGGATCGATCATATTACAGATTCTCCGTTGGATTTTGTCAAGGACACCTAGGTGGATAGCAGAAGCACCTGACCAGATATGGCACCAGTATTCAATGCACGGGCGGATAATAAGTCGGGACCGATCATATTACAGATTCTCCGTTGGATTTTGTCAAGGACACCTCGGTGGATAGCAGAAGCACCTGACCAGATATGGCACCAGTTTTCAATGAACGGGCGGATAATAAGTCGGGATCGATCATATTACAGATTCTCCGTTGGATTTTGTCAAGGACACCTAGGTGGATAGCAGAAGCACCTGACCAGATATGGCACCAGTATTCAATGCACGGGCGGATAATAAGTCGGGACCGATCATATTACAGATTCTCCGTTGGATTTTGTCAAGGACACCTCGGTGGATAGCAGAAGCACCTGACCAGATATGGCACCAGTATTCAATGCACGGGCGGATAATATAGTCGGGATCGATCATATTACAGATTCTCCGTTGGATTTTGTCAAGGACATCTAGGTGGATAGCAGAAGCACCTGACCAGATATGGCACCAGTTTTCAATGAACGGGCGGATAATAAGTCGGGATCGATCATATTACAGATTCTCCGTTGGATTTTGTCAAGGACACCTCGGTGGATAGCAGAAGCACCTGACCAGATATGGCACCAGTATTCAATGCACGGGCGGATAATAAGTCGGGACCGATCATATTACAGATTCTCCGTTGGATTTTGTCAAGGACACCTCGGTAGATAGCAGAAGCACCTGACCAGATATGGCACCAGTATTCAATGCACGGGCGGATAATAAGTCGGGATCGATCATGTTACAGATTCTCCGTTGGATTTTGTCAAGGACATCTAGGTGGATAGCAGAAGCACCTGACCAGATATGGCACCAGTATTCAATGCACGGGCGGATAATAAGTCGGGACCGATCATATTACAGATTCTCCGTTGGATTTTATCAAGGATACCTAGGTGGATAGCAGAAGCACCTGACCAGATATGGCACCAGTATTCAATGCACGGGCGGATAATAAGTCGGGACCGATCATATTACAGATTCTCCGTTGGATTTTGTCGACATCTAGGTGGATAGCAGAAGCACCTGACCAGATATGGCACCAGTATTCAATGCACGGGCGGATAATATAATCGGGATCGATCATATTACAGATTCTCCGTTGGATTTTGTCAAGGACACCTAGGTGGATAGCAGAAGCACCTGACCAGATATGGCACCAGTATTCAATGCACGGGCGGATAATAAGTCGGGACCGATCATATTACAGATTCTCCGTTGGATTTTGTCAAGGACACCTCGGTGGATAGCAGAAGCACCTGACCTGATATGGCACCAGTATTCAATGCACGGGCGGATAATAAGTCGGGACCGATCATATTACAGATTCTCCGTTGGATTTTGTCAAGGACACCTCGGTGGATAGCAGAAGCACCTGACCAGATATGGCACCAGTATTCAATGCACGGGCGGATAATAAGTCGGGACCGATCATATTACAGATTCTCCGTTGGATTTTGTCAAGGACACCTCGGTGGATTGCAGAAGCACCTGACCTGATATGGCACCAGTATTCAATGCACGGGCGGATAATAAGTCGGGACCGATCATATTACAGATTCTCCGTTGGATTTTGTCAAGGACACCTCGGTGGATAGCAGAAGGACCTGACCTGATATGGCACCAGTATTCAATGCACGGGCGGATAATATAGTCGGGATCGATCATATTACAGAGTCTCCGTTGGATTTTGTCAAGGACACCTCGGTGGATAGCAGAAGCACCTGACCAGATATGGCACCAGTTTTCAATGAACGGGCGGATAATAAGTCGGGATCGATCATATTACAGATTCTCCGTTGGATTTTGTCAAGGACACCTCGGTGGATAGCAGAAGCACCTGACCAGATATAGCACCAGTTTTCAATGAACGGGCGGATAATAAGTCGGGATCGATCATATTACAGATTCTCCGTTGGATTTTGTCAAGGACACCTCGGTGGATAGCAGAAGCACCTGACCAGATATGGCACCAGTATTCAATGCACGGGCGGATAATAAGTCGGGACCGATCATATTACAGATTCTCCGTTGGATTTTGTCAAGGACACCTCGGTGGATAGCAGAAGCACCTGACCTGATATGGCACCAGTATTCAATGCACGATCGGATAATAAGTCGGGATCGATCATATTACAGATTCTCCGTTAGATTTTGTCAAGGACACCTCGGTGGATAACAGAAGCACCTGACCAGATATGGCACCAGTTTTCAATGCCCGGGCGGATAATAAGTCGGGATCGATCATATTACAGATTCTCCGTTGGATTTTGTCAAGGACACCTCGGTGGATAGCAGAAGCACCTGACCAGATATGGCACCAGTTTTCAATGCCCGGGCGGATAATAAGTCATGATCGATCACATTACAGATTCTCCGTTGGATTTTATCAAGGACACCAATGTGGATAGCAGAAGCACTTGACCAGATATTGCAGCAATATTCAATGCACGGGCGGATGGTAGATTTGTATATGTGCAGGATTGTTTCAGACGGGAAAAACTTCCTGGCCCTACACAGAGAACCGACCTTCTTAGCAGCGGATTTAGCAATGGATCCTATATAGTCATTCCACTTGATGTATGTTGTGAGAGCTTTTTCCTAAATTCTCTCTCTCTCTCTCTCTCTCTCTCTATATATATATATATATATATATATATATATATATATATATATATATATATATATATCAGAGGGAATGGCAAACCCATAAAGACGGAAAAGATAATGCAAAAGATTTTATCCAATTACTATAAATTATTAATAAGATAAAAATAGAGACCTCAATGAATATTATCAAGAGTATTGTACGATACTGAGGGGAAAACTTAACATATAATTAAATTTTTATAAATCCAGAATTTATTTCAACAATGTATGAACGCTTTTACGCTGTCTCCTTAACATCGTTGATATATATATATACAACGATTTTTATAATAATAGAGAGGATACTTAAATGTGTATGTACATCATGAATTTACATAAATTTCGACTTTACAATATGCGTTTGTACACACACCTATCCATATACGTACGATTCTCTCTCTCATTTTCTGTCTGCCTGCCTGTCTGTCTGTCTGTCTCTCTCTCTCGCTCTCTCTCTCTGTGCATGCGTTCGTGTGTGTGTCGCGGAGAAATATGTGTTTAATTTACGACGTGCGACAAAGTTCTGTTTGCTGTTAAATTCTCATCAAC
>JBBBDQ010000375.1:3242500-3285000 GCA_037127315.1 Ascarosepion bandense | reverse complement strand
CATATGAAATTTCTTTGATTAAACATTACTTTCAATTGATATCCATATTTGAGTAGATACCCTGTTTTATTTATTTTTAAACAGTAAATTCATTTATTTATACCGGAGTGAATATTCAAGGAATTTCGTTAAAAATATGTGCTGTCCGCTATGCGTTTTTAACAGAATTTTTTAAATATTCAAGCGGGTAGTTGTAAATAAATAAATAAATTGACTATTTATAAAAACAAAACATCTACTCAAATATGAGTATCAATGAAAAATAACGTTTAATCCAACAAAAATAAAAATATGTCATACGTCGGATTTAATTATTTGCCTAATATACATATATGGTTGTACCATTTGGGTCTGATGAACCGCGATAATAACATCAGGACGCGGTGAAATATCTATTACCTTTTGTAATAATCTAAAATCTTTCTTTCTTTATATATATATATATATATATATATATATATATATATATATATATATATATGACGGGCAAGGGATATTTTGTGAGATTGTTTTAAATTTAATTTAAATTTAATTTTTCTTACGTTCTTGGTAGTTTTCCTATTTTTTTTGTATTTTTGTGGGTGATTTGAACGAATTCAAACAACGTAAAAATATTCAACGAAAACAAAATCTATATAAACCAGTGGAAATCTAACGGATATTCGAAAAAACTTTTTTCGAATATCCGTTATAAATACAACCATATATATATTATAAGTATATCCGTTATAAGTTCAACCATATATATATATATATATATATATATATATATTAGGCAAATAATTAAATCCGACGTATGACAATTTTTTATTTGTTTTGAGGAAATTTGTAAATTGACCAAGATTATGTTTCTTTTTTCGTTGTTTTCGTTTGTTATTATTATTATTATTATTTTTTTTGGGGGGGGGGCGCCCAATTTTTTTCGAATATCCGTTAGATTTCCACTGGTTCATATAGATTTTGTTTTCGTTGAATATTTTTACGTTGTTTGAATTCGTTCAAATTACCCACAATAATACAATAAAAAAATAGGAAAAATATTCTTGAAAATAATTGAAAAACATTTCCCCAAACACAGCAAACTACCAAAAACCATAAAAAAAAACAAAAAAAAAAAAACAAGCAAAAAAAACAACAACAAAACAAAACAAAAAACAAAAAAAAACAAAACAAAAAACAAAAAACAAATCAAAATCAGTTTCAACTGCATGGATAAAATAATAACCAAACACTATAAAAATACTTATCAAAATCAATAACTGCAACAACATAAATTAACAAAAACAATTGTCCTCTTAGCCACAAATGTCTAATCAAAAATATAATATATAAAACTACCGTGACATATAACATTAACACAAAAAATACATAGCAGCCAAAGAAACAACCTTTAATAAAAAAATTTTTTACATTCACATAACCTAATTTTACATTCACATAACCTAATTCAAAACATAATGATCTATAAACCACACTTATATATTATAAAAATATATATGGAACTAAAACGAAAATATAACCACCAAAATTAAGTGAGCAATCATAAAAATAGCGGCCCCACACTATAGCAATAACAAAAATCACAAACTGTGTTAAAAGGAAAAGTTAGCTTTAAAAAAACAAAGCAACCTACTAGGAAACAAGAAAAATGAAATAATGAGAAGATGCAGACATTCAAATAAATACTTACTTTGCCATTTACATTCTAATGCAAACAAAACAAAAATACAATATAAAATGCAGTTCTATTACAAAAAACAATTCACCACACTTAATACCAAATGAAAATCAGTTAGGAAAAAATAAACACAATAACAATAACAAACAAATACCCAATTCCACTAACAAGCACGCAGATACAGATACACCTATACACCTATACACACATACAAACATTCAGCCGTCACCCTTAAAGCCAAGCAGTCAACAAACCACAAAATCTCCGAAAATCCATCACTCCTTAAAAATCAGCAGAGGCCAGAAGATGACGGAAGAAAGTAGAGAAAAAAAAAGAAAAAAAAAGAAAGAAGATTTTTAGTTGTTTGGTTGTTTTATTTTTATGGCATATCAACACCTCGGCGGGTCATTTTTTGCCAACTAAATTTTTTATTTTTTTATTTTTTTTATTCATTTTATTGCCGGTAATGCCTTTTTCTTTCAACAATTTATTGTTGTTTTTATATAAGTTTTGTGTCTAGTAATATTTTATCCTTTTCAAATATCAAGATTCATTGGGATTTGTTTTTAAGAGCAGGGTCCCTAAGTCCTACACTGTTATTTAACCCATAACTGAAGGGAAGGGACGGATTAATACCTTTTCCAAGGGTACCAGTGCTTAAGTGAATGCAGGGTATTCAACTGGAATTCGAACTCGGCTCACCGATTTCTCTTTCCCAGCCGATATCCACTGCTCCACAACGCACATCCGTCACTAAACGCGTACAGCACCTGGTATTCCCAAGTGGTCACCCATCTAAGTACTGACCAGTCTCAACGTTGCAAATATTAAAAAATATATCAGTAGAAAAAACTGACAAGCCCTGATGAGCGTGTACATTTTATACGCTCACGAAACTTCGATGTTGGTATGAAGGGTGTGGCGCCGATCAGTTAAGTGATAATTTTTACTATATTCATTCAATTAATTGTCTATCTCCATCTTTGATATCAAGCAGTTTATTGCAAAGCCTGCTCATTTTAAACGCCTTTCTACCAGTAAACCACTCAAAATCAGCAGTTTTGGCTTCAAAGAGTCTCCCAACTTAACAATATATTTATGGGAAAATATGACCGAAGAGATGAAAAGCATTAGACGAAAAATTTTTCCAGTTTGTCCTATTTTCCCCCTCCTTATATATATATATATATATATATATATATATATATAACATTATTATTTCAATAAAAGCTATAATAATAATAATAATAATAATAATAATAATAATAGGGATGTTAGAGGAGATAGAAAAAAACATAAAATGCAGACATAATAACACACCACGACCTGCCTTAGGTCTTCCTACAGACTTGGTAGGTAGTGCGACCATAGCAGAAATATATTGTGCTGAAAAATGACAACTTAATAATAATAATAGTAATGATAATAATAATAATAATAATAATAATAATAATAATAATAATATATCTATACTCGACTTCTGTATGGAGATCTTTTTAAAAGTAAATATTAAAGTATGAAAAATATCCATCAGTTTAACTACTTATATATATATATATATATATATATATATATATATATATATATATATATATATATATATTCATTTAAGTGCAACGTCAGACGCCATGAGTAAACAGAAACTAAAAATCCTCGAAGCAATCTACATTAAACAATTTAAACCTGGTTTGAATACAATCAATTTTGATATTTCCAATAACGTACTCAAATGCCCGTAATCAGATCAGGGACCACAACGCCACTATTTTGTCACTGTCTTCGGCATTCCGCCACAGTAGGGATGGACTTATATATATATATATATATATATATATATATATATATATATATATCACTCATTCAGTAATGAATTAGAGCACTCTAGGTACTGGTGTATGATACATCATACGCAAAAGGTCTACCTCTTTTTACCGAGCGGCCATAGCTCAGTGGTAGAATCGCCGACTCTCGGTCGGGTTTCAATCCTGGGTTAAAAGCAATCGGATGTCTAACCGTACTGATGAGCTGTGATACACACGAAACAGATCTGTCTGCGGATTTATATATATAATTTAAAACCATGCAAGTCAATAAAACTACTAAGACTAAGAGGGTACAGTGTCTAAAAGAATATTAGAAAAAGGAAAAATTAATATATGGAGTGAGAAGAATGAAAGAAGGAATTAAGAAGAGAAAAATCAAATTTGACTGGAAAGCAAGAAGCCAGAAGAAAGATCCATAAGCGAGAGAAGAAACTGTTACCATAGGGCCTATAATAATATGAGAAGAAGAAAACATAATAAAGAAGAGAGAACAATAAAAGAACAGGAATTAAGAAGACAGAAGATAACGATTGACATTGCTTTTCATTTTTGAAGAGAGTTCCACAAGCGAGAGAAGAAACTGTTAGCATAGGACTTATAATAATATGAGAAGAAGAAAACATAATTAAGGAGAGAGAACAATAAAAGAACAGGAATTAAGAAGACAGAAGATAACGATTGACATTGCTTTACATTTTTGAAGAGAGTTCCACAAGCGAGAGAAGAAACTGTTAGCATAGGACTTATAATAATATGAGAGGAAGAAAACATAATTAAGGAGAAAGAACGATAAAAGGACAGGAATTAAGAAGACAGAAGATAACGATTGACATTGCATTTAAATGTCTAAAGATCAAATTTCACGGGAAAGCAAGAAACCGGAGGCAAGATCAAGAGAAGAAACTCTAACACAATATTTACGCCTAGATTTAGCTATGGTAACTGTAAAAGGAAGATGCCTAGCTGCCAGTGTAGTACTGTACTTTAATTTTTAAAGTCTCGGAATGCTCATCTGAACAATTCAGTCATTTAAGTGCCATACTTAATACACGCTTTGGGCAATCATGTCTCGAAAGAGACATGACTAACTGGGCAGAAGATTATCCCGCAGTAGGTTGCCATTGCTTTCTGTAGTAGACTGGTTACCAACCAAGGCTATAGAACCCAACCTGTCCTGTTATTTGACGTATAGCTAGAGAGAGAAGTGATGTATTATATTATTAAGTAGCAATTAGTGGGGGATCAGTTTATTACGGATCCCCAACTTTATGTCCGGTAGAAGCCTTAATCATGTTTTCAACTATTATATTCAGTCAGTCAGTTAAGTGCCATAAGTGAAACACACTTTGGGTGATCATGTCTGGAAAACGACATGACTGACTGGGCAGAAGGTTATACCGCAGTAGGTTGCCATTGCTTTCTGTGATACACTGGTTGCCAGCCAAGACTATAGAACCCAATCTGTCCTATTATTTAACCCATAACGGGAAGGAAGAAACGGATTAATACATTGTGAATGCAAAGAATTCAATTGGAGTTCAAACTCGGCACTACGATCTCTCGTTCCGAGTCGATATTTACTGCGCCACAACGCACATCCATCTGAACAATTACCTTGAAATATATATATATATATATATATATATATATATATATATATATATATATATATATATGTTAACATAGGTTAAAAAGGAGGGAAATTGGCTGAACGCGAGATTGCAAGTCAGGAAAGATAACATTGCTGATTCTTCTTTGCATTTCATCAACAATCTCTAAAAATATAGAAGCTCTCGGCAAGAAGTGGCAGCTATAATCAATGCATGGACAAACTGACTGATCTTCTCTACAAAAATAGCTAAACGCTATTCATGTTGAATCTAGATTTTTCTTCAAACATGTGTATAGCACTTTCTAATATAGCTGTTTACTGGCTTAATTAAATTTAAATCTGACCAATAACGGGTTCAGTATATTCTGATTAGTTAAATTGAACACACAGACAAATTTTTGTCTTCCCATATCTATAAATAGCAAACGTATTGTTTCTTATATTTAAATGAAAATCATTTTTACAACTACGATCAAACATTGCCTGATGACGAGGTAGAAATACCAAAACAGAAATTTCCGTGTAAAAATGTACTTTTATTTAAAAAAACAAATTTAATTACACACACACACACACACACACACACACACACACACACACACACACACACACACACACACACACATATATATATATATATATTCCATTTGTAAACGAGTTATTACGCGACCTAGGTTTCTACCATAAGTGATGTTTTCAGGCGATTTTTCAATAACTGATTTTACCCTTTACCGTTTTTAAAGAACTCTCATGTAACGGTTTTTTTTGAGAAAATATTAAAAAGTTCTACAGTAAGATTGTATTGAACAATTTTTAATACGAAAGTGCACTGGTCTAATCGTATTATAACCAGAAGCTAAGTAATTAAACAATATATATATATATATATATATATATATATATATATATATATATATATATATGTAAACATATTACGGAAATTAACGAATTTTAACGAAACTTGGTTATAAGCAACCGACAATTTGTAATGAACATCGAGTATCGGTAAAAATAATGTTGAAAATAATTCATTACATATATATATATATATATATATATATATATATATATATATATATATATATAGAAGAGCAAATTGAAAACATATTTGAATGTATCATGTGTTACTTTTATTAAAGCCTTGTATTTATTAGAGGTGGAGAGAAATGAAAAAAAAACCCCGGAAAATATACACAGAATGCTGGTATGTTACATAAGCATGAGAAATATTTTGAACGGTTTGGTTGCTTGTTTTGTTTTACGGCGTATCAACCCATCTTGGGTCATTTAACGCCGAATCGAATTAGTAAAAATCGAACAAAAAGTTAAGAAAAATTTCAAGAAGTTTATATATTTAACAAATTAATATATATAACAGATTTATATATTTAAACAAATTCATACATTTAACAACTTTATATATTTAACACGTTTTAAATTAATAAAATATTTTATAAAAATGTATATATTTAATTTGGCTGTTTAGATTTTACGGCATACCAACCACCGCGGGTTATCTGAAGCCAAATCAAGCCTACATACATTGCATGTTTATATATTATATGTACAAGATTTGCAAACACACATTCGGTAGAACTAAGTTTTGGAATATATAGCAAGTTGGTAGAAATACATATATCTATGTGTGTGTGAGATAGTATTCAATCAGTCATATTTTTGAGTACATACCGATTTCTTTTAAGAATTCGAGTCGCCTGCTTGGTCTCGTTTCCATAAATAGTTTTTACAAACTTGTTTGGTAATGCTTCTTTCTCACTCTATTTAAGTTTGTACCCTCTAAAAGTATATGTTTGACACTTAATCTTTTTTGACAGCTGGTACATATTGGGGATTCTGTGCCCTCCAGTAAATGATGGTGTGTGATGTAGGTATGGCCTATGTGAAGGCGGGTCAGCAAAACCTGTTCTCTTCTATTTCTGTATTGAATGATCCATTCTCCAATAGTAGGTTTTACGCTTTGGTGTTTTTTGTTAGTGCATCTATCCCAATAATTTTGCCACTTATTGTTCTCTTCACTACAGCATTAAAGTCAGTATAAGTTATTTTGATTTTTGCTATTTTATCTTTCATTGCTTTCTTCATTGCTTCCGAGTCTACTCTGTCTTTTCGCGGAATACCTAGATGGCTTGGGATCCAACAAAAGATTATTTCTTTGCTTTTAGTAAATTTAATACATGTGTGATTAAAGGGTAGGAACGGTTTTTGTTTATTTTGAACGGTAAAATGTGTCATAGTGTATGTGTGTGCTACAAACTTTGTTATGGCATCCCAAATATTCCTTCTGCATATTTAGAAACTAAATATTGCTTTGATACACATGAAACGTATATGACCAAGAAGAACTTACCCCAAATCATAATATAACAGTATTCTGCGTCTGTTTGTTTTCCCCATTTCTGTCTTAGTCTATGAGAGAAACTTTAATAAATTGAAATATATAATATTGAGATAAGTTTTCTATTTGTTTCTTATTTCCTCATTTTGTCAGATTCCGATTATGCTTTCAACATATATATTACACACGAATATTTTACACGAATCCTTTGCACAATAGAGAGGAAGCTGATGATGGTTTGCCTGAAATAAGCCATACTTCCGATTTACCATGAAATAACGTGTCTGTCTTAATTTTTCTTATGTTTGCTCTCTATATATTTATATACATATATATTTAGAGCTCTCTTAGAGAATTATCCTACCACTGTATGTGCAGGATACATCTTTGAATTCTTCTATCTCCCCACCGCATGCTGATATATATATATATATATATATATATATATATTGTAAAACGTACCAATAAAACAGTAGCACTAATTATGACCGAAATCAGAAAAACCTACTGCTAACAAATTGGTAAAATAAGTCGTCAAACCCAAAAGGTACTACCAAGTCCTGACGATCCGGCGAGTGAAACCGCGGTCGACTTTTGGCTCACTTTTAGATTTACTTTATATATATATATATATATATATATATATATATATATATATATATATATATATCAGACATACAATACTGATGTTAATAAAATAGTGCTCGATGTAGAGCTATAAATTATATCTTAATAAATATACATTTTTTTCTCACTGGTAGGTGTTTTCAATGAGCACCTGAAGATTGTGTTGTGCATGAAATTCAGAGTTGTTTTACCGGTAAATAAAATTTATAGTTATTATTACTACCAGCACGAATGTGCACTATCTAAACATATTTATCAATGGAACTTTATCTGCGCATGTGTGTGTGTGTGTGTGTCCGTTACCTAAAGACTCCGAAACGGCTGAACCGATTTTCTTGAAAATTTACAGACTTGTACTATAAGTGTCTGCGAGTGTTCTTAGCTAGGTTTTGTGTCGAGATACCCCCGATAAATATCAAAAATCGATAATCGAAAAAACCGGGTTATAGAAGGAGTGGTCTGATTTTAATTAAATTTGATACACTCATAGACAAAGACATAAGAAACGATATTCAGAAGTTTCAAGGTTGCAGTTCTTACAATAGTGCAGAAAATCGATAATATATACATATATATGAAAGGCAAGATGTTTGTGTGTGTGTGTGTCTGTTTAACTACCTGTATGTCTGTATTTTTTTCAGCCGTTTTATTTTAGCTTTTGCTTCGAGTTTGGCTCTAAGTAGGTATAATTGTAATTCTTAATCTCAGCCACGATACCATTTACTCAGAGGACTTATTTAGCCTTCAAAATTCAGTTTACGACGAAAAAACTTATTTAATATCGATAGCAGGAAATCAAAATTTGACTTACATCCATTCATTTTTCTTTCAGTCTACGGTTTCGCTTTAACTGGAAACAACTATTGCTTTTTAGTCTTTCGTGCCAACGTCCAAAGAGTCTGAGCTCCAGGACGATGGATTAGTTTTAAAGCTTTCATTACACCCGAGCAACGCCGGGCTATACTGCTTATATATATATATATATATATATATATATATATATTAGGTTATATATATATATGTATGTATTTTATATACTTGTATATATAACCAATAATATATATATATATATATATATATAACGTAGACTATATTAGATTAGAGAATGTCAGTGCATAATGTTTGAGGAATGGAATTAAGTACATTGGCAAAAAGGAGATCATTTTGAAAAGTAAATATTTGTTACATAAAATAAATTCTTTTTTCATCAACAGGCACCGGGCGTATTGACGTTTCTCTATATAAGAAGGCACAATGCCTACGAAATTATAAATAAGTGGAAGGAAAAATGAATTTACGAGCGAGCAAAATAGAAAGGAGACGATGTGAAATGAAATAAATGAATAAAAAAATAACTGGCACAAAAGTAAAGAAAACATAAACAGGTCGTTTGAAGGGTATCATGAAATAAACAAAAAAAGAAAACAATATATTAAAAAAGTGCTAAATTGAAAACGAAAGTGAAAGTAGAAACTGAATTTGAAAGTACAACTCTAAGAGAAAGCGAAAGTAAAAGTTAGGAATCAATAATAAAGAAAGTAAACAGTGCAAGAGAAAGTGAAAGTGGGAAATAAATTAGACTACTAATATGAGGAAAAGAAGAGGGAAAATAAAAAAAAAATAATAAAATAAGATAAAGTGAAAAAAACAAAAAACAAAGGAGAAAAATATCGAGTATGAGAAATATTAACCAGTTTGGAACAAGAGAAGATGAGTATAATAATCTTATAGAGCTGAAGTTGGCAGGGGGTGACGAGGAAGATGACGTCGGAAAGAGTGCAGAAAGTTGGATTCGAAGAGGCGGGGGAAGAGATACAGGAAATTATATTGACGTCTAATATGGCGTACAGAATTGCGAAAATAACCAGTATAATTGGTCAGGCAGGAAGACGTCCGAATCGTCGTTCAAGCTTATTTCCTGGGCGTCTTTTTAACGTATGTATTTTGATCCGGGATTTGTTGACATCCTGCCTTGAGTGGAGGAAGAATATAATGATACACAGTCAATATTTCACCACCATTTCCGATTTTACAATATTTCCCCCAAAAGGTTTCTGTTAGCCCCAAAATATTAGTGACCACCTTTTAAAAAATGGAAGTAGTACAGCCTGCACTTTGCATCGGAGTTTCCACACGCTTATATTTAAGGCATGAGAAGGTGCTGAAAATTTCGAAGGTTGGCCTATTTCCCAAAAGCTGATCAAGTGTTTAAACATCAGAATTTGGTGATGAAAGAGAGAGGGCTGAAGCTCTTTAGTTGTCTTCAATCATAAAAGATTATTTATACATAAAAAAAAGCTGGATTTAGTATTGTTAATGGTATTATTTACCGTTTCCCTATAATGTTTCAACATATCTGGTCGGGTGCTCCTTGTATTCATCTAGAGGTTTCCGACAAAATCCAAAAGAGCATCTGCAGTATAATCGTAGCAGCTCGCCTCCACTCACTTTCCCGCCGACGTCATGTAACTTCCCTCTGTCTTTTCTACAAGTATTTTCATGGCAGCTGCCCTGACAAGTTTTTTTCCTGGTACCACGACCACGCGGATGTGCGTTGTGGTGCAGTGGATATCGGCTCGGAACGAGAAATCGGGGAGCCGAGTTCGAATTCCAGCTGAATTCATTGCATTCACTTACGTGCAAATACCCTTGGGAAAGGTATTAATCCGTCTCTTCCTTCCAGTTATGGGTAAATAACAGGACAGATTGGGTTCTATAGCCTTGGCTGGCAACGAGTCTACCGCAGAAAGCAATGGTAACCTACTGCGGAATAATCTTCTGCCCAGTCAGTCATGTCTCTTTGGAGACATGATCGCGGCAATAGTTACCAAAAATAATAAACGCAGTTCTTAAGCTTGCGATGCGGTTTTATGACGTCACACCGCGGGATAGCGCGAAATGACAACAAAACCATGTAGTCAAATGCAATGTAATATGTTATTTCCTGTTTTAAAGTTGATTTTATTGAGTGTTGGTTATTTCGATTTGATGTACATGGCCTCCAATATCTGCAGGTTCCTCTTACTGTGTGTATGAGTAAGGATCACCGTAACTATTAACTATTGCCGTTGCCAAGCGGAGTTTTATGTCAACACAAAATAAAATCGTCGGTGATGGTGGATTTTATAATATTTCAGTTTGAACGACCTCTCTGAAGATGGCTCATGTGAGCCGAAAGCTTAGAAGAAAACTAATAAATAATTATCCAAATGTTGGAGAATTTTTGTCTTTATTTTCAACTGAAATTAAAGCAAAAATACGACGTTTAGAACGGCTCATGATTAAACATAATAGACATTCATTGTCTCTTATATTTAACAGCATATGTTTAGAAAATTACTTGCTGCCTCGATATACTAAATATATATATATATATATATCGCTAATTCACTAATGAATTAGAAAACTCTCACTATTGGCGTATGATTACATGGTACATCACGCGCTAAAAGTCTACCTCCTTCTACCGAGCGCCCATAGCTCAACGGTAGAATCGCCGACTGACGCCAATTCGATCGGGTTTCAATCTTGCTCACTGAGCAGAAGTCGTGAAAGTATTTGAAGAAGAGACACAGGGAAGCCACAATCCGCCGGCGAGAAAGTGACTGTATCTGAGCTGCCAAGTCGGGATCGATCACATTACAGATTCTCCGTTGGATTTTGTTAAGGATCCCTAGGTGGATAGCAGGAGCACCCGACCAGATATGGCAGCAGTATTCAATGCACGGGTGGATTGTAGATTTATATATGTGCAGGATTGTTTCAGACTAGAAAAACTTCTTGGCTTTACACAGAAAACCGACTTTCTTAGCAGCGAATTTATCTATGGATTCTATATAGATAATCCACTTGATGTCTGTTGTGAGAGCTAACCCGAGAAGGCGGAGTGTTTTACTTTCAGGGAGAGTAGCCTGATCCATGGTAATAGGGGGTAGGAGCGATTGTCTGTGATGGTTAATAGATTGTAGTTTCGTTTTGGAAGCATTAAAATTCACGAGCCATTTCTTACCCCAGTCCGCCACTGATTAGAGGTCCTTTTCACGCTCGGCAGCAATAGAAGAAACTGTTAGCATAGAACTTACGGTTATATTTAGCCATTTCAACTGTAAATTGATGAGAAATTGGCACCAGTCTAGTAGTAACCGGAAAGTTGTCAGTTTGACAGCCAAATATCCTGGGGACTCTGCTCTATTCACAGAGAATATAAAACATAAAATATTTTTACGTATCTTCCTCCAACACTAATTTCAATTAAGCAACCAATATATTTTCTTTCGCCATCAGACAACTCTGTTTCTTTGTCAGTTAAAGCAAATCGGATGGCAAGCCTAAGCGAAAACTGTTTTCTTCATTTCTCAGCACAGAATTTCCCGCCTGAATCCATCTTGCACATATGGTCAAGCACCCCTGCTGTTCATCTCAGTGTTCTTGACAGGCTCCAAAGGAGAATCAGTAATGTGATAGGTACCTACTTGGTGGCTCGACTACAGCCACTTCCCCATCGACGAAATGTGGCCTCCCTTTGTCTGTTCTATAAATA
Organism: Ascarosepion bandense; assembly: GCA_037127315.1. Lineage (NCBI taxonomy): Eukaryota > Metazoa > Mollusca > Cephalopoda > Sepiida > Sepiidae > Ascarosepion > Ascarosepion bandense. Next base: position 3,272,364 of record JBBBDQ010000375.1, on the reverse strand, counting down.
CTTTCATGGCTTCTGCTCCAACGAACTTAAGTCACTGGTGCCTCTGCAACAGATGTTTACTCGTGCAACCAGATTGGAAATTGGTCCCACCCATTCACATTTAGATTAACCAAATGCAGACGACAATTCTACTCCTGCAGCTTCTTCTCTCGCACTTCCAGCCTGTGGAACTCGCTTCCATATTCTTGCTTTCCTGACGGCTACAACCTCCAGGAATTAAAATGCAATGTCTATACTCATCTCTTAACCACTTAACTCTAGTTCTTTCCCCACCCTGGATATCCTTTCCTTTCTCTCTACCTTTGACCTGTCATCACACCTGTATTCCCATCCTTCTCTTGCTCCTTTCTAACTGGTTTGTCTTTCTCTTCACTCTCTTCTAATTAATCTTTTTACTCTTATATAGCCCCCTGCACATCAGTGGCGTTACCGCCTTGCTTGGGGTGATACGATTAAAAAAGAAGTTGCGACTATATTATACCTGCTGGGATAAACAGTGACCCATACTAGTTTCGTTAATCCAAGTAACTTGCTTATCCGATTGCTGAGTACATGTTTTATTGGGGACCTGCTACTGAATTATTTTCATTGTATTGATCCCTAATTTGTCCAGTGTCCGGTAGGGTCGTAGTTGAACACTTAGTTAAAGTGTGTTACACGCCTCTTAGCATCGTATTCTTTGTGGGTTATTACCTTTTCCATAGGATGAAAACAGAAGCACTCGAATAAGTAAATAATCAAGATCTGAAATCATTGAAAAAATCAACAAAATTTACACACACGCTCGTAAAACTGTAAAGTCAAATAAAAGGGAAGAAAGAAATAAAGAAATTATTAAAACGGGAAAACATTAACTAAAATTAAAAGTGAAAGTGAAAGTAGACACGTCAGAAAAAAGATTGCGTTAGAAAAAATATTTACAAGCTAAAAGTATTAAGAACTCTGTACGTTGAAACAAATCGAAACTTAAATTTTGGAAGCTTGGCCCTGGACTTCAGTAAATGCTTTCTTTACATATAATGAATACAAAAAGAAAAGAAAAGAAAATGAGCAAGCAAAAAAAAAAAATACTAAAAAAAAAACAAAAAACAGAGAAATACAAATAAATAAACAAAAAACTTCATCTGTTGATGAATTAAATATAAAAGAAAAAACCCAAATACGATGCAGTTTCAGAGAAACAATGAACAAAATAAAACTATCGTATAAAAGAGGTTTGGGCTTTCTATAAAAAGAAGTGTTAAAAGGTAATGGAAGAAAATTAAAGAAAAGGCGATCAACAAATACGAAAACAGTTTCTAGACAAAAGATTAATGAAAGAAAATTGAAAGTAGAAAGTGAAAGTGAAAGTAAAAGTAAAAGTTTCAGCATAAATAGTTAAATGGAAAGTACAATTGAATGACAAAAAGTGTTAAATGTACGCCTGATAACTGATGCATTATTGAGGAATGGTTGGAAAAGTGAGTAATAGGTGAACAAGGAATACAGGAAAGAAGTGTAGAAGACAAAAAGAAAAGATAGGGACGCAGAAAGAAATCAAAAGAACGAGGAGCAGAAAAAATGGCGAGAGAAAGAAGAAAAAAGAAAAGAAAAGTGAAAGTAAAACAACAGGAATAACGAAAAATAAAATAAAAAGATGAACTAACGGTTTAAATGGAAGAAAAACGGGGGAAAAGGAGAAAAATAATGGAGAAAGTTGTAGAAGTGGAAGAAAAGAAGAATAGAAAAAGAAACGAGTGGAATGAATGACAAAAAAGGGAAGAATAAAATATATGAAAAAAAGAAGAGAAAGAAATAGAGGAAGGATGAGAATATATGAAGGAAATGAAAAAGCTGAAACAGAAAAAGAAAAAGAGTAAGAATGAGAAAATATGAAGGAAATGAAAAAGCTGAAGAAGAAAAATAGAAAGAATGAAAAATATGAAGGAAATGAAAAAGGTAAAGAATAAAAAGAGAAAGAGTACGAATGAGAAAATATAAAGGAAATGAAAAAGTTGAAGAAGAAAACAAGTAAAAATGAGAAAACATGAAGGAAATGAAAAAATGAAGAGAAAAAAGGAAAAATAAGGTATGAAACAAATGAAGAAAAAATGAAATAAGAAGAAAAGAAGAAGAGAAGAATGAAATAATATGAAGGAAAATAAAGAACAAATTAAGAGACAGAAGAAGAAAGAGAAAAATAGTAATGATTTGAACAAAATAAAGAAAATTGAACACCGAGTTTGAGTTTTGTTTAACACCTCTGTGGGTTATTAAAGGTTAAAAAGGTGGGATTTTAATGTATATTTTTTAATATTTGGTTGTAGTGAGAAGGTTGATTACGTCAGATTTTGATTTGTTTAATTTGTTTTAGAAAACTGAAGATGTCTTTTCTAGTTTATATTCAAAAATGCATTACTGGTTATAAAGTTTTTTCTTCAAAAGTGTATCATGGCAATAATCTTTTTCCTTCAAAAATTTATTGTTGGTAATAATTTTCCTTCAAAAAATATATTATTCTATAAAAGTCTATTTTTATGTATATATTTCTACAAAAGTGTATTTTTATATTTTCATAGTGTTTTGACCCCAATTTTGGGAGTAACTATTTGCCTATAGCTGGGACCCTAATAGGTACTACCACTCTGGGTCAGGGTGAATCTGGGAACCAACAGCAACTAAGAGGTGGTTCCATGCTTCTCATAACCTCTCAATCAGATGCCTTGCTGCCGGATGCAGTTTACCATCATGCCCAGGACCAATGAAGATATACAAGAAAATGAAATGATATGATAGGAGAAAAGTTGTAAAGGAATTCGAACACATAAAGAGTCATTAAAGAGACTAACCGTTCACCTTTGTGGTCACTCCGTTTGTTAGCTAACATACGAGGGTCATTTAATAAATAAGATTAATTTTTCGGTATAAGGACTTCTAATACAGATAGAAGCTTACTTTTGTTTTTCAACGTAGTCTCCCAGCAGTGTCACAGACTTTTCCCATCTGTGCACAAGCTTCCGTATTCCCTCAGCGTAAAAATCTTTTGACTGGTGTCTCAGCTAATCACTCACAGCACTTTTGACTTCATCGTTACTTTCAAACTTCGTGCCTCTCATGAACGTTTTCAAGGGACCAAACAGGTGAAAGTCTGAAGTGGCAAGGTCTGGGCGGTAAGGGGGATGAGGGAGCAGTTCTCAGCCCAGCTCGTTGATGGTCTGCATCGTTTGGCACCCCCGGCAGCTGACCTTCAAGTAGGCAAGGTCATCATGGACAATTTTGTCCCAACACATAGGCTCAAAGTCCTTGCAATTTCAACCACTGCCACCATTCTGTCAGACTGAATGAGGTCATTGACTGATTCGATCACCTCAGGAGACCTCACTTCTGTAGGCCTCCTAGACTTGTCTTCATCCTCAACACTGCTCCGTCATTCTTTAAACAATTTAGCCCACTTGTAGACATTTTTTTGGCTGAAACATGTAGCACCATACACAGTTGACATTCTTTTATGAATTTCAACTAGTGTGCACCCTTCAGCAACCAAAAACTTGATAATTGACCTCTGTTCAATCCTGGAACATGCTTCTTGGTCGGCCATCTTTGTTAATCTCCAAAATTTTTTCAATCTGCAAAAAAATTAAACCCTTTTGAAAAAGAAGTAAAGGAAAACAAAGTAAGCGTCTGTCTGTATTAGAAGTCCTTATACCGAAAAATTAACTTTATTTATTGAATGACCCTCGTATTAACCAATAAGGTGGCTACTTTAAAGAAACAGTCGAAACTAGATATTAAAGTAAGCAGATATATTAATCGTGATTAAATACCTAGAATTCTTGAATAATACTACAAACACGCGTATATACTTATCAATCGTGTGAGTGTATGTGTATATGTATGTATGTATTTATGTATGTATCTATGTACAGTACTGTGCACAAGTATTAGGACAAGAACTATTTTATCTTTTATGAGGCATCAAAATAAATTTTAAAATCACTCCTGTTCTAACACTTTTGCACACTACCGGTAGTATTCAAAAGTATTAGGACATAGGTCATTTTCCTCAAAACCTTACTGAAATTCAAATGCAGGGTGAAAAGCCAAGTAAATTGCTAATAAGTATTGTTATTTAAAACTAGGTATAAAAGTAATGTATTAAAAAGAAGTTATATTTAATATAGTTTTTTTTTTCTATTAAACAAGTTATTTAGAAATTACTATATTGAACATCTATGGAATATTTTGAATAAAAATTGATAAATCTAATGATACTTTGCAAGACACACTTTGGGAACAAATACAAGCTGCTTGGCAGGAGATACCATTAGATATATTGAAGAAGCTTGTGATGCCAATGCCTGACAGAATGAAGGCTGTGATCAAAAGAAAAGGCTATTATACTAAATATTAAATTTATTTTGTAACAAGTATTTTTTCTTGTTAAAGCATGTATTGAGGAAAATCAAATAAAATTACTTTAATTAAATTGTTTTCTGTCAATATGCCTCATAAAAGATAAAATAGTTCTTATCCTAATACTTTTGCACAGTACTGTATATGCGTGTGAGAAAGAGAGAGAAAGTGAGATACCTGGGAGGAGAGCTCGTTAGAACAATTGCCATCAAATATTTATAAAAATGACAGAAGGAAAACACGTCACGGCGGCGAGAAAGTGACCGAAGTCGAGATGTCAGATCATGACCGATAACACTACAGATCCTTCTTTGGATATTGTGGAGAATCTCGAGAAATATAGCCAATTACTAAATCAGATGCGGCATAAATATTTAATATACGGACAAATGGCAGATGTATAAGTGTGCAAGATGGATAAAAACTTATCTGGCACGACACAGTGGACCAATTTTCTTCGTATCAGATGTAGCAATTTTTTTATAATCATTTCACCTCAAGCAAGGTAGTTCCCCTATTGGGGTGTGGAGGGATGTAGTGAGAAAAGATCAGAAAATAAGAATAAAAACGGTATAGAGTGTGTCAGAGAAATGATAAGAGAAAAATGATAATCGATGAGATAGAAGATGATAATTGATGTTGCACTTAAACTTTTAGAGATTGTAGCTATCAGAGAAGCAAGTATACTAAAGGGAGTTCCACGGACAGGAAGTGCGAGAAAAGAGACTGAGGGAATAGAAGCGGCGATTACATTCGGTTGTTTCAACAGTAAAAGGGTGAGACCTAGTTGCCAATCTAGTAACGGGAGTAAATTCGTGTAGCCGGGGTATCAGGAAGCTCGTCAGGACAGAAGCTGTGAAAATATTTGTCGAAAAGACAGAGAGAAAGCAAATTCTGTCAGTAAGAAAGAGACTGAAGCGAGCAGTCAAATAGGATCCATTACATAGCAGATCGCCCATAAGATTATTTCGAGAACACTGAGATGTATAGCAGGAGCACACCGCCTGATATAGCAAGAATATTCAATGCACAGACGAATGGTAGATTTGTAAATGTGCAAAATAGATTCTGACAAGAAAAAAGATTCCTGGTCCTACACATCCAAGTAACATTGATTCTATTCAATCTAATAACCCCACTTCAAGTCAGTGGAAAAGGTGAGATCAAGAAACGCAGTGGGTTACTCGCTTGAAGGTTAGCATCAGCCATTGATGAAAAGCAAAAATAGTTCCCTACGTGGCCGTACCTGACTACCGGGCACATCGGACACACCGGCCGATCTGTGCAATCATAGTGAAAATCCGGGCAAGGAAAAATGACTTCGTCAGAAATCAAACTAAACAAATCACGAAGAAAGAAAGAAAGAAAAAAAGAAAGAAAGAAAAACGAAGAAAACATCCGAATGAACGCAGTAAAAATCTGTTTATTTATTAATTTTAGGAGAAAAGACTGGTTATACTGAGAAAGTCCGAACCCAATTTTTTGCTTTTGTTCACGTTCTGTGCCTAATCTCCATTGGAATAGCCGAAAAAATCCGCAGAAATCATAGTTTCTGGAAACGGATGATACTGATGACGTCATCACATTGTCAACTAATAAATCCGGGCAATTTTCTCTGTGCCCGGTGTTTTTTTAGCATCAGCTACGGCCCTTGTTTCCTATGATAATAAAATATAGCTGCTTCGTTTTCGGGCGTTAAGATTTAATTAAAAAGCCATTTCTTGCTCCAGTTAACAACTGATTGGAGATCATTTTATATATATATATATATATATATATATATATATATATATATATATATATGATGCATGTTTCATTAAATAATATAGTTTTGTCTATTTATTTTATGTAAACTCTTTTCATGTCGTCTGATAAGCTTAATAGCATTACCATTGAAAGAAGAAAGAAAATCACAATATTGATATTTCTTTTTTATTTAATCCTTTCCGAGCTTTCGGCTTACACCAGCTGTTATCAAAGATGACAATTATATTAGATGTATTAAATAGTTCGCGGACGAACATTAGTAGTAGTCGTTTATTTTGTTTGCATGGACGAAAATCGCACTACAGCATGTGACGTCACACATGACCACGCGAGAGTGGGGGCGAGAAGTATTAAGTAAGGAAAGCCATTGGTTTATACTGCTTAAATGCACACACACACACACACACACACACACACACACTATATATATATATATATATATATATATATATATATATATATATATACTAGCATTATAGCCTGGCGTTGTCTCGGGTGTAATGAAAGCTTTAAAACTAATCCATGGTTCTAAAGAATATACGTGCGAAGTTTGGTGAGAATCGGATAAAAATTGTGGATTTGTATAGAGGACATACAGACAGATAAACAGACGCACACCCGAACATCTTTCCTTATATATATATATATATATATATATATATATATATATATATTCTCGATTTTCTGCACTATAGTACGAACTGCAATCTTGAAACATCTGAATATCGTTTCTTATGTCTTTGTCTATGAGTGTATCAAATTTGTTTAAAATCGGACCACTCCTTCTATAACCCGATTTTTTCGATTATCAATTTTCGATATTTATCGGGGGTACCTCGCTACAAAACCCAGCTAAGAACACTCGCAGACGCTTATAGGACAACGGTGTAAATTTTTAAGAAAATTGTTTCAGCCGTTTCGGAGTCTATAGGTAACGGACACACACACACACACACACACACACACACACTCTCTCTCTCTCTCTCTCTCTCTATATATATATATATATATATATATATATATATATATAAGGAATTGCACAACTCCAGTTGACATAAACAAGAAAAGTGAATTAAATATCTTTTACAGAAAATTCAAAAATCTTAAGCTCATTGTCCAAAAGAATAAATCACTTATTATTAAATTCCAATATTATTTACTTATTCGCGTGTCCTTTAAAGAAATGTGCTCTTGATTAATCCAAATTCGTAAACAATTACATTGGAAATGTTAGACGTTTAATAAGAAGGCTCACGTTTATTAGTCAGTCAGTTAAGTACCATACGTGATACACGCTTGAGCGATCACGTCTCCAAAGAGGCATGACTGACTGGGCAGAAGATTATCCCGCAGTAGGTTGCCATTGCTTTCTGCGGTAGACTGGTTGCCGACCAAGGCTATAGAACCCAACCTGTCCTGCTATTTAACCCATAACTGGAAGGAAGAGACGGATAAATACCTAGGCCTTGCTTAAATACACAGGGAGACCTAATAAACTATATCAAGGCGGATACAACACAAGGTCGATTACAGTGAAGATTCTGAACCCTTAAGCCCAGCCAAAACTATCGCGTAGACCCTGCTTAAGGCCGGGTGGGGCTCTTGTCTATTTACCGCCGAAGAAACTCTAGATCCTTCGGTGGAGTCCTGTCTGAGTCCCTCCCTCCCCGCTTGGAAGCACACACACACACACACACACACACACACACACACACACACACACACACAACAACAACAACAACAACAACAACAACAACAACAGAGCGAGAGAGAGAGAGAGAGTTTGGATCAATAAAATCACTCTCCCTTACTACCAATAGTTTTCGCGTATTTTAGAGGGTAGGAACATTCCATTTCTGTATGCAGGTGGGTATACAACAATAATATATCACTCAATAAATCCTGGGCCGACCTAATAAAACATTTTTTGACAAAATTCGACTTTATTTATCAACATAGTCTCCTTCTAATGGGATACACTGATTCCCACGCTTCTCTAACAATTCCATGCCATTTTCTTTTGTAGAACGATTTGTCTTGGTCTCAAAACACGCCTCAGTTTCCGATATCACTTCATCATTGGAGCCAAATACCTTTCCCTGGAGCATTCTTTTAAGCTCTGCAAACGGCCAGTAGTCGCTGTGGGCCAGATCTGTGAGAATATACGAGATGCAGAAGCAATTCGAAGTGCAATGCATGTAGTTTTCCATCGTTGCGATCGACTTGTGACACGGTGCGTTGTCTTGGTGAAAGATCACTTCGTCATTAGTGGCCGTTTTTTGGGCGATTTCTTCCTTCAAACGCACCAATATAACATTCGCTATTGATGGTTCTTCCTTTCTCAAGGTAATCGATGAACAAAATACCTTGTGCATCCCAAAATACGGAGGCCAAAACCTTGCCTGCTGAGGATTGCGCCTTTGGTCGGTTTTTACCTGCTGATGTCCACTCAGCTGCTGCCAATTTAACTTTAAAGTCAAGTGGTGGGTTCATGTTTCATTCATTGTCACATTTTTACGCAAAAACTTCTTCCTATTTTGTTGAAATGCAAACAACTCTCTGAATCGTCGACACATTGTTGTTTTTGATGGAATGTGAGCAAACGCAGCACTCACTATGAACATAGTTTTCTTAGTGATAAATATTCATGCAAAATGGTGAAGACACTGCCTTCTGATATGTTCATCTCCTCTGCTATCTTACGCAACTTCAATTTTTTTGGTGTTTTCCGGGGCAACTGCCGATTTTTTACGACCTGAGTGTTCAGCATTATTTGTATGTGTACGACCGCATTTAAAGCCATCATACCACCTCTTAACCATTGTTTCCGACGGAGCAGAGTCCGAATAACATCAAGCCATTTCTTTGCTTGAACAGTATTTTTCCCCATGAGAAAATAATGCTTTATCAACACATGAAATGCAGAGTTTTTCATTGTCTTGAAAATTTACAACAGTAGCTTCTCTTAAAAAACTGTAATTTGTAAACTAATAGTCTGAAAGAGGAGAGAGGTGATTAATGGACATGTTGAAAATCATCTCTCTCCTCTTCCTTTTTCCTCCCTTTGTTCAAATTCTAACTTTCCAACTCTGATTTGCCATTTTCTAGCCCACTTACCTCTCACACATAATTCGCCAATACAAGGTAAAGAAATTTACATCTCTCTTCACACTACCTGATGAGACAGTCTTTTCAATGTCGAAACAAAATGTACACTTTGTAGTAGATTGTAATTTGAACATGTTCTAAACTATATATATATATATATATATATATATATATATATATATATATATATATATATATATATATCATAGTCCGGCGTTGCCCGTGCAACTCAGAACATTTTAGTAGTAGGAGAAGATGCCACTTTTTATTTTACATATTTTGTTTTTGTCTGAAAAAACACTTCTTTTTAAACAATATTTCTTTTGTTTCAAAATTACGAGGAAAAATATTCACGTTTTTTTGTTGACCAAATGAAGTCTTAAAGCGTCTGAATAAAAAATTAAATATGAAGGCCTATCTTTTTATTTATTTATTTTTTTAAATTTTTAATAAAATATATTTTAGTCGCGTTTGACACGTGTGATTCGATTTCTGTGACGTAATTCAGCAACCATCTTAGATCTTAGATGTTTTACGGAAGCAAATTTAAACAATCGTGTCCATTGACCAAAAAGTGCGAAAGAGAAAATTGCTGAACTTAAACTAAAAAAGTATGTGTCGACCTGGCTTCCCTGTAGATATGTGTCCCTAGAAAGTTTGAATGGCGTAGCTTAAAAAATGTAGGCGTGCATAGGGAACAGTCACACACAGACTCACAGATTGTCTTTTATATATATAGATATATATGAGTAAAACGTTCTCACTGAGTTGTTTGATGTTAACTTCATCATTCCGACTCCAAAGTTTCGTAGAGAATGAAAAGAATTCAGTGAGGAGAAAGAACAATAAAAGAAAAGAATTTAGGAAGTCAGTATATAACAATTGATGTTGAACTTTAGTGTTTGAAGATTGTAGGTGTCAGGGATGAATATGTTTTTACGTTTATCTGAATGTTTAGCTTGTTTTATGGATATTATTTCAAGTTTTATGAATGCTTTCTATTCTCTAAATACACTCTGCACATTGTGGCCGTGATCATAGTTGATGTTATTTTGCGTTGGATTTTTTTAAAACTCTAGATGCATGCATTATAAAAACATGCATTTTTAAAAATCATTTCACCCCAAGCAAGGCATTCCACTGCCACTATTGCACAGGGGGTTACATAGGGGAAGGTGATGAGAAAGAGTGGTTAGATATAGGAAATGTCAGAAGGAGGGTGATAGACGGGTAAGGATACCGAGGATGAGGGTTGGGTAGATGGGAAGAGTGTTTGAGAGAATGGATGCGAGTTAGTGTTTTAGGAAGTGTCTATTGACCTTACATTTAAACTACTGGAGATTGTAGCTGTCGGGGAAGCAAGTATGTGGAAGGGAATTCCACAGGCGGGAAGTGCGAGAAAAGAAGCTGTTGGAGTAGAAATTACGGTTACATTTTATCGGTTTCGCTGTAAAAGTGTGGGACGTAGTTGCTAATCTAGTATCTCGTGCAAATTCGTACCTAGGGGGCACCAGTGGTCTAAGTTCATCGAAGTAGAAGCCGTGAAAGTATTTATAGAAGAGGCACAGGGAAGCTACGTCACGCCGGTGAGAGAGTGATTGCAATCGGTCTGCCAAGTCGGTATCGATCACATTACAGATTCTCCGTTGGATTTTGTCAAGAACCACGAGGAGAATAGCAGAGGCACCCGACCAGATGTGGCAGCAGTATTCAATATACGGGCGGATGGTAGATTTATATATGTGCAGGATAGATTCAGACGGGAAAAACTTTCAGGCCCTGCACAGAGAACCGACCTTCATAGCAGCGGATTTAGCAATGGATTCGAAAAATAAAATCATCTTTGATAATGGCTAAAAAAATAACCAAAAACGATCGGACGAACAGAACACTCGGAAAATTTTTATGCACTTTCTGTCCCAAAAAAGGAAAAAAAATTATAAAAACTTAAGAAAAATTAAATGAAAAAAGAAAGAAAAAAAAACAAACAAAAAACAAAAAACAAAAACAAAAACAAAACAAAAACAAACAACCGAAGTACCATGTCAATTGTTTTTAACGAAATTTGTATATATAATAAAACTTTCACAACTTCAATATATATATATATATATATATAAAAAAAACCCACGAGCAAAAATTCTTGCCACCTTAATTTTATTAGCCAATGTTTCTTCCATACAAAATTGGCGTCATTAAAAATTTCCTCACGAGAGCGGATGAGAATTAATTTTCACGACCGCTTTTTTCAAAGAACTACACAATTTGAAACAAACGCTTGTCAACAAAATCTTTCTAAGTTATTTACTTGATTATCATACCAAACTTTTTTTCATAACGTAATCAATGGCAAACACAAACGTGTCGACAAAAACAACATTAATATTTTTTGCCAAAACTTAAATGCACAATAATTACAGACAGGACAAATCTTCACCTCGCAATATCATCCGAAATTATGCAACATCGATCAATTTAAACAAGAAAATTAAATTAATTATTATAAAAAATTTAAAAAACTGTCAACCTCCTTATCAACAATAATAATTCAACTGAAAAATCTAAACTGCAGAGGATCAGTGTTATTTAAGAAGTTAAAGTTCTTCAAAATTCATTTAAGAAGTTAAAGTTCTTTAAAGTTCATTTACGAATTTAAAGTTCTTTAAAGTTCATTTACGGATTTAAAGTTCTTTAAAGTTCATTTACGAATTTAAAGTTCTTTAAATTTCATTTACGAATTTAAATTTCTTTAAATTTTATTTACGAATTTAAAGTTCTTTAAATTTCATTTACGAATTTAAATTTCTTTAAATTTTATTTACGAATTTAAATTTCTTTAAATTTCATTTACGAATTTAAATTTCTTTAAATTTTATTTACGAATTTAAAGTTGAGGAACAATTATTTGAAGAACTATGTTCCTCAACTATCCAACTATACATTGGCCTAACCACCACAAAAATAACGAGAAAATTGATCATATACCTTTCCCACAACAGTTCCATCCGATCTCATATAAACACGCATCGATATCTTCTAGGCCCTATTTGTGATAAATTTGTTGACAATACATACATAATAGCATCATCCACATTTAAAACAAGATTAAAAATAATGGAGGCATTACTAATAAAGAAAGAGAAATCCTACACCTAATAACAGCAATTATGAATATGGTAGCTGCATACCGTGTTCGGAACTTAACATACACAAGCCTCTATGTGCATAAACTTTATACGTGTTTATTTACAAATAAAACAAAATCCATTCTTGATAATGGCTAAAAGTATAAGCGGAAGCGCTCGAAAGTACAAAACCTTTGGACAATTCTTACACAATTTGAGTTACGAAAAGAAAAAAAAAATTATACGAACACATGAAAAATTATATAAAAACCCAGTGATAGCACATTGTCTGCCATTTTTAACGAAACCTATATAAAAGAGAGATTGTTGCCGAAATACACAATGTATATATATATATATATATATATATATATATATATATATATATATATAAACTTATTTATAAATGGAACTTTATCTGTGTGTGTGTGTGTCTGTGTGTGTCTATTACCTATAGACTCCGAAACGGCTGAACAGATTTTCATGAAAATTCACACAGTTGTACTATAAGCGTCTGCGAGTGTTCTTAGCTAGGTTTTGTGTCGAGGTACCCCCGATAAATATCGAAAATCGATCATAGAAAAAATCGGGTTATAGAAGGAGCGGTCCGATTTTGATCAAATTTGATACACTCATAGAAAAAGACATAAGAAACGATATTCAGAAGTTTCAAGGTTGCAGTTCCTACAATAGTGCAGAAAATCGATAATATATATATATATATATATATATATATATAAGGCAAGATGTTTGTGTGCGTGTCTGTTTATCTGTCTGTATGTCTGTAGTTTTTTCAGCACTTTTATTTTAGTTTTTGCTTCGGGTTTGGCTCTAAGTAGGTATAATTGTAGTTCTTAGTCTCAGCCATGATACCAATTACTCAGAGGACTTATTTAGCCTTCAAAATTCAGTTTACGACGAAAAAACTTATTTGATATCGATAGCAGGAAATCAAAATTTGACTTACATCCATTTATTTTTCTTTCAGTTTACGGTTTCGATTTCACTGGAAACAAATATTGCCTTTTAGTCTTTCGTGCCAACGTCCGGAGATTCTGAGCTCCAGGACCATGGATTAGTTTTAAAGCTTTCATTACACCCGAGCTACTATATATATATATATATATATATATATTATGTTCAGAGAGAGAAATAGAGAGAGAAAATAGAAAGCTGCAGAGAGAAAAATCGAGTAAAGACAATAAAAGTACAATGAGAGAGAGAGAGAGAGAGAGAGAGAGAGAGAGAGAGAGAGAGAGAGAGAGAGAGAGAGAAGAATAAAGCTACTGAGCGAGAAATCGAATTAGTGGCCGAGAAAAGGAGTGTAAGTCAAAGAAAGAGAGCGAAAGAAAGATATAGAGAGAGAAATAAGGAGAGAGAAAAATGTGTATGAAAGACAATGACATATTGCCGGAGAAAGCAAGAGAGAGAGAGAGAGAGAGAGAGAGAGGGTAGAGGGAAGGATAAAAAGCGACAGGGTTAAAATGTGGAAGAGAAGGGGCGGAAGTAAATAATCTAAATGAAGAAAAACCAAATAAAATTCTCATGTAATAAAATTTAAAAAAAGAAGGAAAATGAGAAACTCGGAAGAAGGAAAAAAAAAAAAAAAAAAAAAAACAAACAAACAGAATGGAAAAAAAATAAAGCAAAAATGAATGAACTTAACGTATAAATAAATAAAAAATAACTTGTTCGCCCTCCCCTCTCAAAACGTTAAAAAAACAACAAAAAATAACAGAAAAAATTTAAAACAAATACTACAACAAACAAAGCAACAAAACAAAACAACAAAAAGGTTTTATTTATTTAAACAGCACTTAAAGATTTGGAGAGAATTTTTTTTCGGTGATTTCGTTTCAAATCAAGCAAGATGGCGGACAAGGGAAAAAGCAGTGGGTTGGGACGATGACGGAAGATGAGAGAGATTAAAAAAAACAAATTCTTGTGAGCTTTTTCGTTTGTTTTAATTCAACCGGGTAAATAATTATTTTACGCTGCCAACAACTTTTGAGACGAGACTATCAACACAGCGACATTAGAATTTCGTGGGTGTGGGCTTCTCTATCGTTCTTGTTGTATTTGTTCATGTGTGTGACTAGATGATTCGACGACGCTTGCTTCTGAATGTAAAATTACTGCTTTAAACTTATCTAAATGTACTGGCTTTTCTATCTATCTATCTATCTATCTATCTATCTATCTATCTATCTATCTATCTCAGTCTGTTCATATCTATCTATCTATCTATCTATCTATCTATCTATCTATCTATCTATCTATCAGAGTCTGTTCATATCTATCTATCTATCTATCTATCTATCTATCTATCTATCTCAGCCATTTTCATATCTATCTATGCAAGCCATTTTCATATCTATCTATCTATCTATCTATCTATCTATCTATCTATCTATCTATCTATCTATAACAGTCTGGTAGATCAATTCTAATGATCAGTAATTTAGATTTTCACTGGGTCATCAAGTACTTGTGTGTTTGTGCCCAAACGATACTGCTCTTACTTAATAACATCTATCTATCTATCTATCTATCTATCTATCTATCTATCTATCTATCTATCTATCTCAGCCATTTTATATCTATATATGCAAGCCATTTTCATATCTATCTATCTATCTATCTATCTATCTATCTATCTATCTATCTATCTATCTATCTATCTCAGTCTGTTCATATCTATCTATCTATCTATCTATCTATCTATCTATCTATCTATCTATCAGCCATTTTCATATCTATCTATGCAAGCCATTTTCATAGCTATCTATCTATCTATCTATCTATCTATCTATCTATCTATCTATCTATCTATCTATCTATCAGAGTCTGTTCATATCTATCTATCTATCTATCTATCTATCTATCTATCTATCTATCTATCCTAGCAATATTTATATCTAAGTGTAGAATCATGATAATATATATATATATATATATATATATATATATGTGTGTGTGTGTGTGTGCTTGTGTGTGTGTGCGCGCGCGCGCGTGTGTGTGTGAACACAAGATAAAATCGTCTTTGATGGTGGATGCTTTTAAGTTAACGTCCTTGTAACCTCTCTGAAGATGGCTTAGAACAAACTTAATGAAAAATGAATGAAAAATTATTCAAACGTTGGAGAATTTTTGACTATATTTTCACCTGAAATTAAAGCCAAAATACGATGTTTAGAACGGGTCATGTTTAAAAATAAAAAAAAATTCATTGTCTTTTATATTTAATAGTATATGTTTAGAAAATTATCATAGAGCACATATTTGGCCTCCAACTCATTTTAGTCTAGTTGGCCAGCCCGTTTTTCATTTATATATATATACCATCACCATGGGTAGTAATCATAAAATTTTTTGTCTTATAAGTTTTGTCCCACTAATCATATTTTCAATCACACACACACACACACACACACACACACACACACACACACATATATATATATATATATATATATATATATATATATATATATATATATATACTTCAGTAAATGTGTTAGTGGTTAGACCAGTAAGCGGTTAATTATAAATATGTTCAATGTATGATCCAAAGAACTGAATGTGAACAGACAACAATCTATCTATCTGTCTATCTATCTATCTATCTATCTATCTATCTATCTCTGCTAAATAGTTATAGCTCAGATTTTAATTAAATTAGATCATTAATCAGTTGTATAAGAAAGTGCTATATATATATATATATATATATATATATATATATATATATATATATGTTGCCGTCATTTTAGTACAATTTGAAATTTTAATTCAGAGATTTCTTTCTCCTAAACTGGTTGCCAACCACAGCTACCGTTCTTTCGATCGTACAAATATCGTACGATCGTTAAAATATCTTTTTAAAAATTACCCTAAATATTTTTGGTCCATATTCTACGCCACCTCATTGTTTTTTTTTCTGTTATTTTACATGCCCCCGTAACGCTCGCCCCCGGTTCTTCCAATTGTACAAACATAATTCCCGTTTATTTGCAAAATTGATTAAGCATGAATCCCGTTTTACAAATACAACAAAACCAATATTTACTTCGCATTTTTTAGACTTACGTTTCACAGCAACTTCATACTGAAGTTTTTTTTAATAAACACTTTACCTTACCATTTCAACATAACCACTAAAAACTCAGAGCAACGCCAAGCTATAAAGCTAGTATATATATATATATATATATATATATATATATATATATATATATATATATATACTAGCAGTATAGCTAAAACTAATCCATAGTCCTGGAGCTCAGATTCAGCCTAAAGAATATTTGTGTGAAGTTTGGTGAGAATCGGATAAAAATTGTGGATTTGTATAACGGACATACAGACAGATAAACGGACACACACACAAACATCTTACCTTATATATATATATATTATCAATTTTCTGCACTATTGTAATAACTACAATCTTGAAACTTCTGAATATCGTTTCTTATGTCTTTGTCTATGAGTGTATCAAATTTGATTAAAATTGGACCACGCCTTCTATAACCCGATTTTTTCTATTATCGATTTTTGATATTTATCTGGGGTACCTCGACACAAAACCCCTAGCTAAGAACACTCGCAGACGCTTATATTACAACTGTGTAAATTTTCAAGAAAATTGGTTCAGCCATTTCGGTGTCTATAGGTAACGGACACACACACACACACACACACACACAAACACACACACAGACAATTCCATTTATAAATAAGTTTAGATATATATGTATATGACAAATTATAAAAAAAGTTTTTGGATCGCATTTCATCCGTTAAAACATCGTCGGGTAAAACGTGTCACAATGTAGCGGATAAGAAATTAAGAATTAAAATCAACGCCCTTCTTCTTTACTTTTACAAAAATTCTCAATGACGTGTGAAATCCTGGTTTTCCGAAATAGAGAAAGGATTGACCATGTGCTTAACGAAAAAGTTGAAACCAGATTTCGCAAGTAGGTGTTAAAATGATTTTTGAACAATGGAAGCGACATGCAAGATCAAAAAGAACTTCGCGAATAAGTGCGAAAAATTTATAATAAAAGAACTTCACCGGCGTCAGTTAGTCGCAGAGTGATGGGAGCCACGAGACGAAACAACTCAAAATGTAACTTCAACTTCAAGCGACTCGGACATTGTCCTCTTTCTCCTTATCTCTTTCAACAATTACTACTACGAACATTTTGTACGAACTCTTGATACCCTTAACTTTCTCATTGAACATTAATTTTTATGAATTCTTATTCTTTCCGTTTAATAAATTACTATTTCAATATACAAGATGTACATTTTATTCTTACACTATTCCACACATTGCTTCCTGCCGACAACCAACCTTTCTCTGATGAAAACCTTCTGATAAATCTATTGATGATAATTCTGCATAAAACTTGTAAGCTGTAGGGAGTTCGGTCAAGTCTAACACAAGGCCGAATCAAAAAAACATTAACCATCCCCCCACGGCTACAACAAAACCTTTTCCCGATTTCACGTACATATTTTCTGTCAAAACTGTTCTTGATATATATATATAAAATTTACATATCGTTATTCCATCGTGTGTAAACACTGTTTATATCCAACACGTTAAAATTTCCACTCTCCCATTCCATGCACCTATGGCTTAGGGGATAGTGACTCCGATTGACACCAAATCGGTCGAGTTTCGATCCCGGCCAGAAGCAAGTGGACGTGTCTAACCACACTGATGAGCTCAAATGCAGCGAAACAAGCTTGTATGTGGATTACTAATATATTATACTCTCATTACGACTGAGCTCTGTAGAGAGGAACATTTTAAAAACAGTTTCCACTTCTGCTACATATGCAGTACTCTTTAGAAATGAACTGAGTTCTTTCGGTGACTGGCGTGTGTAAACACTGCTTATATACAACAGGTTAAAAATTCCACTCACTGATTCTATGCTCCTATGGCATAGAGAGTAGCGACTCCAACTGATACAAAATAGGTCGAGTTTCGATCCCGGCCAGAAGCAAGTGGATGTAGCTAGCCACACTGATGAGCTGTGAAACAGGCTTGTATATGGATGACTGGTATACATATTATTTTGGTAGAATGATATGAACAAGCTTTATTCGATTGTTTAATAACTTTTCACATTTCCGAATTATTTCATTAAATCGTTGGAGTAGATTGACTAAACTATCGCCCGGTTCACACTCCACCCATGTCTATTGAACAGGTGAAGAGGCTCATCCCTTGTTTCCTGTTTAGGATGCGGTTTCCGGTTTTCTCTTTTCCAATCTTTTCACTCTTTTCTTCTTTTTTTTTTTTCAATTGGAGTAGATAGACTAAACTATCGCCCGGTTCACACTCCACCCACTTCTATTGAACAGGTGAAGAGGCTCATCCCTTGTTTCCTTTTTAGGATGTGGTTTACGGTTTTCTCTTTTCCAATCTTTTTACTCTTACGTAGCCCCCTGCGCATCAGTGGCGTTATCGCCTTGCTTGGGGTGGATTTCATTTTTTGCGCGTGTATGTAAGTATTGGCAGACCGGCTTTTGTTTTCTGGTAGTCCTTCATATCTTTTAGACTACAAACTTGTTGTATCGACTTACATTATATCGCGGTCCGCCTAAACTACTTTTCGTATATCTCCGATTCGTAACTCGTATCTTGATTTTTTTTCTCTTCCTGAAGATCATACTGTATTCAAGCCGCTTGCATACGGATAAAAAATGAATTCAGCAAATATACAAGAATAGAACAGGATGTAAGACAAGGATGTGTCTTCTCACCAGACTTATTCAATCTTTTCAGTGAGGTATTTACTTATCGACACAAAGAATTGATGGATATGCTCGGCAGCCTCGACATATTTGGGAAAGACTTAAGAGTACTCAAGAATCTCTACTGGCAGCAAACCGCCTGTATACGGACAGAAACGAATTCAGAAAAGATAGAAAGAGGTGTAAGACAAGGATGAGTCTTTTCGCCGGATCTATTTAACTTGTACAGTGAGAATATTTTGAGGACCTGAGATTTTATGGCAGGATTTATCATCGGATTTCACAATCTGAACAGCATAAGATACGCAGAAGACACAGTGTTGATTGCAGACACGGAAAAAAACTGCAGGACCTCCTACAGAAGATAACTGACGAGATTGACATGAAGGGACTACAAATAAATTGCAACAAAACCGAATGCATGGTCATCAGCAAAATGAGTAAACCAAAACGCCAAATACAGGTGCGTGATTTAAAAAAAATTAAATATCTGGGAAGTGTTTTAACTGAAGAGGGAAAGTGCGACACAGAGATCCAAAGGCGAATTGGCATGGCGAAAGACGCATTCCAGAAGCTGAGTAAAGTATTAAGACACAGGAAAATTTCACTGAAAACAAAGAAGAGAGTACTGGATTGCTATGTGATATTTGTTCTTCAATATGGCAGTGAATGTTGTACAATACCAACAAAGATGAAGGGAAAACTTGAAGCAGCTGAAATGTGGTTCTACAGAAGGATGTTGCGGATATAGTAGACCGAGCCTGCAAACAATGACGAGGTTTTGGAAAGAATGGAGACGAAATGGAATTAATATTGAGCATCAGGAAGAGACAACTGAAGTTCCTGGGACATGCAATGAGGAAGGAGGGCTTGGAGAACCTGATACTGACAGGCCAGATAGAGGGAAAAAAGACAGCGGAAAGCAGCGGATAACATATTTGTTGAGGTGGATGACAGAACGGGGGTTGCGAGACGTTACAGGAGAAAGCGTGCTAAGAGCCACCAGGGATAGGGAGATGTGGAAAACCATGATCGCCTACGTTCTGAAAGGACAGGGCACATAGAAGAAGAATATATATGCCAACTGTTTATAAGAAATTATAATGTGGATATAAAATGGGGGATCGATTTTATATTATATTTAGTATATAAACTGATCCCTCATTTTGTGGCCATGCTAGTTTCTGTACATTTATATTCTAGATTTATGGGTTTGAGCTAGTGGAAGACAGAGCGGGGTTTTGGGTGGTGTAACAGCAGAAAGCGTGCTAAGAGCCACCAGGGATAGAGAGACGTGGAAGGCCATGATCGCCTATGTCCTGAAAGGACAAGATACATAGAAGATAAAGAAAAAGAATTTACTTATCGTCCGGATTCGGATGAACCGAGCGCGCAGAAGATTCGGAACTGAGATAGGACAAAAAAAGTACGGGTTCGTTAAAGTCACCGGAACAGGGAACGCGATATTTATAACGCTAGCTCAAAACGAATACAAATGAGTCTGTTCTTTATAGATTAAGCAAAGGCATTTGACAAAGTATGCCACAAAGACTTGTTAGACATACTCGGTAACCTTGACATTTTAGGGAAAGACATTAAGATTATCAACAGCCTATATTAACCGCTGGCATAAGAATAGGGAATGATTTCAGTCCAAAAATAGAAATGGGTGTCAGACAATGATTTGTTTTCTCGTCGGATCTATTCAACCTGTACACGTGTTATATATCGCCGTATGACGACAAAACAACAAACACGCATATATAAAAATATAAGGTTATATTTTTATTAATGACGACGAACTGTGTGGAATAGAGAACGGGAGGGTGTGAGCGCATATAGAATGGCTGACGGGAGTGTAGTCTGCCTGTGTTGTCTCTCTCTGCTTCCACTGGTCGTTCTCTGCTACTGGCGAATCCATGTGTCGAGGTCTTTATATAGTCCTCTAGAACCGGGACTTTCCTTCCGGTTTTTTGCCTCGCCCACGCAACGCCCACGTAATTCTAAGAGGCACCTGATCTGTTTGCCTCTGTAGCCATTTCCGCCGCTGTCGGAAATAAGGTCAAAACGACATCCGCTCCGGCTTCGACAGGATGTATTTCACAAACACCTGTCTTGTCGCTTCGCCGCCCCCTTCACCGATGGAAAACACCATCGCTTGCATCACTTCCTCGGGTGGGGCCAGATTGTTATATTACACACGGAAACAATTCTGAGAGAAATACAGTCCTTGACAGGATTCTTTATTGATGGTCACAACCTCAGCAATATAAGATACATGGATGACATAGTGCTGATAGCAGACACGGAAGGGAAAATTCAAGACCTCATACAGAAGGCACCAAGAGAAAACGAGAAGAAAGAAACGAGCATAAACTTCAAGAAAACTGAATGCATAGTCATCAGTAAAAAGGAGACGCCAAAAGGCTAACTACAGGTCGGGGAAACTAAAATAAACAAGTAATGAAATTTAAATACCTGGGAAGCGTATTTAAATGTCAGGTGTTTAAATGTTAGGTATTTAAATACCTGGAAAATTTAAATACCTGACAGAGGATGGAAAGTGCGACACTGAAATCCGAATTTGAATTGGCATGGACAAGGAGGCATTCCAGAGCACTGAGAGACAGATAAAGAAGAGAGTACTGGGTTGCTATGGGATATCTGTTCTTTAACATGGCAGTGAACGCTGGACAATATCCTCACAGATGAAGGAGAGACTTGAAACAACGGAAATGTTGTTCTACAGAAGGATGCTGAGGATACCATGGACCAAACTTGTGAGCAACGATGTGCTTTTGGAGAGGATGGAAACGAAAATGAAACTAATACTTAGGAAAAGACAGTTGAGGTTCCTGAGACAAGCAATGAGGAAAGAGGGCTTGGAGAATCTGATAGTCGCAGGTTGATTAGAGAAAAAGAAAGACAGAAAAAGGCAGCGTGTAATAAACTTGATAGGCTTGAGAAAATGGGTGGTTGGGCGGGGTTTTTGTGAGGTAACAGGAAAAAGCGTTTTAAAAGCTACTAGGGATGTGGAAGGCTATGAACGCCTACCTTTTGAAGGGACACGGCACATAGAAGAAGGTATTTAACATAAGGAAGAGGAAGTTGAAATTTCTAGGATACATAACGAGGAAAGAAGGCTTAGAAAATGTGATACTCACATGACAGATTTGCTGCAGAAAGAAAACAACGCATAAGACACGTTTCTTCTCGTATAACGTAACTCCAGAAGCCATCCTGAGTTTTATAAATTTAAGGTCTGTGAACGAAGGCATGAATTTGTGGTGCGGAGAGAGCGTTAGTTCTCCGGTTATATCCGATTCTGAGCCCTAGAAAGGAAAACAAGTTCCATGTCTCAAAATTAAAATAACTACGAGTTAAAAGAAGCTATTTATGCTGAGGTTTTCAAGTTGTAACACTGATATAATGATTCGGCTTTACGGTACCCACGATCAGATGCTTAACATAACCTTATAGTATAGTAGGCTTTCTCTTTTCCAATCTTTTCACTTTCCTTTTTCTTTTTTTTTTCTTTTTCATTTTTTTTTTCAATTGGAGTAGATAGACTAAACTATCGCCAGGTTCACATTCCACCCACGTCTATTGTACAGGTGTAGAGGTTCCTTGTTTAGGATGTGGTTTCCGGCTTTCTCTTTTCTAAATCTTTTCACTCTCACGTAGCCCTCTGCACATCAGTGGCGTTACTCTCTTGCTCGGGGTGATATGATTAAAAAAATGCAAATTTACATGGATCTAATATGAATTAGTGCTTCATCCTGATTTGTAAGGAATTCGTCACGATTAGTGAGGATTTGTGGCTGCTATGTAAAGGTTGTTTCCTATTAGGAACTCTAAGTTTTCTCTTAATTATTATATTCTAAATAGTTACCATAAATTTAGGACTTAACTCTCACAACAGACCTTAAGTGGAATGACTATATAGAATCCATAGCTAAATCCGCTGCTAAGAAAGTAGGTTCTCTGTGTAGGGCAAGGAAGTTTTTCCCATCTGAAACAATCCTGCACATATATAAATCTACCATCTGCCTGTGCATTGAATACTGCTGCCATATCTGGTCGGGTACTCCTGCTATCCACCTTGGTGTCCTTGACAAAATCCAACGGAGAATCTGTAATGTAATAGATCCCGACTTGGTAGCTCAGATACAGTCACTTTCTCACCGGCGCAATGTGGCTTACTTGTGTCTCTTCTACAAATACTTTCAAGGCTTCTGCTCCGATGAACTTAGCTCACTGGTGCCCCCTATATATAAATTTACTCGAGCCAAAAGATTAGCAACTAAGTCCCACCCTGTGAAACCGATAAATTGTAAACGCAAATTCTACTCCAACAGCTTCTTTTCTCGCACTTCCCGCCTGTGGAATTCCCTTCCATTTACTTGCTTCCCCGACAGCTATAATCTCCAAGAATTTAAATATAAAATCAATAGTCATCTCTTATCTCACTAACCTTCAACCTCTCTCTCATACTCCTTTCTCCGTTCACTCCACTCTAATCAGTATTTTCATCCGTCTCTTACCCACTTTCTGACACTCCCTATAACCTGTCACTCTTTCTCATAACTTTCCTCCTATGTAACCCCCTGCTCAACAGTGGAAGTAAAATGCCTTGCTTGGGGCGATATGTTTATAAAAAAAATAATTTTTACACTCTCTTTTGAATGAAGAACATTTAGAAAACAGAACATAGTATTATAATTTGGATATAAAGTGGGGGATCAGTTCTACATTACAATCAATATATAAACTGATCCATAATCTTATGGCCACAGTCATCCTTCTCTTACTCATTTCCTGACACCCCCTATAACCTGTCACTCTTTCTCATAACGTTCCTCTTATGTAACTCCCTGCAAAACAGTGGAAGTAAAATGCCTTGCTTGGGTTGATATGATTATAAAAAAAAAAGAAAAAAACTTCTCAGTCTGTGATGAATTTATTAGGATTAGTGCGGATTTATTAGGATTAGTGCGGATTTATTAGGATTAGTGCGGATTTATTAGGATTAGTGCGGATTTTGGGCTCTAATAAGGTTAGACTTCAGTCGTATTATGCAATCTAACTTCACTTCTAACTGTTACATTCTAAATACAGTGGAACCTGTATACGACAGGTGGTCGCTCACTAAAGGCTCATAGTCATGACCTATTTACGCCAGGAACGTATATTCCACTCATCAGAATGTAAATAGAGTGGAACCTGTTGTATGCGACCATCTAAAACGCCATTAAACTGGTCGCATACGGCAGGTAGTCCTTCACTAAAGGCTCATATCCATGACCTATTTACGCCAGGAACGTATATTCCACTCACCAGAATGTACATATTAGAATTGTACCATGTAATCTGGTAATAAATAAATGAGAACATAAGAAAATGGCCCAACTTTAAAGAAATTTATTCAGCATAATTCATTTAAAAATTTTAAAAAATGTATTTACAACGGTCAACAAGAAACCAAAATATTTATTCACAAAATATGTTTAAGTGGACTTTAAAAAAAAAAATTATTGCTTTCCTTTTTGTGCATGTACTAGTACTAGACATTTCTTATAAAATATGAAGGTTGGAAAAATTCGCGACATATACGGTTTCAGTTTTTCTCTTAGAAGTGAGTGATAGCAAAAGAGAATCTGCGATAATACATGAAAAAAAAAGCAAACAGACAAAAACATACAAAAAATTGACGATCGTCGGTGCGGGTTGAGAAAAAGAGAAATAGAGATAGATATACCCAGATAGAAATAGAGTAAACACACACACACACACACACACACACACACACACACACACACACACACACACACACACACACACACACAAGGAACGAAAGAGATAGACCTTTTTTTCACTCGTTGATGTAAGTCGCTGGTCGCATTCTGGAGGTGGTCGCTCATGGAAGGTCAATTAACATTAGCAAATCATCCGTGCATAGAAAAACGGTCGTTAATAACAGATGGTTGCTGACGAAGAGGGTCACATACAGCAGGTTCCAATGTATATATATATATATATATATATGTTTTGCGTAAGTATATACATGTTGACAAACAAATATATAATTTTAAAGACAGTAAGACAAATATATTTGTATATGAAAATAACTGAAAGACATGAAATAGAGTAGATAGATACACAAAAAATAAAGGAAGGAAAGAGATAGATATTTGTGAAAGAGACATAATTGTAATTTTCCCAATCCCTGAATTTATCCAAGTCAGTACAGAGACTGCGATAAATCCCTTGAACATGACAAATGCAATACATGTTGTACAAAATAGACGATGTTTAACTGTGAGGTGAACTCAGGAAATGTATTTCAACACGAAATAACAGTTTGATACAGCACTACAATAACAAAACAATGAATAAGTGTTCCTGGCTTAGATCAAAGCAAAATGAAATAAATTACTCATTTAGTTTCTTTTAATTTAGAAGTTCGCAGTGTACGACCAAAATGGATTTTTTAAAAGCGTTCGCTTGATCGATATCAATCCACTTCCCACTGGGGCAAAATGTGGCACAAGGCCTTTTTAGAGTAGGTGATCCGGGCTGTCTGATTTTGCCCAGTCGTGACTCTACCCTTCGGCAGAGCCACGACTGGGTTTGTGCTCTCCGCCCAGAGGCAGAGCCGACAGTGTCACGTCTGGAGATAAGCTCTGACGGTCGCTTGATCAGTGATTTTCACTCGTTGATATTAGTCGCTGGTCGCGTTCTGGAGGTTGTCGCTCACTAAGGGTCAATTAAAATTAGCAAATCGTCCGTGCATAGATAAACGGTCGTTCACAACAGGTGGTCGCATATGACAGGTTCCACTGTATGTTACCCTAAATTTGGTACTTCTGCTCAGTCTGTGATGACTTTCTCATTATTAGTTGTGGCTATGAAGTGCAAGCGGATGTGCGTTGTGGTGCAGTGGATATCGGCTCGGAACGAGAAATCGGGGAACCGAGTTCGAATTCCAGTTGAATTAATTGCATTCACTTACGCGCAAATACACTTGGGAAAGGTATTAATCCGTCTCTTCCTTCCAGTTATGGGTTAAATAACAGGACAGATTGGGTTCTATAGCCTTGGTCGGCAACCAGTCTACCGCAGAAAGCAATGGCAACCTACTGCGGGATAATGTTCTGCCCAGTCAGTCATGTCTCTTTCGAGACATGATCGCCGAAGCGTGTATCACGTATGGCACTTAACTGCCTGATGAAGTGCAAAGAAAACATTTATTTCCGATTTATTTCTTATAGATTATTTGGGGAGGGGCGTCTTATAAGCCGCGTAATGCAGTAACCTTTCGGGCGAGTTTGAATGGATGACAGAGCAAGATTTAAGAAAAATAAAAAGAACAAAATCTCTTTTAAGAGCTACAATGGTTAGGAAATTGTAGAGAACCGTGATTTCTAACGTCTAGAAGGGATGAGGTACGTAAAATAATAATCTATATATATAAAATGCAATCTGTGAGTCTGTGTGTGACTGTAATCTATGCCCGCCTACATTTTTTAAGCTACGCCATTCAAACTTTCTAGGGACACATATCTACAGGGAAGCCAGGTCGACACATACTTTTTGAGTTTAAGTTCAGCAATTTTCCCTTTGGCCAATGGTACCGATTTTCTCCGTAAAACATCTAAGATCTAAGATGGTTGCTAGATTACGTCACAAAAATCAAATCACACGTGTCAAACATGACTAAAAAAGAAAATAAATAAATAAAAAATGAGCCTTTATATTTAATTTTTATTCCGACGTTTTAAAAATTCATTTGGTCAACAAAAATTGTGAATATTTTCCCCCGTAATTTTGAAACAAAAGAAATATTTTTAAAAAAGTGATTTTTCAAACAAAAAGAAAATGTAAAATAAAAGTGCCAATGGTTAATTTAATTAAGTCTTTTTTTTTTCAGATTTAATATTTCATACTTCAGAAAATAAAATTTAAAGAAAGATATACCTTTTTTTTCGCTAAATATTTCATGCAGGAAATCAACTGTCTGTAATTCGTGTGGCATTAATGTAACCTTTTCCTGTAAAATTAAATGTCTACATTTTTAAAGATTTTTCGAACTTTTTTTGAACTGAGAGCGTAATCGTTTTTATATTTTTAATTTCAGTAAAACAAAATAAATAATTTTTATTTTTATGTTAAATTCATTTAGTCAACAAAAATGTAAATATTTTCCCCCGTAATTTTGAAACAAAAACAAACGCAATGTTGTTTACAATATCGCACAAAACATCAAATCACATTTACGCAAAACAACAACAACAACAACAACAACAAAAAGATTTTTTTAACGCACCTACTACTAAAATGTTCGGAGTTGTACGGGCAACGCCGGGCTATGATGCTAGTAAGAAATAAACGAATTTTTCAGAATTATAACATATCAATATGATATTTGGAAAAATCTATTTTAAATAATAATTATATCGATTTAACGAACATTTTATTTTCTACAAGCCTTCCTTGAAAGAAAGTGTGCATGACTGAATAATGGTTACGGATTCAAAGATTTTGGAAAAGGAAGAATTGTCTATTGTTTGAATTTTACAAAAAGTAAGTAGAGAAATGAGACTGAAAAGTCTCGAAGATTACGTAGGTGAAATAACAATAAATGGTGGATTTCGTTCGGAAGAAAAATAAAAGAGTGCGATAAAAAGACCTACTCCCTTATTCACTGACTTGTTTGCGCGTTACTTTCAAATGGTCCCTGGAGCGAGAAACGGGCTAAGGAAAAGGCATGAAAGAGACGCGAGAAATTCCCTGTCTCTACCTGTTTTATTCTTCTTTTCTGTAGTCAATAGTAATTCCATTAAATTATGATAGCCTGGAACCAGACAGCCAATCAAGAAAGAAATTCAATTAGGCTAAGTGCCCGGATGTAATGCGATACTTCTGATTGGTTGGTTGAGTTGCCTATTGTGGCCAATGGGGGAAAAAACAAAAAACGAAGGGCTTTATACATTTCCTGAACAAATACGACAAAAAATCTATCTATCTATCTATCTATCTATCTATCTATCTATCTATCTATCTATCTATCTATCTAAATCAATATGTTCATATCTATCTCATTATGTCTCTCTCACTATCTATCTATATCAATATGTTTATATCCATCTTAGTGGCTTGGAACGAGAAATCGGGGAGCCGAGTTCGAATTCCATTTGAATTCCTTGCATTCACTTACGCACAAATACTCTTGGGAAAGGTATTAATCTGTCTCTTCTCTCTAGTTCTGGGTTAAAAAAAATAGGACAGATTGGGTTCTATAGCCTTGGCTGGTAACCAGTCTACTGGAGAAAGCAATGGCAACGAACTGCGGGATAATCTTCTCACCAGTCAGTCATGTCTCTTTCGAGACATGATCGCCCAAAATCGTGTATCACGTATGGCACTTAACTGACTGACTGAATATAATAGTTAGAAACACGATTAATGCTTCTACTGGGCATAAAGTGGGGGATCAGTATTATACTGTTATTAAGTAATAAACTGATCCCCCACTTATTACCACTTAATAATATAATGCATCACTTCCCCTTCTAGCTATGAGTCAAATAACAGGACAGATTGGGTTCTATAGCCTTGGCTACCGCAGAATGCAATCGCAACCTACTGCGGGATAATCTTCTCTCCGATTCAGTCATGTCTCTTTCGAGACATGATCGCCTAAGTGTTTATCACGTATGGCACTTAAGCGACTGTATTATCTCCCTCTCTATCTATCTAAGTGGATACGTTAATCTCCCCGCCTTTCTCTATCTATCTACTCGAGAGTTTCCGAAAAAATCTTTAGTAGACTAGAATCTATTTCGGGCTGACAGCTTTTCAGCACCTCGTCATTGATACATTTCTGCATATGTAGGTACAGGATAATGCAAAGAAAAGAACACACTCACCTGTAAACACATATAAGACGTTTGATTTCAATTTATATCTAGGTTTCTATCTTTCTCACTGTGTAGGCGACCATATTCAATTTTACACTATCACAATGTAAGCATACGCATTTGTGATTCGCAATGGCGATAGTTGTTTGCGGTGTGCATTAATATCGCGAGACTGTGGCGAGACTTGAGGCCTTACCGTTATCAATTCGTTTTATGTCTTCACCAGTTTTTGTTATCTCATGTCTCAGTCTTCGTGTGCAGACTGCTCCAGGAATCTTTGATCTGACAACATGAAATCTTATGGAAAGAGCAATACTATGGGCGGTAGGAAAAAAAAAAAAAAAAAAAAGAAAAAAAAAAGAAAGAAAAACGAGAAATTGCGAAAGAAAGAAAGAAGATAAAGAAAGAAAGAACGAGAAATTGTTGAAAAACGAAAGAATTTAAAGAAAGAAAGTAAACAGGCGAACCGAGAAAGAAAGAAAGAAAGAAAGAAAGAAAGAAAGAAAGAAAAAAGAAAGAGAAATTGCGGAAGAAAGAAAGAAGTAAAAAAAAGACAGAAAACATGAGAACTGAGAATAAATGAAAAAAAAACAATGAAAACAAGAAGTACACGAAAGAACGAGAAATTGCAGAAGAAAGAACGAAGTGAAAGAAAGAAAGAAAAGGGAAGAACTGAGAAAAAGAAAGAAACAAAGAAAGAAAGAAAAAAGGAAGAAAGAAAAAAGAAAGAAATAAAGAAAAAACGAGAAATTGTGGAAGAAGAAGATGAATAAAA